>CM057087.1:36370523-36720523 GCA_029959045.1 Taenioides sp. WSHXM2023
GGAAGCAAGGCTGCCAATCTGACCCTCCGACCACCACCAACACTCACACACACTCCACTTTCTATTATTCGCACACCACATTCTATAGGTGGATGAAGTGTCTTGCCCAAGAACAAAACAGTATTCACTTATCTGAGTGGGAATCCATCTAAGTTGGCGGATGAGAGCTCTAACTACTGAGTCACTTCTTTCCTTATATAGCACCAGGTATTCCCAGTGATGTCCCATCCCAGCACTAACCAGGCCCAATTCTATAGCTTCCAAGATCAGACAAAAACTGTGAATCTCAAGGTGGTATGGCCACTATAAAGAAATTCCAGACTTACCCATGTATGTTCTTCCTTTCAAATTTAAATATGACTTTGTAAAAAGGAGAAGTAAATAGCACTGTACCCTGAAACTTCATTTGAGTATAATATTATAAAGGCTCATATTTTATCCAGTACAATATTTATCATATGTCTAACCACCATATTTCATGCCTTCCCACTTTCTTCACTGTTCATCATTTCATTTTATTGCATTCTTGCTCTACATTATAACATTACACCAAGACCTTGGTCTATGCATGACCCACCCATACATATTTATACAGGAAAATTCCATTAGTCATGGGCTGTATGGGATGAGTCTTTTGTATTTAGGTCAGTGAACACAGGTTCTTTTATGTAAATTCTATCCCATGTTCATAAAGGATGCAGGGCTTGTCACACCAGAGGAAAGTCAGAGGAGCCGTGAAACTCACTGAGCAATGGGGAATAAAGGGACATTTTAAAAAGCAAATCTTTCACAGTCTCATGTGAACTGCCAGCAGACTTTCATATTGTAGCTTTATACTGGCACAACCCAAAGCATGTCAATGGGGATGATGTAAATTACACCAAATAGTACACCCAATAGAGACCCATGAAGCTTCAAGAGATTTACCAAGTTTACATACAAAATAGCACGAATTTCTGTTCTTTGGAAATGGAGACTCCGTACAGGCATCGTGAACTGAATTGCTATCATGCATCTGAATAAAAAAATAGTAAGTTAACATTTATAAGTTGTGTTAAACATTAAATTACTGCCTTGTGATGGAGTAGTCTAAGATGCAGCACATTTGCAGGTCTCAATGACTGTGTTTAGTACTGTGGTTTACTTTAAAAAAAAAATGTTCAAAAGCATGTAATCTTGAGAACTACGATGGAGCTTCAGTGTGTTTATTTGAGCTGTGGAGAGCAAATATCGCTGTTCCTAACATATCTGAGCATGTCAAATAATCATAACATAAACATAAATGAGATTTGCATCTGCCAGAAGTCTGGTTATATGTATGATAGCTGTTTTTATTAGCCCCTCATATGTGACCTGCATGTAGAATGGGATAAGAGTGGACAATTTGAAATGTGATGCACTTGGAGTTTGTGTGCATGTAAACATAGTGACTGTTGTGAGGTTGATTTCTGGCTGTGACAGTTTGCTGAATGCCCTACCTGTCCTTTACTTCCATTTCCTTTACCCTGTCCTTTACCCCTGTTATGTAAAGCCTGAAAGCTGCTAAAACTAAATCTGAACTAACTAAATCTACAAACACTTTGTAAGAAACTGTATCAAAGGGACTGACACTTACAGATAAGTCTTTGGTCCCGCAAGAAAGCTACGCATTGAGGTTAACCAAACAAGATAATGAAGTGCTACTTGATTTTTATCAAGGCAGCCACCATGGATAAAGATCAAGTGGAGTGACAGATCATTTAAAACAAACAAATTCAAGAGTTCCACTATTACAAAGCGCTCAAACTTTATGATTCAACATGGCATTTTCAAATAAACAGATGTAAATATCTCAGTTTGTTTTTGTTCGGAGAAATTACAATGGCTTGAGGAGATCTGCGTAAAAGCCTGCACCTTCTGTCAACAGTGGCAGACAGCGCGGCATTTATGCAAATGCTTATTTTTGCACCCAGATTAGACTTTGACTCTTCTCCCTGAGGCACAAAGAAAAGGATGGTTTGGGCTCCATGTTGTCTATATATTTGCTGCACATCACACATCCAGCTGAGCACTCACATCATTTCACTTCCCGCAGTGGTAATATTGTTTTCTTGCATAACTGCTGTTGTTATTGTTGTCGCTTGGCCTCCATATGGGGCCCAATGTGTTTCCCCTAATATGATACACTTTCCCCCTGGATTTTGAAGTTGGCTGGGATGCTAATGAAAAAGGCATTTAAGTTGAGCCAAGCATTCATCTATTGTCCCGTGTGGAAGTAAGTATAGTAAACAATAACTTTTGATGTTGATGATATGACCCAATTTCCAAGCAGTGGCACCTAGCTCTCCTCCCACGTTGCTTCCTGTCTGCCATTGCATCAAAATAAGGGTCACATTACCACCCTGTTTGGAAAGCCCAGGGAAGTATAATTAATGGATTTATTTTTTTTTATTTCCACCCACGCCCTTGGATCCCCAACGTGGCAATTTGGCACAAATTGTTCAAACACAAACGACATGGCGCGATACCCAATGTCTCACAAAGTTATATAGAAAGACTGGCATATTCTTTTCAAACTGATCAGCAACTTTAGAAACATTTAAAGGTGCATTATGTAACTTTTTGGTTAGGGGTCCGTCACCTGCTTGCTTTTATGGATATGTCACTTTTCTACCTGGAATGTTCCACAATATGACATTAAAAAGCTCTGCCTTACATTGATTAAATTACAGGTGGTTTTAGAGCTCAAAAATACCTACAAAAACAGGCATTCTGACTGTGAGCGGGGTTGCCTCTCCACAGATCTGACCTGTAACTTGGTCTGGTTTGGTCTCCATGAAGATAGAAAGGTTTAATACCATACTGTGAAACATTCCAAATTAAGTGATAACATCTCCACAGAGAAACATTTCACGGGCCCTCCACTAGAAAAGTTACACAATGCACCTTTAAAGGAGAATAAAGGTGTTGTTTTTTTGTTTTGTTTTTTCCATGTAAAAAAAAAAATTGTATGCAAAACCTCACTTTGCTTCCTTTGTCAGTCAATTATATACTGCGACCTTTCACCCTTCAGTCTATTCATTTATTTACTCTATCACCCCGCTGTCGTCCTGCCACAGAAGCTCCAAATCTCTTCTCTGGACGAGCTTCATCCCAAATCATGACAATATCCCTTAATTACACTCTTGCTCTATTCTAGTTCAGCACACATCAATTTTATAGATTCTTAATCATTCGTTATATTTGTAAAACTAACTAACCCGTTGTGTTGTTTGATAGGAATAATAAAGTGTGATACAAATTTTTTGACATGGATGACTTTGATAATGACGTCTCATTCAAATGATGTATTTATTTATTTGGACAGTGCATACTAATGAGCTTTTATGGTTACAGTGTAAATATGCCAGATGATGAAAGGTGTCAATTTAGGTACAAAAAGACAACGCAGAACAATTAAAGGACTTTCAAAATTACCCAATTTAATGTGTAATTTGCTCAGAGCTGTGCAAGTAGCATGCTGGAGTTCAAATATATTACTTGAGTTGTGTTTTGTTTCATCCGTGTATCTGAACTTTCCTGTTTTCCTTGACACTGAGTTTCTTTGAGCTGCGCTGTTTCTTCAGAATCGTACAGCAGAGCTCATAGTAATTGGAGCTACTGTGGCTTGTTGACCCCAAACACCAGGTCAGCACTGTCTCATCCTTGGACAACAAATAAACCCACCACTGAAGAAAATGTTGCCCATGCAGTAAAACCACCCACGACCAGGTTTAAAAGTGTTACTCATTTTACTTGAACATTATTTATTGCTGATTAATTGATTTATACACCTTGTGGTTTAAAGGACACACAAACTGGCTAAATTGGCAATTCATCTTATTCCGAAATTTGCTGTGGGCGCCACCATCATTATTCGGGTTGTATTATTTTGTATGGGGCTCTCGAGCTTGACAGTAAATTAGTTCAATACAGACTATAAAGCCGTTTTAAAGTCTCCCTGAGAATCAGTGCAGTGTTTACTTGTTTGTGCACATGAAAATTGAACATTTTACACAAATGAACTGACTTTATGTCATATTTAAGATGCAAAACGTTTCCAAAATTCTCCATTGACATGAATGGGATTCCTGTTTAACCGGAAGTGCCACCACAAAAAAGAGCGATTTAGGAGCATTTAGAGACAAAAGTGGGCAGAGTGGAATAAGGTGGATACAATACTTAACAGCTAAGCACGCTAAAAGTCACGCAAAACATCAAACCAGTTTCTCACACAGTGCAGTGTTGTTCGTATGAGTGAATCGTATGCAAAATGGACACTTTTTGCTGACATGTGTAAAAACTGAGTTGGGGGAAATGAACAAATGAATTTGTTTAATGGCTGCTGTCAGATTCATTACATCTATGAGCTCAAAAACTGTGTGATAATATAGTATGACAGGAGAGACAGGTGCAAACTTTTTACAAAGGAAAGTTATTGCAATTTACGTATATAAAGGATGAAAGGGAAATTGATGGCAAAGTGATTTGAAATGCTTTAAAAAGGACCAACAAGATAAAATAATAACACGTTGATTAAAGAAGCAATAATCTTTACCTGGGACACTTTGGCCCTGACTCCCGCAAGTCTGAACCAGAGCATTCCACAGCAGCTGTTCATGAAATAGGCTTTCACGCGTCTGTCTCAGGTCCTAAAGTGGAGACTGCAGGGTCTAGTCAGAGTGTATTCTATCTCTGCATTCCTTGGATCCCATTAGACACTCCCCAAGCCAAACGCTCTGTGAGAATGTTCAAAAGTAGAGGCATTTGCACTCGTAGAACGCTTACATGTACATATCAGTTCTGCAGCAGAAATAATAGACACACTTCCCACTGGTAAATCACAGGCAACACCACCACAAAAAGCTATTTTTCAGTTTGCACTTGCAGTTTAGCACCTGGAATTATAATGACATGGTTTATAGTGTAGAAGATAGTCATTAGTTTAAGTTGTAAAACATGGAATGCCAAAGCAAAGGTCCTGAAGAGAATGTTTAAAGACCACCAACAAATAATGCATAATATTTATTCTTTAAAACCTTATCTTCTCACCCGTTAAATATGCATATTACCCTCATGTTAGCATAAAAGACTATGGGAAACTCCTGTGGTTGTGTGCAATTGCCATATCTGCCATGTCATCTCATCACAAGGGCTGTCTTATCTCACCTCACCGACTTGGCAGTGGCAGTGATACAAACAGCTGTGAACAAATCAGACATACCCAGACCCAATTTCCATTTGCTTTCTGCTTCATTAGTCAGGCTGACATTGAGCTCATTCTGGTGCATCTCTCTGCATGCTGCTGAAGAAAGCATTGTTTTGTCTGTGCTGATCACTGACAACAAGCACATAAACAGCTTGACATTTGGAGAGATATTAAAAACATTCACTTTCTTACAAGCTAGGAGAGAATCAATACCTCACTACAGCCACGCTGCTCCAATTATATAGTGCTTAGTTGAGCTTATGTCAGGGATAATTGGTTTCTAGTAGTTGTGTTGTCTTATATTGACTATATCCATGGCTGTATGAGATGTTTGGCCCAAATCAATTGACCTATAACACTTGTCCCATGCTCTGATACCAGAATTGAGGCCTTCACAATAAGAATGCTTCCAGTTGTCCAGATTCAATTGACCAAGGACAAAATGGTTCAGTTGTTCAGTGTTTGTGGAATGTGGCAATAGGATGGGTTGGAGAGTGTTAATTGATGACTTAGTGGTGGGTAGGATTGATAATCAATTGGTAGACCATGCATTACCTCTGGGTCTGGTCTTGGAGGACAAAAATGTAGGGTATAGATTTCAAATTACATTATAAACTTTTACATGTGCCATATTCGCTAATGGTCAAAAAAAAAAATAATACAAAATTGATGCTTGTGAGCTTTAATCCATGTTAAATGCTGTTACCTCCTCAAAAACACACCTGGAGTTGTGTTTCACTCCCACATGCATAATCCTTTATTATTTATCTGTCTCCATCTCCAAAGCTTGTGATGTAGTTTTTTTTTTTTTACGTTAACAGCTCCTTTTACCTTTTGATCAATAAAGATTGGCAATTCCAAGGCTGAAATTATCCAAATTATTCTAGTGAAGGTTTAGTAGTTTAAAAGCGAAGTGGAGCACTTCCTGTATTATCACATGACATCACAAGGTGGAACACATCACAAGGAGTGTTTTCTGAGAGAAGAACTCAGCCTAAATATGCAGGGTTTGTGTGTTAAACATGTGTGAATTAAACAAAACATAACTCCAGGTCTGTTTGTGATGAGGAAACAACATTATAACATAGATCAGAAAATAGCATAATATGGGCTCTTTAAAAATAACGACAGGACAGAAAATATTTATTTAAACATTTATTTGTCTTACAGTTCATCCATATTTGTTCACTCTGGTTCACTCCATTTTTCAAAATCTAGTAAAATTGGTTCCCTGAAACTTGCGCATACTGCCTATAAATCTTGAAAGTGTTCTTAAAGCCCACATCTCTGGTCTGGTACATGCAGTGGTCCCCAGGTTGTGACTGTAAATGGCATCCATCACTGTGCGAACACATACTGCTCATAACACATAAAGACAGGGAGGCAGAGCTGGAGGAAAGGCACTCTGAAAAGGCCATTACAGCCCTGCTCGGGTCTCTTTATGCAATCACCCTGCCTCATATTAGCCTGCTATTGGGTTCACAGGGCCACGGCTTCAGATGCAAGTGCAATATACACAGGACATAAAACATTGATGAGGTGGTCCAGCTGTCTGCCGTTGTTCTAGGAGAGACGTGTGTGCTTCCAACACATGGGATCATTAAAGGGGAAAAATTTTACTAGATTATAAAATGTATCAAGACAATGTACAGTCTTGTTATGAGTACAGTAACTACTGAAAGTAAACTTCTTGTTTAAATCAAATTTAGGATAATACTTTTTGTGTTATTACATTGGGGAAAACATGTTTTGGTGCAAATCGAAAGAATTGTTCTTTCAACTTAGTTATAGTTACAGTCTGAGTTTTAGTGATAGAAGGATACTTTGATAAAGTAGTAGATGAATGACTGGCATGGCCTTCAAGGAGCTGCAGTAGTAAAGCATTGTTTTTTTGGTTTTTTTATTTATTTATTTATTTATTTACTGTATATCTAATATTTGAAATAAATGTTACACTTTGTAATAACTGTACCTTAACTAGTATTTGTTTATACTAATTAAGCGCAGTTATTTAAGAGTGTTACCATTGTGTTTAAAGGGCTTATATAATGCAAAATTGACTCTGGTGAGCTTGTAAGCCATGATAGAATTTGTTCAGTATAGATTGGCAAATCCAGGGCTGAAATCATCCAAATGGTTCAGTGAAGGTGTAGTCGGTGGAGTTTAGAAACACAGCAGAGCACTTCCTTATTACCTGACACCACAAGGTGGAACAGAGGAGAAGAACGCAGCCTAAATATGCAGGGCTTGTGTGTAAAACATGTGTGAATGAAACAAAACACAATTCCAGGATTGTTAGTGATAAGGAGACAACGTTAAAACACAGATCAGCAAATAGCGTATATTGATTGTGCCTCCAGATGGCAGCTTAAATGTCTTGATTTCAAACACATATGGACAATATGTATATACCTTCAAAACCTTTTCTACCATGTACCTAACCATCTTTCCTCTGCCTGTCTTCTAGCTGTACATCCAGACCACAACACTGACCATCTCCATGAACCTGAGTGCGTCTGTGGCACTGGGGATGCTCTACATGCCCAAAGTCTACGTCATTATCTTCCACCCAGAGCTCAACGTGCAGAAGAGGAAGCGCTCCTTCAAGGCCGTGGTGACAGCCGCCACCATGTCCACCAGACTGTCCCACAAGGCCAGCGATCGACCCAATGGAGAGGCCAAGACCGAGCTGTGTGAAAACGTCGACCCCAACAGTATGTGCTAAAGCATTTTAGAGGCTGGTCATGATAACAAATTTTGAAGTGTCATATATTGCTGAATTAAAGGTGCATTGTGTAACTTTTCTGGTGGAGGGTCCGTCAAATGCTTTTCTTCATGGAGATGTTATTGCTTTGTCTGGAATGTTTCATAGTGGAGTATTTAACCTTTCTATCTTCATGGAGACCAAACCGGACCAACTTACAAGCCAGATCTGTGGAGAGGGAACCCTGCTCACAGTCAAAATGCTTGTTTTTCTAAGTATTTTTGAGCAATAAACCCACGTGTAATTGAATAAATGTAAGGTCGATCTGTTTGATGTCATATTGTGGAACATTCTAAGCAGAGCAATGATATTTCCATAGAAACAAGAAAGTGATGGACCTCCAACCGAAAAGTTACATAGTGCACCTTTAAATATACACAATACACAATAATATTGTAACTAAATAATGCCCCTGACACCCAGCAGATTTAAAAATAGTCTAAATCTACAATACTGTTAAAAAAAAAAAACATGGGCTGCAATAAATAAATAGCAGAATGAAACACTTTAGTAATTAGTTTGAATAATGAGTCGTAGATTGGTATTTATTCAACAATTTACGGCTTAAATCTTATCAAAAGACAAAAAAATAACAAAAAATGTCTTCACAGTACAAAGAAAAAGCGCACACTATATAAATATTGTTCCACCTTTCATATATTGAATGGTAAGTCGATATAGTCATTATCATGACAGGCCTAGCACTACACTACATACTTGTGTTAAGGATCTAGACTATTCCAATAGACCCAGGGTTAAAACAAAAACAATACAATAGTTAAAAGTGTACTATGTAACTTTTCTGGTGGGGGTCTGCCACCTGTGTGTGCTCATCTCATGGGAATATTGTTTGCTTTGCCTGCTTCACAGCAAGGTATTAAAGTATCTATCTTGCCTACTACAACAGTACTGCCAAAAATTCTTAAGTGGTGCCACCTGCTGTTCTCCATTAAGATTGATATGTTTTATGCCCTACTGTGAAACATTCTAGGCAAAGGAATAACATCTCATTAGAGACAATCTGAAAAGTTACATAATGCAGTTTTAGCTAAAATTACATGTTCATTTATTTATGTTTTTATAATTGTCCTTTTTCTCCAAAGGTGCTTATTGACTTCTGTTCTCCTCTATGTTTGCTACCTTATGTTATAATGCACATGAAGAAGTTGTAAGAAACTATGATTTTGATGTTTAAAATGATGTTTATACAGTTTAAATATTCTTATATTCTTTCCTTGTGATATTCACTTTGATGTACAAAAAGAACAAACCCAAAAGCTCCAAACTCCACGTTTTAAGATAACATTTTGATCCAATTGCCATCTCTTAATGGGCAACTTACCAAATCATGTTTTTCTCCCCCTGACAGGCTAATTTCATTATTTATCTGAGGTAAGAACAAATTAATCTTCTACTCCTGCTTTACCTTGACCTTGATCCATATACAATATAGTGGAGATGTGGAGAGGGGCTGCCCATTGAGAAACAGAGATTTATGGGTAAAACGCTTCAGTCTGACACTGTGAGCAGAGAGGGTTTATCCACCGCTCTTTATCGCCATCATTCAATTCACTCATAACTTTTCCACAAGGAGAGCGGCCCGAGCAAGATTTGACTTTTTATACCCTGTTCTCTTTTGTTTAGTTATTGTGGGAGACTCCATAAAGCCGTTTAATTGACCCTTGAGACTAGTTTTAAACATAACAAACAAAGCTTGAAAAAAAGAGCTCAAATTATTTGTTGTTCCAAGTTATATGCCAACATTTCTATTGCATTGGCATACTAGTTAAGGTAAGCTGCCATGAAAACACTTAAAACTACTAAGGATAATGGAGGTTGTTCCTGTATGTCCAGTGTTTGGTACATTGAGAGTCTTAATTGGTGAATGTATGCAAGTTAGTGTCAGCCCTGTAACTTTGTCTTGGCTGTACAAAAGCTGCTGGAAAAGGCACTAATAAACCAAGGAAGATGGATGAAAGAAATTATAATTTCTTTGCAAAGTGGGTCAAGAATTTTGTTTGTTGAGGTTATGTAAAGAGACAACAGTGAGTAAGCAGTCTATCTGAGGAAAAAAAGCAACTGTGTGAATTGTATTATTACTTTCTTTTTACAGGGACAGTGCCATTTACCATTCCCACTAATCGCTGACAGATGCCATGCACATAGGAGCTCTAGCAACAGGCTAACTTGCAAAACCCCATTACACAATATACAGAACAAATTAAAACATAATGTAAACCCACTGATTCTATTTTCGTGTGTACCATTTCGGTTAGTTTTGAGACAAGATTCAATCGTGGATGTGAATTTTTTTTTTTTTTTTAATGGAGTACATCAAGTTCATGTTGATCAACTGAGGCTCCATTTCACACCCAAATAAAGTGAAGTGGGACTGAATGAAATGGAAGTGTTTTAATCCAGTGCTATTGTGGAGAAAATGTGCCAAGGTTTCTCAAAATCCCAGGTAAATTTTCAATAGAAAAGGTGCTGCATTTCTTCAAAATCAAACCAATAAAAATATGTCAAACAACATATGAATAGCCTAGTAGTTTATGGAGAATATTGGTCTTTATAATACATAATGTTGTAACTTCAGTGACAAGTTGTTCCTAAAATGAAATACTGATACCAATCCACACCATAGAATCAGCTTTAAACTTTTAAACATTACTAGAGCAAAAGCCAAATAGCTTAATGTTTCTTGCTTCTCGAGCTATTCCTTTGTGGACATTGAGAATCCTCCATCATCAATCACCCTAGTTTTTATTGCACAATGGGGGCTATGCTAGTGTGTTTAACTGACTGGGACTCTGGACCCATGGCATGTGTTGCTATTCCGAGTGTGTCTATGCTGGAAGCCGCACGGCCCAAGTGTAGTCGTAGCGTTGGCAGGCAGCTGCTCCGTCATGGCTCCCCACAGACCTCTGGAACCATCTGTCGGACTGGGTCAGACCTGGTTCTCTTCCCTCCTCCTGTTCATTTAGGTTAGGCTTATTGGTATTTTCTCCCTTCTTTCATGAAGGCTTTCCAAAGTCCAATTGGGATCTCCTTTTCAATGGAGTCCTGGCCTAGAGGCAATCTTTAGCACAATCCACAGACAAGAAATTCCATATAAAAGTAGACTACTGTTGAATAGTAAAACATAGGCTGGATTTAAAGACATTTAAAAAACTGCAATAGGTGAAACATTGTACTTATAGGTTTCAGACGACGTCGAAATGAGTCAGACACAAGATTGTATATTCGTAGTGGAACTGTGTCTTGTTTAAAAAGCTTCTTCAGTTTGACAATATATCTCAGTACTTGTAACGCAATCAAGCACAATATCTAAATGGTGACTTAGACTTAGCTTAGACTTTAGATATCATATTACAATGCATTTATAATTGCAATTCCAATCTTGCTCCCAAACCCTCTCCTCACAGTGGCCTGACTTCTATATAGCATCACTTTCAATGGCATGCTGCACCCTTCTCTCTCACCTCTCGTCACAACAAAGACTCCTATCTCAGCCTATTATTTTGGATTTGGCCTCTCCTCAAAGGCCAAATCTCCCCGATTCTTCTGTTATAAGGTCCCTGTGCCTTCCACCACCAGCCCATTTCTTATACAACAAAGACGTCCACATCTCTTAAAACTCATACGGCTTCAGCTACTCTCACAAAGAATCCTTACAAGTGCTGCTTCCATATCTCCCGAACCTTTTTTCTCTGCAGCACCCCCTGTAATTACAAAAAGTAAAAAAGAAAAGGCTTAAAATTAGAACTTGAGAGAATAGTTCTTATAACTTCTTTACACATGGGTTAACTATTTGGAAGAACGTGTGAAGACAAATTGATTTAAACCACTTTTCCTTTGTTTGATTTGAGTGCCCATGCAATCAACGTGGTCACGCTGGCACTCTCGCCCATGCGCGAGGGGAGGGCTTCCAACCTCCCCTCTCAACGTGGTCACGCTGGCACTCTCGTGAGTGCCAGATGGGGCTCCCCGCCCCGCCCCTGCGCGAGGGGAGGGCTTCCAACCTCCCCTCTCAACGTGGTCACGCTGGCACTCTCGTGAGTGCCCGATGGGGCTCCCCGCCCCGCCCCTGCGCGAGGGGAGGGCTTCCAACCTCCCCTCTCAACGTGGTCACACTGGCACTCTCGTGAGTGCCCGATGGGGCTCCCCTCGCGCAGAGGCGGGACGGGGAGCCCCATCTGGCACTCTCGTGAGTGCCCGATGGGGCTCCCCGCTCCGCCCCTGCGCGAGGGGAGGGCTTCCAACCTCCCCTCGCGCAGGGGTGGGGCGGGTGGTCACGCTGGTACTCTCGTGAGTGCCCGATGGGGCTCCCCGCCCCGCCCCTGCGCGAGGGGAGGGCTTCCAACCTCCCCTCTCAATGTGGTCACGCTGGCACTTTCGTGAGTGCCCGATGGGGCTCCCCGCCCCTGCACGAGGGGAGGGCTTCCAACCTCCCCTCTCAACGTGGTCACGCTGGCGCTCTCGTGAGTGCCCGATGGGGCTCCCCGCCCCGCCCCTGCGCGAGGGGAGGGCTTCCAACCTCCCCTCTCAACGTGGTCACGCTGGTACTCTCGTGAGTGCCCGATGGGGCTCCCCGCGCCGCCCCTGCGCGAGGGGAGGGCTTCCAACCTCCCCTCTCAACGCGGTCACGCTGGCACTCTCGTGAGTGCCCGATTTGAAGTGGTGGACTATAAAGGGGGGGGGGGGATTCTAGAATATGATGATGTCATACTCACAGATGCAGGAGTATGACATCCTCACATTCTAGAATCTACATGGTTTTCAGATTCCAGAATGTGATGATGTCATACTCCCAAATTTGAATAAAATTCTGATTCAGGAGGAGTAGTGTGGTTTTCATCCTGGCCGCGGAACACTGGACCAGCTCCATACTCTCCATCGGGTGCTCAAGGGTTCATGGGAGCTTGCCCAACCAGTCTACATGTGCTTTGTGGATCTGGAGAAGGCATTCGACTGTGTCTCTCGTGAGGTCATGTGGGGAGTGCTCTAGGAGTATGGAGTCCGGGGCTCTTTGCTAAGGGCTGTACAGTCCCTGTATGACTGAAGCAGGAGTTGTGTTCACATTGCCGGCTGTAAGTCGGACCTGTTTCTGGTGCATGTTGGACTCCACCAGGGCTGCCCTTTGTCACCGGTTCTGTTCATTGGATTTATGGACAGAATTTCTAGGTGCACTCAGGGGCCGGAGGGGATCCGGTTTGGGGACCACAGGATCTCATCTCTGCTGTTTGCAGATGATGCTATCCTGATGGCTTCATCGGACCGGGACCTTAAACATTCACTGGGGCAGTTTACAGCCGAGTGTGAAGTGGCTTGGATGAGAATCAGGTCCTCTAAATCCGAGGCCATGGTTCTTGACCGGAAAAAGGTGGCTTGCCCTCTCCGGGTGGGTGGAGAGTCCCTGCCTCAAGTGGAGGAGTTCAAGTATCTTGGGGTCTTGTTCACGAGTGAGGGGAGGATGGAGCGTGAGGTTGACAGGTGGATTGGTCCAGCATCGCCAGTGATGTGGTCGCTGTATCAGACCGTTGTAGTGAAGAGGGAGCTGAGCCTAAAGGCAAAGCTCTCAATTATGGTCATGGGCTTTGGGTAATGACCAAAAGGACAAGATCGCAGATACAAGCGGCCGAAATTAGTTTCCTCCACAGAGTGGCTGGGCGCTCCCTTAGAGATAGGGTGAGGAGCTCAGTCACACGGGAGGAGCTCGGAGTAGAACCGTTGCTCCTCCACGTCGAGAGGAGCCAGCTGAAGTGGCTCGGGCATCTGTTCCAGATGCCTCCTGGACGTCTCCCTTGGGAGGTGTTCCGGGCCTATCCCATCGGAAGGAGGCCCCAGGGAAGACCCAGGACACGCTGGAGGGACTATGTCTTTTGGCTGGCCTGGGAATGCCTTGGGGTCCCCCTGGAGGAGCTGGGTGTCTGGGGGTGAAGGAAGTCTGAGAGTCCCTGCTTAGACTGTTGCCCCCCGTGACCCGGCCCCTGATAAGCAGAAGAAAATGGATGGGTTGATGGCTTTTGATTCCACGTGGAGAAGACTACAAATCCTTACCTGAAGATATGTTTTTTTATCCCCTGGGATTAAGCCTGTCTATAGCTAAAAAACTGAAGTATTTATTATTTATTTATTATTATTATTATTGTCCATGCAGCTTGTCAACACAAAAGTTCCGATAAACTCAATGCTAATATTCACAGTCTGCTGTTGTATCAGTGAAGAATATGTATAGCTTACTATTTCTGCGCTCTCTCCTTGGCATGATTAATGATGGGCTTATGACTTGGACACATTTGTCATTGGGTGAACTTAAAAAAGGCGAGAAGTGGGCAGCAGGCAGTGTGGGGGGGCAATGCTGCAAAAAGGAGATAGGATAACTAAAGGATGACCACTGATCCCATCTGGTTAATGCTCGCCTGGTTTTCACTTTACCATTGCACATATTATCTCAATGCAAAGTCGAATGAGAGATGTTTGGCTCCTCCACCACACATGCTTTATCATTTGAGCTATGACCTCTCAAAACCAAGATGACCTTCAGAGGTGCAAATAGTTTTACAGTGCAAGAAAAACATTAACTGAATTGCAATAAAAAAGTCTATTCAGTCTAAATTTAGCCATAACTGACATACAAAAAGTTTACGGCATCAGTTTATGTGTAACTATACTATAACCCCTTAAACTATTTGCTATTATGAATTAAAGGTCCTATATGATGCAAAACTGACTCTTGTGAGCTTTAAGCCCTGTCAGAATGTCAGAGTAACCCTTTATTATTAGTCTGTCATCTTCATCTTCAAAGGTCAAAATGCTCTGTTCCACCTTGTGATGTCACGTAGTGGTAGTTTTCAAGTTAACGGCTACCTTTTATTTTTAGTTCAATCAATCTAGACTCAGACTATATTTATAAAGCGCTTTTCATACAAAAAGTGTAACACAAAGTGCTATACAGTGATTAAAAACAATTCCACATTTCCTTCCACCCACCAGCCCCCACAGCTACGTAACCCCACACAACCAAACAACCTAAACAGTAACACACAAATACACGCACACACATACACACATACACATACACACATGCACAGACACTCACACACATACTAACATGCTAAAATACATAAAAGTGAGAAAGTAGTTCAGCAGAGATTGGCCATACCAGGGTTGAAATTATCCAAATGATTCTATTGAAGGTGTATGGACCTTAAATATACAGAGGAGCACTTCCTGTATTACCACATGACATCACAAGGCGGAACAAAGGGTTTTGTGTTTGAGAGACAAACTCAGCCTAAATATGCAGGGTTTATCTGTTAAACGTGTGAATGAAACAAAATGCAACTTTTGATGACGAAATAACATTATAACATAGACCTGAAAATAGTTTAATATGGGCCCTTTAAGTCTCATTTCATGCTTTATCAAGGGTGTAAATTGTGTAATTGTTATAAAGTGTTATCAGGTTTATATATAAGCACATTCCTGGCCTTTATTTAATTTAAATAGATCTAAGGGTGAAACCTCAGTTTATGAGAAATATAATTCAACCTCATTGGCCAAGCTATTCCTAATAAGTAATATTCTTAAAGTGTTTGAGAATATACAAACGATGTTCCTTACTTTTAGGTAAATAGTAATATGAAAAACAATTCATCTCCATTATTCAAAAGGACATTTTGTACATCTCTATTTTGAATTTTATTGAACAATTTCTCTCACCTCAGATTTCTTCATGTAAAAATCACAAGGTGCTTTTAATAAATCAGACAAAATCATTTAACTGGAGCTAATGCTATGTGATAAGTGCCCTCTGCTTGTACTTGAGAGTTCATAATTCAAGCCTTCAATACATCAAAGGCCGAGTTCAGACTCTTTGAAGAGGGGTTGAATGAGGTACTTCTACATAATTGCGGCTTTGCACCAGTAGATGGCGTTGGAGCGGATATTAGTCTACTTTGTGTGATTATCTAATACTTCAAAAACCCTATTCAAATCAGCTCTGAACTTTGGAGTCTGTTCAATCTGCATTCATCACAAACCTCATTTCACTCTTCCAAGCATCTCACATTATTTGACAATCAACTTCCACCAGGAAAAATTTGACTTGTTCATTTTTTCTTCATAGGCCCAGCTGGAAAGAAAAAATATGTGAGCTACAACGACATTGTGATCTAAGCATTCCTCATCAGAAAAGGCTGGACAAAGCAAAAGGGAGAAGCCATGGTTGACGAGTGTCCAGCGCCAGACAAGAAAATGGACCTATCTTTCTTTCCAGGCGTTTCAGTTTCTTTGGTTACTTTGTGTTCACGTCCACCGTTGGTCAAAAGAGGTGGGCAGTGGCAGAAGCAGCACCAGCCCGCCAAAGCAGTGCATTATGGGACATGCCAAGCCAGGCAGGTAGGA
This sequence comes from Taenioides sp. WSHXM2023, assembly GCA_029959045.1. NCBI lineage: Eukaryota > Metazoa > Chordata > Actinopteri > Gobiiformes > Gobiidae > Taenioides > Taenioides sp. WSHXM2023. The sequence continues at coordinate 36,386,924 of CM057087.1, forward strand.
CATTTCTGAAGGTTGAAACTCTTCAGGAAAGTGAGCACAGAAAATATAAATATGTTTTCAGAAGTTTGTAAAGAGGTGATGGAGACTTGGGGGTTTGCGGTTGTCCCAGGGGATGTCACTTGAGCTGGTTGCCTCAGCCAGCCTCTGACATGCACATTGGGCACCTCTTACAAGCTTGACTCGTTTCAAACCGTACTGTCAAACAGAATTTTCAGACATCCTGTGTGTGTTATGACCTCAGTGTTGGCCTACTTCAGTTGTTGTTTTTTGTTCTAAATGACGGTATACATATTCTGCTTCTTGAATGCACTTTTTGTTATTGAAGCCATATTCTTTGCTTTGAGATGACTAGGTCTTTGCTCAGGCTGCAACATGAAATTTGATTCTGTACTCAATAGTTTATGGAACAAAGAAATTAGCACAAACTTAATCATGGAATTATTGCACAACTGTTGGATTAGTTTACCAGATTTACATACATTCCCACAATTGGGGCAAGCCCAAGAAATAGCAAAAATAAGACACAAAATTAAGCAACCATCTGAATTTACAAAGCTAGGGACCAGATCAAATACATCTATACCAAAGTACCCATGTAAAGGACTGCTGGAGCAAGTAGAAGTTCAAATATAATATGCTGTATTTTATTGTTAATTATAGCTGAGTAGTAGTAGTAGTATGGGTCTGGAAGTGTCCCACACAAATCCCTGATTTTTATTTTCTTTTTTATTTGGTACCTTTTACTGACCCATTTCAGTAAAACTATTTAAAAGCATCATCCCCCTCATATGAGTCCTGATCCCACCAGTTTAATCCGTAGCTCTTGTTACTGCAGAGTCAGAGCAATTCCATGGTCCTTATGGCCAATAAATCGAATAGAGTAAGCACATCACTGAAATGTAGGTTTGCTGCATATTTAGTTTTTCTGAAATATTCCAAAAGTGTTAGATTTGCAGAAACATCCAACAATGTTGACAGAGTTCAAAAGGGGGACCATAGATTATTGTTCATGCACAATAAGTACAGAATCAGATTCTCAGCCATGGAAGTAGAGCCCAAAGGTGTATTGTGAAGACCTTTTCTCTTTTCAGCTGTTTTTGGTGGTCCCATAATAAAAGCATTCCCATCTTGCACTGTTTGTCTGCAGCAGCACATCCATGGCTCCCGAGTATTTTGTAGGTGTATGAAGATGACCCTAAATCTGCTGGAGCCCACTCTCCAAGGGCCAGGCCTCACTAGACCCCTGCACGTCTGGTGACCTCTTTGGCTGCTGATACAACTAAAGGTGTTGATGTTGAGGTTGTCAATGCATGCCTGATATGTTTGGTGTTGAATCTGAAAAAAAAAGATTTTAATGACACTTGTCATAGCACAGTCGACTCCACCTGTCTGCTCGAATTGTACTGTTTTTGAGTTTTGCTCTGTTCCTTTTACTTTAATGTAAACCGATTCCTCTTTCTCACACAGCAGAATATGGCTTTGATTGGTTTCATGTTTTTTTCTGGAAATAACGGGGAAGTTAAGAAAAAAGATGAGTATATATATAAAAAAGTAAATACTTCTAAAAAAAAAAAAAAGAAAGCATGTATGTTTTCTACTGTTTGTACTAAGTATATTCATGTTGCCCTTGCTGCTTATGTGCCAATGTTGTTGGAGAGATTTACATTTGGCCACTCATGCAACTACTGTGGTGTTGTCCAAGAATGTATCAACATGAAATAAAAAGTATTTGGTTATTTTTTTTTACGTATTCCTTCTGAGAATTTGTTTCTTATTTGAGTCATTTCAGTGTTTGTTCAAATCCACAGCTAAACAGCGGATCTGTGACTCCTTATGTTTTATTCCCTTTTACCAAAAAGCATCAGGTGGCCTACAGCCTGTCCAGGACCTACTGCGGCCTAGAACCATATCTGCCCACAGAGCAAAGTTGAGAAGGTGCACAGTAGGATGACAGTTTGTAGAATTTGGGTTTCTGACACTAAACAAAATCTTGCATAAGTCAAGGGAATTTATGAAACAACATTTTCTCAAATGGATGAATGTTGTACAACTGTCTATCTCTGTTGTCAAATGCTTCACGTCATATTAATCTTTGACCCATCAGTCACACTAAATGTGATGAATCTCAGTTGCCCGAGTGACAGAAATACTGCCTTCAATCTGTGCTAACCAACCACCACCACTTACACATTCACACAGATAATATCATTAATGTTAGTGTCTTGCCCAAGAGCACAATAGAATGGATTGGCTGAAGAAAGATTTTTAAAGTACCAGCCTGTTTTCCCTTATAGACCTAAGCATTTTTACTTTTGAAGCTCAGACGCTCTTCCAGACCTACACTGCAGGGCAGGTGCCACTTCACTTTGGCCCTTGTAACATTCTAGGAATCGTTATCTCCAGTATTGAGATAAGTTGCCATTTCCTGAGTAGATTAAGTGTGGAGACAGGGAGAGAGGTCCCTATCTGTTTTGCCCTTTGCTGTGCCCTCACTCTGGCAATCTGCCAACTGTACTGGCTTAGAGGCATCTATAGAAAGAAGTCGATTTTATCTTTTATTCCCAATGCTAAAGTCGCTGAGAAGGATGCCCGCGTGAAGCAGGAATTAATCAGAGCTCTCCCACTTTCACCTTGTTGCTGATATGATGCTTGTCCTCCTCACGCAATGACCGTTTGGCCAACTTCTCCATGATGTATTGGGAAGTCTGACGGGTAATTAATCATACCCAGGGGACTTGGACGCATTTGTCCAAAGTTGCTAGGTGGACAAAATGAAACGAGAAGGAGGGAGCATGTCAGATTGATGCTTGGGGTTAATGGCTGGTGATGGTGAGGTGACGGATTCTAGGCCTGAAGCAGAATTCTGTCTCTTTTATTAGTGTCTGAGTCCAGATTCACGATCCAAATCACTTCTTAATATGCAGATGTGACCTTGCGATTGGACTAATCAAATTTCACCTTTGCCAACAAACATATTAAGATAATTTTTCGTGCATGCCTAATTTTCCTCTCTTTTAAACACTTTTAGCTATGTCTTGCAGTGATTGCCTCTTATTATTTACTAGCTCATTCAAAAGCTGTCCTGAGGTGACTTTTTTTTCTCCTAATTTCATCCCACCAGTCCAGTTTTTAGTGTCTGGATCCTATACATTTCAGCAAGGTGACTTAAAAATAATATATTTGAAATTATATGCTCTTTATATCTAGGTGCTAAAATAACCATTGTCATTATGTTATTAATCAGGGAGAGCAGACATGCAGATACATTCAGCTTGCATTCGTTTACATAATCATGTCCCTCCTTGCTTCTTCCACCACATTAACACATGGGCTGCTCTGCCAGATAACACCTCATATTGACATTGTATGAGCCATATCAACCATGGGAGATTGTCAGGGGTCCAATTTTATACAATGTTAAATCGACTCAATGCTGAAATCCTAATCGGGCCTGCTGTTTTATGAAGCTATTAAAAAAAAAAAAAAACATCCTGTTTGGTTTTTATAATGCTTTCTTTCTTTCCTAGAGGAAATGAGACCGCATCTTTGTATAATAAGCACTCAAAATCTGTGTTCAATAAGCCAGTCAGAATACAAAGTAAGCACTTATTTAACTAAGTAAATAGTTAAGAATCTCACATTGGATGATTACAGTGTCTTCAACAACATTATCTGCCCAAAGATGACAATCAGATGACCTCCTGAACACAATGAATGACCATATTATTATTCTATTAATGGATTTTGTCATCCTTGGAGGTGCCGGTATGTTCCAGAATGACAATACCTCGAGTCAACAGACTCAAAATGTGATGGAGCACATGCAACTGGCACCTCAGCAGTCTAGACCGTAGATGAATTGAGATGCGCAGTGGTACAACTTTCTCATCAGGAATTCAAGATGTCCACCAAAAATATGTTTTGACACTGCCAAACCGTATTTAAAAGGTCCTATATTATGCAAAATAGACTTTTGTGAACTTTAAGTCATATTATAATGTTACTTCATTATAATGAAGTAACATTCATATTAATGAATGAATGTTACTTCTCCTGAAGAGCGACATCAACGAGAAAGGCTAGTTCTCCCCACCTGCATGGGCTCTGGGTATCTAACAGGGGATGTGGATATGAAATTGGTCATAGTTCTGGAACTTTCAGCTTTTTCTCTTTTTCTCTTGATGCCAAGCTTGGATTTGACGATCTAACTTGGTTCCCAACTCTGTTATCAAGGTCAGAGGCTAAACTGTATGAAACCAGCTCATCATTAATGTACATTCAGACTCAAGAGAAAGGCACAGGGCTGGACTGGGACAAAAAAAAAAGGCCCTGGCATTTTTGGCTTAGACCGGCTCCTCATAATTAGCAGAGCACAACAGATTAATTTATGTATGTGTTCCCCGAAGCAATGTATTTTACTATTGTTACGTCTTGGCCTAAAAAATAAGTTTCAGCACAAGCTCTATGCGCTACGCTTTTTTCATGCTCTTCAGCTCTCTGGTCTCCAGTCCGACATTCCAGTTATGAATGTGCTGGAATCATTTGGCTTGTTAAAGGCCAAGCATACAAAACAAAATAAAGCATGACGTTAATTACAGTACACCAGCCACTTCCTGCTTGTGCCATCTTGGACACCTTCACTACAGGGTTTGTAGCATCTTGCTTTGGGTGGTGATTTAAAAATGCTTGCATTCTAGCAGGCTCTGGACGGGAAAAGTAGTCTACGCTCTCTTTTCTCTCCTCAACTACCTCAGCAGCCTGGCTTGACTAGACAGGAAGAGAGGGACAGATTATTACAGTTTATTAAGTGATAAATAGAAAACTTAAAAAACTAAATTCAAAATAAAACTATTTGGAACTACCTGGAAAAAACGTGCAACTATCTAAACCATCAAAACATTTAATATCTTTAGGTTACATTTTTATTTTTTGATAATAATAATCCATCCATCCATTTTCTCCCGCTTAATCCGGCTGGGTCGCAGGGGCAGCACGCTGCCCATTACTCTGTGCACCAGACCCAAACCCCCTATGAACCCCTCTGCAGGTGGTGAACCCCTCTGCAGGTGGTGAGCCCACAGGAGGGAGGAATTCCTTGACGGTCCTTGATTGTATACTGTTCATAGGGGTGTTGCATGTTTTTGGTTGATGGGGGGGAGTACCCGGAGGAAACCCATCCAGACACGGGGAGGAAACATGCAAACTCCACACAGAAAGACCCGGGCGACCCGGGGATCAAACCCGTAACCTTCTTGCTGTGAGGCATGAGTGTTGCCACTCAGCCACTGTGCCGCCCATAATAATAATAATATAATATAATAAGAAGAAAAATCTCATATTAACTGCAGTGATACTGTAGAAAAAAACTCGCACCAAACAAAAACAAAACACAATTTAAGGCAACTGCTCCAACAGGAAATAAGAATAATATAATTGGTGTTAATATTAAGTGGGCTAATATCAGGGAAACACTAAATGATTAAATGATTTCGGGTGACCTTGTTGTAACCATGAACACGGATTCTTGTTAATATGAATTATGTTCTTACTAGAGGCAAATAGTCACTGTAGAGCTTATACAACATAGTCCGGGCAAGTACACCACTGCAGATATTTTGAGCACTCAAACTTTAGAGCTAGCTAACAGGCTACTGCATCGCAACCACTTGCTACCACAGGATAGCAACATGCTTGCCGGTTTCACGACCACACCCCCAGGTGAAATTTGCCTATCATTCCCCTATCTACACGATTTACGTAGGTCACCTGGCACCTTGGCTTCAAAATGGTGAATTTCGCTGAAAGGTGAGCAATTTTCATGCCTGTCTATCACCTAAAAGTCCTGGTATTATTCTAACATTACTGCCTGCTTACCTGCTGTGCCTGTGCTTCACTTCCCTGGTCACTCTGTTCCTCGGGTTCCCTCTCAACAGTGTCTGGCTGCTCCACCTTCAGCCTGGGCTGCAGAGGATGTGGAGGCTACAGCAGCCCCTCCAGAGAATATGTCTGTTATTTTAGAACATTCTGCAGCATCTATAGCAAGATTTTTTAATCTTTTAGCCTGCAACTTCTCTGCACCCCCTTTTTTGCGCTTCTCTATGTTTCCACGCTCAACACTATAAAAAAAAATGGTGAGGATCAGTGCAGAGAAAGGGGTGGGACCGCTCTTGTAAGCTACTATATCCTGATTGTTTTAGTCCAGTGTCTATATTGAAGATGGACCAATGGGCCGCCCCCTCTAAATTGTGGGTCGGTCTCTAAGTAAAAAGAAAAACAAAAAAAACAGCATTGGCTCCTAGGACTGTCAGCCCACCGGGAAAATGCCTGGTATGCGCGATTACCAGTCCAGGCCTGGAAAGGCATCAGTTTGAGCTGCGGCGTTCCTCTGGCTTTGAAGGGCCCGGATCCAGAATTCAGTAGAATAGTCAGCAACAGTGCGGACTCCCTGACGCAATCCCATTAACCCCCCAGCTGCGTCAGGCCCAGAGAATGTGGCACCAAACACCTCTTTGAGTTCTTTAACAAATGCATCAAAAGAGGTACAGGCAGCTGTCTGACACTCCTATTCTGTGGTTCCCCAAAGCCGTGCCCAAATGCCACCTTGGTTCTTTCTGTGGAGAAAGTGTGTGGCTATAGGGCAAAGAGAATGGAGCAGTCAGTCAAAAATGGATTGCACCCTTCAGGGTCTCCCCTATAACATTCAGGTATGACTGCTCTGGGCTCAGAAACTGTCCTGGTGCTATAGTATTACTTCAACTGAAGGTTGCGGGGCAGGGTTGGTAGGAGCAGGAGTAACTGCAGTGACTAGCTGGGTGACAGTGACTGCCAGTTGCTGGGTCTGAGCTGTCAAAGTGGCAATGTTTTGTTCATTAGCTACAGAGCTGCAACAGCAGCAGATGCTAACTCAGCCTGCTGTTGCAGCAGACTTTCTTCTAGTCTGGCAAGCCTCTACATAGGGCTTTCCTTGTGTGCTGAGTCCATACTGGCTAGATTGTACTATCACACAGGTAAACTGGACTGAAATGCAACACAAAGAATACAGGCAAACGTAAAGTCTTACAGAAAGTGTCCTTCAATAGGTAATGCTTAATATGACAAATCAGACTGATTATGTGAACAAAAATATCCTCCAAAACTGGGAAATTGTCTAATTATAAAACAGGCTGGGAATAAATTCAGAAACAGGTTCTTCTAACAGGGAATAATGCAGAATTGTAGAAATTGCAAACAACAGATGTAAGCTTCAGATACAGAGCTTCTTGACTGATCAACAATCTAACAAAGACTCAATGAACAGAGGGTATATATAGGGTATATATAGAGTATATATAGACTACCCTGGGATAATTAGGGAATGAGTGGAAGCTGTAGGAAAAACGGGGAGGTAGCAAAAGAAGGACCGGAACAGACTGGGAAATGGAGCTGGACTGGGGATGCGTTGTATACAATGGGAAGAACTGTGAAACAGCCTACATGTCCCATCATGCAGCAGGTGACTCTGTGCCAGCCCACTTTAAACTTGTGACCTACAGTTTTTACTTTAAATTTGCACTGTGATAGCCATCTCGAATTTGCCCTGATGAAGGCCGCAGCGCTGAAACATGCTGGCGTGATTTTAACTTGATCTGCCATGTGGTAATAAAGGCTGTTAATTATTTTTTGTATTTTTTGAGTGCCTCAGCTTTTTCAATTTTGTACTTGAGACCGGTTCCTATACTGAAGAACACCAAAAGGACAATTTTGCACAATCTCTACACTCTCTTTGTTTCATTCACACATGTTTGAATAACCCTTTATTATTAGTCTTTCTACATCTCCAAAGCTTCAGATGCTTTGTTCCACCTTGTGATGTCATGAAGCAGTAGTCTTCAAGTTAACAGCTGCCTTTTACCTTTAGCTCAGTAGAGATTGGCAGTTCCAGAGTTGAAAGCATACTAATGATTTTAGTGAAGGTGTATGGAGTTTAAAGATACAGTGAAACACTTCCTGTATTACCACATGACATCACAAGGTGGAGTGTTTTCTATTGGAGAGAAAATCTCTAAAGCATAAATATGCAGGGTTTGTGTGTTAAATGTGTGAATGAAACAAAACACAAACCCAGGTCTATTTTTGACAAGGAAACATTATAACATAGATCACAAAATAGCATAATATGGGCCCTTTAAACTTTAAACAACCTTTTAAGGTTCAAACAACCTTAAAGGTGTGAAGGTTTGCTGTCTGGAATGTGCCTGTGCTATATTGGGGTACTACAGCAACAGTCTCGTGTTTTGGCTGAACATGCAATAATTAATGGATGGATTATACCCATGCACCTTAAAAAAACCAAAACATTATAGTAACTTTATTATTGTAAAGCATTTTTAGTCATTATAACTCACCATCTCCCAACAATAAGGTGACAATAGTTTTTCTGTGCAGCATATGTGTTTCGTCCATGCAAACATTCTTAAAGAATACAAATATAATAAAACAGAATCCTAGTTCAGAATCTGCCCATTGCTCTGGCAGGTTGCAGATTGTCTTATTACTACAAACCCTTGAGCAATTGACTGGTTCACTTGTTACTATGCATTTGTAACACAAAATAGTAATGGACTTGTCCAGGGTCAAAGCTGTTATTTTTGACAGTAACCAGGAGCCAATTTTTCCATTAATCTTTGCACCCAACCAGAGCGAATGCTTTTGTCATAAACTCTAAATTTAACCAAACTTTTTTCCCCCCATTTGGCCCTAGAAGAGGGAAGCAGTGCTATTTCCACTGCAGTGGCCACTGAAGTGCTTTGTCAGCGTGTTGGCTTACTGCTGGGATATCACAGTCCTAATATGACTACTGGCATCTCATCCTTCCCTCCCCAAACACTAATTGGTTTGGTGGCGACTAATCTCATTGGGCACTGAAGGTTAGCTGTGTGAATCCGTATTGAAAAGCTCTTATCAGAGTTTGAGAAAAAGGCTTACAGACAGGGGCAGGGGAGACCGAGGAGGACAGTCCCACTCAATAATCATCATTTGTAGTGAGTTAAGGCTGGAAAAATACTATGAAAAATAAACAATGTGGCAGAACAAGAGAGCCCTCAAACATGGTACAGGTCTCTTTCAACAATGGACCTTACTGATGCATACCAATCCGGACAGGACCTATCCCGTCATAGCGCCCCCAGCCACAGAGGTTGGTACTTCAACCAAATGTCTTACACTGTACTGGATTATAAGTACATAACAGGTGACAAAATGTGTGCATAGTTTTTGCTACTTTCTTTTTTATATGTAAAATAAACAACTTAATTTACAAATGTATGATACATTTCCTTTTTATTCGCAATAGAAACTACACAAATATACATTACCCACACACTGTAGTAGTAAGTAGCTGTAAAAACCCTGTAAATACTTCCTGGACTCATGGGTATTAGTGAGCCACCAGTCACTCTCTATTCCCTCTGTCTCTTTGGCACTCTTTGGAATGGACCGTGAATGATATGAACTTTCACAGACAAACCCGTTGGCTCAGTCGCTGCATGTCCTCCTGCTCTACACTGTCAGAGAGAGAGATTGGATTGTATCTCGCACTAAGAAACAGGACTACAGTGAAAATGGATAGAGGCGGGGGCACTGACTTGAGGCACTGCTTACAGTCCCTGACAAAAGTCTTGTCGCTTATCCATTTTGTAGAAACAAAAGCTTATAACCTGACTTTAAATTAATCGATTGGTTTTAGAAATGTCTCATATGAAAGCTAAAACCCTCCCAAATTATGCTCAATATACTAAAATAAATTTGCTTCACTGAAGAAAGATTGATCATTTAATGAACACAGAAAGGTCAGATTTTGGCAAGACAAAAGTCTTGTCGCCTACAGAAAATTGAACAAATAATTTACTTCAAATACAAAAATATGTTGCATAACGTCAGTGAATTAAGTAGTGGTGCTGTGAGATCCATATTTAATATCTTGTATGACTTCCATGAGCTTGAAGGACTGCATCCATGTGGTTCGACAATGGTTCATACAATTTGTTGATGAAGTCATCAGGAGTAGCAAAGAAAGCAGTCTTACATGCCTCCCAGAGTTCATCAAGATTCTTTGGTTTTGCCTTCCATGCTTCCTCTTTCATTCTACCCCAGACATGCTCAATGATGTTCATGTCTGGTGACTGGGCTGGCCAGTCCTGGAGCACCTTGATCTTCTTTGCCTTGAGGAACTTTGATGTAGAGATAGAAGTATGTGATGGAGCACCATCCTGCTGCAAAATTTGACCCCTTTTATGGTTGGGAATGTAAGAGGTAGCTAATACTTCTTGATATTTTAGGCTATTGATATTGCCTTCCACCCTGCAAATGTCTCGCACACCCCCATACTGGATGTAACCCCAGACCATGATTTTTCCGCCACCAAACTTAACTGTTTTCTGGGTGAATCTTGGATCCATGCGGGCTCCAGTAGGTCTCCTGCAATATTTGCAGCGGCTGTGATGTAATTCAACCGAGGATTCATCTGAGAGATCCACCTTCTGCCACTTTTCCAGTGTCCATCCTTTTAGCAGGCTGTGGGCCTTGGCAAATGCCACACGGTTTTTTAATTGCCTTTTGTTTAGTGCTGGTTTCTGTGCACTGATTCGACCATGGAGGCCATTTCGAGACAGAATTCTACAAACTGTTCTGGTTGACACAGGGACTTGAGGTGACCAGGCCTGGTGGAGCTCTGCTGCAGTGGAAAAGGGGCTGGCCTTGGATTTTCGAATCAACAAACGGTCCTCCTGAGCAGTTGTCTTGCGGGGTCTGCCGGACCTGGGCTTGTCAAAAACATCTCCAGTCTTTTCAGATCTTTTTCTTATTCTTTGTACTTGACGCTGAGACACATTGAAGGTGTCAGCCACCTCAGCAGTGGATCTGGTCTTCAGCCTCTTGATAATTAACGCTTTGGTCTCAGGGTGGATCTTAGGCATGTTGTCAGAGGTCAAGTTGCAGTTGATGTGAAGGTCTGGTGTGCTGGGGTTCTTTTTATACACACCCACTAATTGATTGATCAGTAACTGATCACAGGTGAGGCTGTAATCTAGGATTGGGTGCATCATATGACAAGGCGACAAGACTTTTGTCTTGCCAAAATCTGACCTTTCTGTGTTCATTAAATGATCAATCTTTCTTCAGTGAAGCAAATTTATTTTAGTATATTGAGCATAATTTGGGAGGGTTTTAGCTTTCATATGAGACATTTCTAAAACCAATCGATTAATTTAAAGTCAGGTTATAAGCTTTTGTTTCTACAAAATGGATAAGCGACAAGACTTTTGTCAGGGACTGTATGTGGCAAATTATACCTTTCTCTACTGCTTCCTTTGCCACAGGCTTCACGCCCCCACAATCCTTTTTACTTTTGCTAGAACTTTTTCCACCAACTCTGGCCATTACTCTTCTTTAAGCAGTCTAATTTCTGAGCTATTTACTGTCACACATGCTATAGGCCTCCCGAAATGGCACACCACAATACAATTCAACATGCTGCCAAGCCATGACATATTACTGGGTATGCTCAGTTTAAAAGGATTGTTCTATATAATCTTTTCCCTTTAGAGGTCCCGTCAGACTGTACATAAAAGTCATCCATCAACTAACCCTCTCATATTGTTCATATCATATTGTTCCTCTACTTATATACATCCATAATTCTCTAATCTCTTGTGGTGGTCTCTGGCTTCCGGCAAAAATGGAGTCCAACTGAATTAATCCGGAGCACCACACCACCTCCACCATCTTACTGGTCAGAGTGGTCTGAGCTCCTCTCGCTACTTGTGATTATACAGTAAACTAGCAGCCAGAGCTGCACCGTGTGCAGTCTGAGGCCAGGGTAATGGAGGACTTCCTAGAAGGGCAATCCTATTAAACAAAAGTCAAGATTTTACTATGGACATACAGACATATTGAACAGCCAAGTACCTGCAGATGACTTAATAACATATGTGAGTGCATGCAGTCGATACAAGTATTGACAAGCCCAGCTGTCCTTTTCTCATGTGAACAATACGATTGCCACAATAATGACTTCAAACTTTTCAGACTTTCAACATTTCAAACCAGTGCAACAGGATACTTAAAGCCACCTCAACTCTGCAATAATATGCCCCTGAGGTAAGGCAGATTGGCCTTCTTAGCCAAGGCTTTGTGTTTCCTTGACTGTCCTGAGCGAGATTATCTGTCTTCCCTGACAAAGAGAAGACGCCTGGTAATGACAAATATTTCAATATCCGAACATGTCATTTGGAGATAAGCAAAAAGCTGATGGCAAGGCAATTAACAGGAGTGAATGGAGAAGAATGGTGTATCTTGGCGAGGCATCAGGCTACACCATCACTGCGAGAGTAACTCAGACGATGCCTAGGACAGTTACAGTACCGGTGGCAAAAGAAAGAAAGTCATTACCCCCCACCCACCCCCCACCATCAGCTCCACATCTTTACACTTGATGAGGTGCTTGCTGCTATCAGCCCTAGAGATAGCAGGTGTCAATGGAAACCAATTTAAGGTGTACACAGCAAAGCAAGTTATTAACCCCACTGCCAAAGAATGGTGTCTACCTTCAGTCGTGCTTCCTACTGCGGAGGAAGGGGGGAGGCAGAGGATGAGTGGTAGAAAGCTTTTGATAAACAGCTGAAGAGAATTCTGAGTAGCTTTTTTGTATAGAAAAGATTGTGTTCCTGGGAGGGTTATCAAAAGTACTGAAAATCAGATACTAATCAATATTAAAACTAGTATACAATCAAGTTACTCATTTCAAGTATGAATACTGAAAAATACATGAACAAAACAAAATGTGACCTTTCCTGAACAGTTTTTAAATAATCTTGATCTTTATCTGAACCGCCTGTACTTAAATAAAGTACTGTTACATTGTGTGGACAATTTTCTTTGTCTGAAATGTTCCACATCTTGCATTTAATCAATTATAGGAGTTATACTTGCAGAAAATAACATGAAGAATATGGCTGATTTTCTTCAAAGAGGTAGAAATGTTTAATGCCATAATGTGGAACATTCCAGGCCAAGCTCTGCATCTCCATGGTGACTAGCCGGTGGCAGACCCCCCCACCAGAAAAGTTATATAGTACAAGTTATATAGTGCACCAAGCATATTGCATCCCTTGCAATAAGCAGTCGTCTGTTCTTCTGTTCTTCTTGTAGCATTTAGAATGAATACTGTCACAGAAATCCCTAATTTCAGTTATTGAGTCAGATGTGAGCCAGATTGGAGCCTAATAAACCAAGGCCCACAAAAATAACCAACACCAGAAATCCTTTCTCCAACTTCTGAAGAATTTAACCAGGAAGAGAAGGAGTTCTACCAACTTTCAAACAGCAAGACTGGTGCAATGTTGGCTCAGGCTGGTATTTGGCAAAAAGACTTAAAGAAAAGCGAATTACAAAAGCCCAAAGCTGTCTGTGTGTATTTGGACCCGTAAAATGCTAAACCAAGAGCAAAAGTTATTCCAAAGTGAGCTATTATAAAGTGAACCAACAACAAGTATTTCAAGGCAGCAGTAATTACAGAGAGCTAACTGTATTCAGCTCGCAATCAATCTTAGCATATTGAACCCAAAGAAGCTATTCTCTGTTAATTATTCCAGTGGTCGCTCTTGTCACCTTCAGTGTTGTCAACCACCTCAGACAACTCAAAATATTCAATTCAACTCAATCTCCCATTGTTTTGTTTTCAGGTTTTCCCTTGGGGCTATAATGTGATGCTTTAAATTGTTGTCAGACCACTAAAAATGTGTGTGACATAGAGTGCACTAAATAATTGGCTCAAAGGTTAATTGCAAAAATGAAAATGAATCTTTCTATGTCCAAGAAAGAGTGTTAATAAAAGTTGATTTCAGAAGCATAAAGTCTAGTTATAATTTTGTTATGATTTTGCATAGTTGTTCCAATTTAAAATTTGCACTTTTGCCTGGTTGTGAATCTAAATTATGCAAATGTGAATGTGAGAATGAGGTGGGATTATCTCAAAGTGCATGCTGCCTTTCCTTGGGTACATAAACAAGCCATTTTTTGTTAATCACCCAGTCCTTCCTGCCACTTTTATTGCTTTCAACCACTCAAAGCTGCTTGAGAAAAAAATCACATTTAGCACCAAAGTCAATTCCATCTCCCAGGTCTCCATTATTTCTATCCTCACATAAATATTGACAGGTTCTCCCATTGTTCTATAACAAGTAAACTACCCACAGAAGCCCTTTAAAGCTTTACAACAAAACCCCAACATCAGCCAACCCCATTCCACCCGATACAGTCTATTTTTCGTGGTTATTAACATGAATATTGACAGATTCTCTCTATGAGGTGTATCGTGCTCGCCAGTGGCCCCACACCCCTCATCCATTTGGTGCTCCTCCTAGTGCACACATCATCTGTTTGGGGCTTGGGGGCGATACATCACTGTAGCGGGCCTGAGAAAAGCTCTTTAAGTTGCATAAACACAGTGTCGCCGGGGCACCCACTGGCGGCGCATGATGGATGGGGACTGCACGGGGAGCAGAGAACCACTTTGATACTCAATAGGTGATGACAGAGCCACAACCAAGGGCAGTCTTACAGTTATGGTCTAAGGAGAGGGATATGGCTATTGCAATGCAGAATGGTATGGATTTTAAATAAGCTAAGTAGGTTAGTCTGGTGACTTTAGCTTTAGCCCGTGAGAGTTGAAAAGTTATATGTATAAATAAATTATATATACAAATATAAGATTGCAGAGGAATGACTGTAAATAGCACAAATAACTCAAAGAAATACAGTATAACCTGATTTTAATCTTTTTGCATTACAGTTAGTTTGATTTTGCACTGCGGGTTCCAGGCCAGTTGCATTTGGAGGTCCAGGCCTGAAGTGTTTGGGAACCCCTGCTCTGAACACAGACTAAAAAAATGAGGATAAAATGGTAAATTAAGTAAACACTTGAAATGCAAAGGTGTCCACAGTCAACCGGTAGGAACTCTCCAATTTTAGACAGTATATCATAAAACAGTGGAAAAGTGTCAATTCTTTGGAATAACATAGCAGAAAAGGAAAACAATCAGGACTTGAAGACACCCCTAGCAACCCAGTGATGTTAATGTCAGATTTTTGGGACACAGCACAGCTTATAGATATACAGTATATATTGCAAATATATATACTTCAATTTTGGACAGAATGTATATCATATGCAAGTTTACATATTAAAAAGATAAATAAGCAAGTGAATGAATGCCACCTGTGATTGTGATTGGAGTAGTGACAGCAAGAATAGCAATGTGCAGATTAATAAAAAAAACATATAAACTTGAATTAGAATCAGTTGAGCCAATGGTTGCAGCAGTTGTATGAGTTGCATTAGTGGTAGTGGAGTGGAGTTTTTCTGCCGGCGAGCCCCCGAGACAATATTTTCCAAATCAGGAACCCATAGCAAACTTCATAGGTAAGTAAATCTGCAGCTTTTCTTCTCCAATTTCTACAGCATTCTGCCTTCTGGAAAAGTGCAGTTACCGTGACAACTAAAGTTTCATGGTATGAGTTATGAGTGGAGGTGGAGAGTGAGATTTGAGGGCGACATGGTTATCAACCTGAGGATGGTCAGTGGAGACAATGCCTGCTGAACCAAACGAGGATCCTAAAGCAAAGGGGTAGACAGAGTCACATCGATGTCATAGATTTAGTTTTTGTAATTGGTAACTGAACCAAGGAAAGCAAGGGGATTTCTTGTAACTTGTGGAAGTGTGAATATAATTTCAAGCCAGAGAGAAAAATAATGTGTTGCTGCAGTCGGTGATTTACAATAGAATACATAGTGCCGTCACTCCGTACACGCACATTACGCACAGTGTGTAGGACACCAAGTGCTTGTGGGGGCACCACTAAAAAAAATTAGGCTCGTGAATCCTTGGAAAACTATCCATCCAAAGTGCGTGGAGAGAGCCGAGAAGCCGGTGCCAGCGCAAACAAAATCCCCCAAAATCTCTCTTTCTCTGTCTCTTCCTCTCTTTCTCTGTCTCTTCCTCTCTTTCTCTCTCCCCCTCCATGTCCGGACCTCCGCGCATGCCAGCAGATAGAGTCTTCGTGGAGAAATTTTCACTTTCAAATTCTTATATAAAGTTCCTTGATTGAGTAAATTCTATTGTGCAGTTATTTGTTCTTATATACAATATTTACCAAAGAAATTACACATTATTATTTACAAGGGTTGTTCTGTGTTTACAATGTTCAGTTCAATGTTCAGTCTGCAGTCATTGCACAAATCTTTGTTTATAATAATGGTGGTGGTATTTATTTATTAACCTTTTTTATTAATTTATTATATAATTTATTATTTTAACTTTCATGTTTGGTGTATTTGTTTTGGAAATAAAGTGAATCGCAATGATAAATTCTGAATTATTGTTCATTCCGGGCACCACAAAGCGTTTGTGCTTAGGGCACCCAAATGACTAGCAACATAATTTTCCTGTGACTGCCACAAACACAATCTCCATGTAGATATTCTTTGGACTGTCTCAAGCAAAGTAAAATTATGTACAGTGGAGTGAGCCAAGGAGTAACCTGCCATCCGCCAGATTAATCTTACAAGCCAAGTGTGTGGAGAGTCAAGCCCCTTCATAGGAAGAGTACGTGTTTTAGTGGTGTTTTAAGGTTTTTAGTCTATTTTCTGACTGAAATTTTACATGGTGGGACTTTAACGTTTTTCCAAAAATGTCATAATACATATACTGTATATAGTCTCTGTTTATACTTCTGTCCCTTCTTTGTGTCCCTTCACCTCAAAAGCCCCTTCATCTTTCACCCATTCCTTTTTTTTCTATACATAATTACATTTTTCCTCTATACGGTTCATTTTTCATCTGCCAGCCTGTCTCTCTCCTCATCCCCGTGGCCACTCGAGCGCCCAGCCATGCATCTCTCCACCCACTGGATTCTTCTGTGTCAGCTATCACTCGCTCCCTTTTAGTCGGCACTAAGATTATATCGTCTTGTGGAGATAAATTTTGCCATTGAGACCTGCCGTAAAAAGATGACATTCTGGGATGCAACAAACCCAAGCAGACTGATGGTTTATCTGGCTTTTAGAAAAACAAAACTCTGGAGACTTGGTTGTCTCCGTTAGCTAAGCTTGTGAGCCTGTGTGTGTGTGTGAATAAGTGAAGAGCACATATATCAGAGAGGAACAGGGAGGTAGATAGAAAGCTGCTACGGCAGGGTTTTAAGGTAACAGATGGTCTGACGGCCTCAGAAGTTTGATAACACATTTGCTGGGAGCTTTTGGAAGGAATGGGTTTTCTCTAGGCTCCATTTAAGCAGATTTACACGGACGAATAAAGACTAACATCAGGGAACAGCCTGATTTGGCTTGGATGTTTGGGCTTAATGCTTGGTTATCTAAACATGCAGGTGAACTATGACTAAAGTTATGTCTTATTGCGATTAAAAAAAAAAACAAAAACAACTACTCAGGCTTTCACCACAAGCATAACAGGTCTCTAAAACCTATTTTTAAGTATTTCGTCCCGTACATCTTATCATAACATATGTTTATTATAGATACAGATCAGTTTGTACTACACAATGGAAATAAATCCAATCTCAGTTTAACAAAGAATATACACTATTTGTCATATTTGAAAAAAACAAACTGTTTGTTGATGCTGGCCAACACCTCTCGATACTGTCAGACCATGTTTAGACAGACACACTGGAAATTCCTCTCTTCATCCAGTTTGCGTTCCATAGAGTGTAAACAAGTCTTTCCAGACAGAACTATTATAGAGCCATACTGTGCAGCTATAGTGTATGTACCTGAAGCTGGTCTTTGATCCTCTGCATCCCCATGTTCTGACTACAAATCAGGGCCTTCCCAAGACAACAGGATTTCCCAGCTGGATAAATCTATATGAAGCATGTAATATGTGTCCCAAATACAAAGGAAAATACAAGAAGCCTGTAGGTTATAGGGTGAGAAGTGCTTAAGGCAAATTGACACTTGAGGTCACAGTTGAAGTGCCTATGTTTAGTGGTCATACAGAAACCTATTAAAATAGACTGAAGAATGCACTAGACATTCTTGGCATGTATACATATAAATACCTGTTAAGTTGTGTAATATTACAGTTTGACCTATGAAACTGTGAGAAGCACCCACTTCACTGTTGTCATGGTATTGGAACTTTAAGAAGGAAATTTCCACCAAACCAAGTAGTTTGAGCTGATGCCTTCTATGACTCTCAAGGATATACGACCATCCCCCGCTTCCCTTCAGCTCTCTGGACCCTAGAGCTCATAAGATAAGATGGATAGAGACTTGTATGCAAGAAGAGACATTCTTTAACTTCTCTTACACAAAGATTCTCCAAAAGAGCTACAAGATCTACAATCTACTTCTTCTACAAAAAAAAGCAGCTGACTGAAGTAAATTCAGATAAACTGGCCATATACAAAATAAACTGCTACTGGATCAAACAATCTCACCTAAATGACTTTCTCTAGAGAAAGAAGAGGAATGGTGTGAACTGTTCGTGCTGGGAATGTTGATCTGTAAATGTCCTGTGAAGATCTTTTATTTTTGTAAAACTTTTGTGAGGAATTTCACAAAACATTCTCCACAAAACATCCTCCATCCTTAAGTGGATGGTTACGGCAGGATAGACTGTTATCACTGAGGAGACCCTGCTCAATTCAAGGAATCAGTTCAACTTGGACCTTTGACCAGAGAGGACAGAGAAACAAGGAGCCACAGAGCACCTCCTTATCTTCTCTGCTGGTCAAAGAGCAGAGAGACAACGCCCTGGAAGTTAAATTTTCCAGTCCTCTCTTGCAAATTTGTGCCCATCTTTTGACGTGTTTTTATCCAAATTACTGTAGCTGATCTGACTGGAAGCGAAGCTTTCATATTTTTCCAAATTTAAATATTTGCATTTTTATGGTCAATAGCCTATGGGTTTAATTGGCCTTATTCTGTGACCAGTGCTGTTCAGACCTCATGGACACTGGGAAGGTGTCTTCTGCTCTTCTTTAAACAGATAAAACAGCGTTCCTTCAGCCTGACGCTGCCTGAGCCTGGAGTTATTGTTTAGATCACGTGGCCTCCATTCGTCCCAGCTTGTTTGATTCTTCAGACCTGACGTCCTGAGGTCTTCAGACCTCCAAACCATCGAACCTCTAGACACCAATCTAGAGTAGCCTACACTAATTTGCATAATTCATATCTAAATGCTGTCTGTTGAACTTGGTCAATAGATATTCATAAACCACAATTGCTTTGGTGAATAGTGATGTTATTTCCAGATATGAGTCATTCATATAGACAAGAATTTATGAATCTTCAGAACAATTGTTTGATTAATTATTAATTAATTAACTTAGTTGATTGTAACATTGACATTTATACTTGGTTATGTTTCGATCAAGGAAAAAATTACTTCATGCTATCTTCTTTTTCATGACATTTGCCTTCTCTTAGTTCCTCTCCTCAACTTTACATCAGTCACAGTGCACAGACCTGTGTGTATTACATTAGAAGAAAAAAGCATGTTTTTTCAGCATGTTTCTATCAAGGTGTGGGATCAAGTTCTGCCTTATGCAGCATGTGACA
The DNA here is from genome assembly GCA_029959045.1 of Taenioides sp. WSHXM2023. NCBI lineage: Eukaryota > Metazoa > Chordata > Actinopteri > Gobiiformes > Gobiidae > Taenioides > Taenioides sp. WSHXM2023. The sequence goes on from CM057087.1 coordinate 36,406,542, forward strand.
GGTCTGTGCTCTCTTTCCGGGCCAGTACAGCATCTTGGTCTGCCTTGCCCATGAGCAGAGTGAGGCTACGTCATGTCCATTGTATGTATCATTTCTCCTAAGAACCAGTCAAACTCTTGTCCCAGTCTACATGCAGGTCCCAAAATAACTGCAAATGGGGGAATAAGAGATTATTGCTCAGTGCAGCTGAATGCCTCTCTTAGCACTGTGGGAGTATACTTGCTGTAGTTTTACAAAATTCAGATTTTCTGGGATGCATATAAATATAAAGACTGTGTTGGTGGTTGAGTCAGTGTAGATATAATTACTGCCACTTTTTCATTGCCAAAAGTGACTGAAGAATATTGTTAATTGTCTGTTAATCCAATCTTTTGAGCAAAGCTTCCTTTGTCTTTTGGTTACAGCATGAAGTGCTCATGTATCACTTTTCAAGCTGCCGGCCCATTCTATTAGTTTTTAGTGACTATAGCTGTAAAGCCCCCAGACAATAAAAAACATTATGTTATACCACTAAGTGATTATAATACCTACCTCATCCACCTCTGGGCACAAAGCATGTATTTAGAGTCTATAGAAAATTGCTTGCTGTTTATTAGTGGCTCATCATGACCTAAAGGGGTCCTGCCCTGATCATCTGCTAAAGATTTCCTTCAGTCTCATCTCCCATAGACGCCATTTCATGGCTGAGAAGGTGTTGCGTCTCTAATTCAACACAAATTTGGCTCCACAGCTGTTGTTGCCTTGAGTGCACTTTGACGTGTTTATATTTAAAACTAAATAAGACATCAAAGCAGTGAATCTGAACTGCAAGGCATAAAGGGGGTTTGGTATTGCATTAATCGACAAACCCCTCAGTACTTTTTCTATAATAGCATAATTTGAAATTCATTAAAACATGTTCTTGATCAGCAAACAGATTATTGTTGGTTCCATTGTGGGTGATTTTCTTACCACACAAGGTTTTGTTGAATAGTTCCCCTGTATCCAGTTTAAGATGTTGTACGATAATGAAAGTAATCAGTATTTTTAATTGAGATCAAGATTTGTAATATATCTTGCACTATTGTTAAGACTTGATCACATACACATAAATTGGTTTATAGTACAATTATAACCCTGTGTTTTCAGTTAATTCCCTTTTCCTGATGAATAATAATAATACAAAATAATAATACAAAAGAGAAATGCTCCTCCAAATCTGTCTTCTAGCCTGTGGTCATTTGCATACAAAAAGCCAAATCACTATTACCTTCTGAATGAAAACCTTTATGTATATTTAGGCTTGACATCTATGGATGTTGTAGTCCCTCTGAGATATTTATATGTAACTATACTGACAAACTCTTCATATGGAATCAGCCATTGTTACAGTTTATACTACATTTGATGCTCCACTATCTCCTCATGTTTTTTCTTGGAAATTGGAAACAAAGCTTAGAGAAGGCAACTTTATCTCAAATAATGTTTTTACATTTTACTGCACTATGAAACTTTTCTGGTATCTGCATGTCTCCGTGGAGATGTTCTACAGGACAGCATTTAACTATTTCCATGGAGACAAGCATTACTGGTCCAAGTTATAGCTCTGAGCTGTGGAAAGGTGACCCTACTCTTGCATGGAAGCAATTAAAAAGGTCTATAAGTGAATAAAGACAGACAAGTGGCACTGTGTAATCTAGGCAAAGGAAGAACATCTTCATTGTGACAAGCAAAACCTCAAAAAGTTACATTGTGCACCTTTAAAGTACTTTTAAAAATATGTTTTTTATATTATTTATCTTTTATCTTCTTTATCTTTTATAATAATTGTTATTTTATATTACTAACTTCCATTCAATTCAAGCTATTGAAAAGTTTCGACATGCTTTCTCGTCCCACCTACACTGTGCCATAAGAGACGACGCTCGAACAGAAAAGCAGCAGAAATGGCGCAGTGGGTAGACTCCTGCTGTGTTTGTATGGAGGCTTGTTTGTGTGTGGTCTGTGGCCATCAGAGCAGTGACCCTCCTCACATGGGTTAGATGTCCTCAAAGCAGGCGCCTGTGCTCTCACAGCCTCTCATCCTCTCAGCAGGACTCACCCAGCTGTGTGGAGGGACGGAACCATCACATCTCTACACAACCAGCTCCTACCAATGTATGAAAAAGATTTATATTGCAAAGTATAAGAGGCAAATGTAGTTTATGATTTCTGTTACGTTCGCATTTTCATTATTTCATTTCATGTAATAGACCAGGCTCATAACCAACATTATCTAAACTGGAATATTGCATGTTTTGAAAGTATAATCTTAATCCATAAACCGTACTAGTGTTTGTGATGTTCCATTTTACAGCAATGCGTTAGACTTTTGAATCAGATTATTCCGTTTATTTAAGCTTAAATGTTTTTGAGTTCCAAATTCTATATGTCTGTTTGGTCTGATACACACCACTTCAGTAATGCAGCATCTAAGCTCCTGTGCTCCTATTTCTTACCCATATTAAATTATAAACCTGCACCTATCTGCCCATTTGTATCTATAAAGCAGGTGCTTTCTGTGAGAATGATTATTTGCCTTCCTTCTCTCGTGAATCAAAAAAGTAGAATTACCAAAGAAGGAAAGCAGCCAGAAAAACATGAATACAATACATATTCCCATTTGGCACATCTGATAATCACAGATTTACTGAGCCACTCCACTTCCTGCAGTTTATCACACACACCTTATCTGACTTTCCTGCTGACTTATTTTCCTTATACTCTATTAGTAAATCCACAATTACACCCAAGACACGAGCACAGAGTGTGCAGTGTTATCTGAGAAAGCCCGCAGTGTGACAGTGAAACAGATTCTCATGCCTCAGTGATTCACCGGCAGGTAGGAGCAAGAGGATTATGGCTGTGGAGGATTTGTCAAAAGGCTGTATTTCTATGAGTGTGCATCTATTTCCACAGCCATCATCTAAAGCACATTCACTGGTCATGCAATCACAGCGAGGAAGCACCTAACTGAGACAATGGGAGATTGGTAGAGATTGGCACACAGAGAGTATCTTTGTTATCATCTAAGCATTAGGTATCTTGAATCCAATATGCTGGACTACACAAACATGAAAGCCCTGTTATTTTGTGTTGTCGTTTTTTTCTTAAGGTCACTTGTGGAAGATAAGGTTTCAAAGTCAGCCATGTGGTCACTGTTTTTGAAATCTAGACATTTCGACTGCCATCCTTTTTGTACTGAAGTTACTGGCCTGAGAACTAGTATAAGGAAGTGCACTGTGGTGTACTACAAATATAAAACTTTGCTTCCCCATAACTTTTGAGAGATATAATCAACATAAAAGTCTGTTGAGCAAGATTATTTTGTAGCGAACTGAATTTACATTGTGCGTTCCACTATCCACAAGTAATTTACATTTCTCCATGATCACTCTACTGTGCATTCAAATGTGCAAAGTTCTCCAGCTACAATTGAATTTGACTTACTAACAGATGAAGCCACCATTCTGAACCTCTAGCCTATTCCAAGCACCACAATAACAGCTGCATATATGCAAAGCAATGAAGAAACAAACTACAGTCAGTCTTTGCTTCTCCTTTATAACTTTAGTGAAATTTGTAGAAAAAATAATGTCAGGTAGAGGAAGAAAGCCAAAACATAATGACATAATCACCAAACTGCTGAAAATCACCTAGTTGACTGAATACCAGAATACTCTTAAACAAGAAACAAACACATTTTATTCAATATTACGCTGGAGTGCAAATAAATATGCCACCTCTACTTTAAGCATGGAATTCAAGGTAAAATTCGTCAGTGGAGAAGTTTCAGGGTGTTTTATTTGGTATTTGGTATAAGATAATGACAAAAAATAAATTATATCCATCATCACTAATATCAAACTAGATGCATTGTTTTTATAGACCAGATCTAAAGTGGTGTCATTGTGATTTCATAAGTGAAGGAAAAAACAAAACAAAACAAGTGAACAAAGTAACAATGTACATCTTGGAGCTCCGAGACCATGACTGCTTTAAACGCATCGATGTGTGAGATGTTATGTCTTATTATATTTCTTCCTAAATGTTTTTGTTGTGAACCCGGGCTGGCTGGAATCTGATGCTTCCCTGCTGAGAAGACACTGAGCCCACCTGCCCACCTGCTGTTCTGACATCAAAGTCCATTTCCTGTATAGAAGCCCATCATGGTGTAATAATGAAGCCACCTGCAGAGCAATCATTAAAGCCACATCACCTTAAGAGCACAGATAGCACAAATATGAGAGATGTCGTCTACCACCTGTGTACAACCTACATCAGAACACAAATGTAAAGCTACAGGAACAAAGTGAGCGTCTGATTAAAGTGGTTGCTTTCACTGGTTTGTATCTGTGGAGGAAGAAAAGTCACACAACGTCTATCAACATCATGGATCAATAAAACCTACTAGTACAAGAGTCGCTAATAAGCCCTCATTTTCTCCGAACCCAACTGAACCCAACTTTTCTATGCAGTTTGCAAAAAAAAAAAAAAAACAACATAAACTTTGAGAAAGTCAAACAAACATTCTTCAATTCTCAGAAAATCATTTTGTGTCACAAGTAGAACACAAATAAGAACAACAAAGAACAGATTGTCCATGTGTTTTTATTCCTGCAGGCAATGTAAACTATACTTTTTCACAAACACCAGCTAAGGCTCCGTATATGCTGTAGCCAATTTTAGTCACATTTGTGTTACTTCTATCAGGAAAAGACTATAAGAACTGGCTCATCTCTTTGAATATATAGTTTTTGTCCTTTTGCAGGGGCTTTTCTTCTTTGTTATTCTTAATTTTACTTTCATGGCTGATTTGATTATCCATTTTATATGGATAGGTAATTAATGGAACAGCAAAAGTGGTCAAACTGTTTGAAATGAAATACAAAATAATAATTGAGCACATTCTTTTCTTCTTCTAGTTATAATTACATAGTTTTGAATCAGCAACACATGAATTGAGACTTGTTTTTAATTAACTAAAATACAGCAGGACCTGAACTTAACCTTGTGGTGGGTTTTTAAGCATTCATCAAAAAGTGATTATGAGGGAGGCAGGACAATGAGCAGCAGATAGATAAAAGCCAGTGATGAGTGAAATAGTCCCCATCCTTAAAAGTGCATTGTTAATCTAGTTCTGTAAAACAACAAACATAAATCAAATCAAATATGACTAAGCGTCACACCGCAGTCTAACTAAAACTCTATCACAGCTTGAAAATGGTTTTAGGCAACATGCAACTCTAGTGAATTTGATTCAGTACTTGTTTAAATTGCTACATGAATATGGGATGACGATGTAAAAGAAATCTTAGCTGAAAACTACAAGCTATTATCTTCTTCTACCATATATTTTGTTTGTTCATGCAGCTCTGTATTGTGGTCTTTTGTACTACCTTCTGCAGTAAAAAGTCAAAGGATTACATGTTGCTGACAGAAAATACGCAGTGTTAAATCTACGGTATTGTAATCACATTGCGCACTTCACCTGCAGCTATTGTGTCTAACAAAATGTTCTTGAAACCTAATGTTAGACCATTTAATAAACAATATGGGCTTGAGGACATGTATTTTTACACTCAATAAAGGATTTCTCTTGTGCTTAGATCACATTTTGAAAGAGGTTACTGATGCAAAATATAACCATTTTATGTAACGTTTGCAATGGTTTTTAATGAGTGTAAAAATCATAATAAAATAGTAATAATAATAATAATAATAAACATAAAAAGTGGTACAGTTGATTCACAAATGTCAACAACAGAAGAAATTGTAATTCATTTTGCGGTTTAATTCTTGAGGTTTTCCTAAAATCTGCTGATATTGTAAAGAAGTTGTCCCTAAACAACAGATTACTTGAGATGGCGCTGTGAAAATAGATTAATCAGCAGGAACAAGATAAATACAGGGCAAAGAGTGTAATCCCAGGACCTTGTGGATACAACAGAAGCAGTATGTCAGCAACACATTAGCAGCAGCTGCACCTCCATCAATAAGAGCTGTGCTCAGCCTCAGCACCACTCTGCAATTACCCATGATGCAGGGGCCAGTGTGGGGAATGGTGAGGCTCTGGGCTGTAAGAGAACGCGCTCATGGTGTGTGCAAAATTCTTCAAAACTTTATATTTTTGAGCTTGGTCTGACATTAAATGGGGCTTGTTAAGTAAAATCAACTCTGATCAGCTCTTAGGTTAACCATGCAGCTTACTCTGAGTTGTGTTTTGATGTTTGAGGAATCCTGCTCAAAAAAAAAAAAAAAAAAATCTGTTTTCACCAATCCCCTATCCCCTCCCACTTCCGTGTACCTACTTGGGATAATTCAACAAATTCAGGCTATAGGCCATACATATAAGGTTCAAAAATATTACATAGCCATTTTTTTATTTTTCAACAATAATACACATCACCTAATTTAAAATGAAGTAAACAATATGACAAAACTCAATGATTACTCCATGGGCCTGACCCCAAAATTAGATATGTTGATATGACTCAAGGTGGCAAGGACTGTCATTTTTTTTACTTGATTTGATGATATGATTTTCGAAAAGTCCCATATCTAAGCTTGATATTTTGATGCGATAGACTTTTCAGAGTTTCAGCAGTATCACAGTTATCAGATTATAGTTATTAGACAGCTTTGAGCACCTTGTGTGAACTAATTTTACTGTAGAACAATAATCTCACCAGAACAATAATTCAAACTGTATACCTTGCTTAACTTGCTGCAGATGGCTTTTACAAGAGCTTCACACCCTCATGAATCCTAACCATAATTATATCTCAGGAACAACAACTTCTTTTCGCTGAACAGCATCAATCAGCAGTTCATTTGACATCAAACTGCCAGCTGGGCCCTGACTCTGCACTGACTATCATGAGAACCCCAACTGCCTCTATCTCATGTCTGTCCTTCACTTAAGCACCAGGACATCCATCTCAATCATCCTCAGTTCACCGCAAACTCTCCCACGGGTAAAACCAGGAGAGAAGAGGCACAAGGAGGCTACAGTGTGCACCGGTGTTACGTGAGGGGCATAGAGCCAGTGGATCAGCCGCCTCGGACCAGTGTGAGTGTGAGACATGTTCCAGGATGAATAGGAGCAGGTGTGAAAGGTTTCTGATTGGATGAGAAAATCAGTTTTTCTGATTGGAGGAGAAGATCTGGTTTGTCTCCAAGACGATCCAATGAGCCAGGTCTGGTGCCAGAGTAGTTGAGAGCATATCTTTCTCAGGACTAATGCATTATCTGTATTCAAGAAAATGACGCGCAAGATATGTACTTTTTTGATCAAAATCTGTGTATGAAACCATGTCCTGTGCCACTTATTTAGAGAATATTCCAACATATGTTTAACACACACACCCTTCGTATCTCTGCGTAGTTCTTCTCTCAAACAGAAAACACTCTGTTCCACCTTGTGATGTCATGTGGTAATACAGAGTGCTCCACTGTGTTTTTAAACTCCACACACCTTCACTAGAATCATTCAGTTTAGAAAACAGGGAACTGTTTTCTAATATGGTTTAAAGCTTACAAGAGTCTATTTTGCATAATATAGTATATTGAACATATCCCTAACAGCAACACAATGCAGTTACCTCTTTACGCTAGTTCATGATCTATATTATATAAGAATATTCTGTATCTAACTCCAGACACCGAATGCCAGGCTTTAGGTAGAGGCTGCAACATTTAAAAGATAATGAGATAAGTTATGGAAAACTGAAAATGTGAAAGAAGAATGAACAGTGATTAGAATTTAATGACAGAAGTGTAGGTGGACAGGTCAGACTTGTTAGCGCAGAGTGAGGAGCCTTGTGTGAGGATTGGGACAGTGTTACCGATATAGTCAGATAAAACAGAGCCACATGAAGGCAGACGCATGAGTGGGAGGTGGGAGGAAAGAAGTCCACTGGACCAGCAGAAGTTTTGTCTCTAACTATACTGAAAACTAATAGGACAGAAACTGAGATAATGGGGAAAACTTTGTAACTTGAGAATAGACTGCACTTGTTGTGGATTAAAACAGACTACATTGAGGTAGATCAGACATTAGGGGCAGGAACAATTATTCAAAATAGGATTTGCATTACCCTTTCAGAACCAAAGAAGCTACTTGAATGAGTTACAAAACCTGTTCATTCTTAAAATCTTTTGTCCAGTTGACAGAATTAAATTTGCTTTTGCACTGGTTAATAAGACACAAGATGTTTAAAGGGCCCATATTATGGTTTTTATTATCTATGTTATAATGCTGTTTTCTCATTACAAACATACCTGGAGGTGTGTTTTGGTACATTCACACATGTTTAAAACACAAACGAAGCATATTTAGGCAGAATTTTTCTTTCAAACTGAAAACACTTCCACCTTGTTAAACTACATATACTTTCACTAGACTCATTTGGATAACTTAAGCCCTGGAATTGCCAATCTCTACTGAACAAAAGGTAAAAGGAGCTGTTAACTTGAAAACTACCTCTTCATGACATCACAAGGCAGAACAGAGCATTCTGAGCTTTACAGATGTATACAGACTAATGAAGCAGGATTACTCAAACGTGTGAATGAAACAAAACACTACTCCAGGTATGTTTTTGATGAGGTAACAACATTATAACATGGCTTCAAGTTTAAAGCAATTTTGCACAATATAGAACCTTTAGGGCATTTTCCCATATAGTCCCCATTAAGTGAACCAGGTTAAGTGAACCTCTGTAAGTGGACCAAAAAGTGAACCAACAGAAAAAGAACTCAATTCATTTTGTGTTCAGATTGTGAGTTTATTACAAAGAGGACTGGGTTCTCTTTCTGGTCCACTTGAGCTTTGATGGGGCCCCAGTCCGCCTTCTGTTCACACCAGGTCCTCCAGAGCTCTCAGTCCCCCAATGCACTGAATTCTGGGTACATTGGGAATTCTGGGTAACTGTCACTTGAAACAAAATGTCTGCTGCAATGCTTGCCCTTCTGTGTTATTTGATGAAATTTGGCCGCATTCACCGGGAAATTAGAACTATTCATATTACATATGACATATTTGTATTTGCGTTGGCATAGCCACAACAACGACCATGACATACGTGACATATCTACGGCAAACAAAGGAGGTTACAATACATTGAAAAAGGCAAAGTGAACCCGGTGCGCTTTGTGTTCACAATGTGCAGATTAGGCGAACTGTACCGCTGACTTTTTAGCGAACCGTTTCAGAGGGGTCTGGGTACGGTTGGGAGCGTTCACATATGCGCGAAAAATGCTGAGTCATCGGTCTGAGTTCGTTTAAATGGCTGAAAGGGACTAAAATAGTCAAATAAATGAATAAATAAATAAAAACAATGATGTACAGGATCATCTGTATTGGCTTTCTGTTTGAACTGGACACAACAATCTTTTTTTTTTTTTTCTTAAATTTTCAGTTCAGATTGTTCAGATTGCTAAAAAATATTCCAGAAGTCGAGTTAGCCACTCTCTGGACATGATCTGCACACACACACATCTGAGTGCTTTGGGGACTGAGGAAAAACACTGAGGTGAATGGACAGAACTGCATGTATAGAGTCCAGGGAGGAGCCCAGAGGGAATAGGGAGGGAGAGCAGACTGACAGTTGGCACGGATGATGAGCAGTGGACAGACAAATGTGAAATGGAAACAGTTGAGAGGAAGGGAAAAAACTTTTTTAACTTTTTAAGACTTTTTTTTAAAGCATGGGGCCACATGCTTTTCTAATGTGTGCCCTAACTTTGCTGGAGGATGACGCAACTGTTGAGAAAAAGTGTATTTTTAGTATGTGCATTTATTAAGTTTCATTATTACTCAGTTACACAAGAGTCTGTGCATCTTCTTAAAGGTATGTTTACACCAGACGCGCCACACACGAATTGCACGAGCGATTCCCATTTTAACCCTATTTAACCGATGCGCGACAAAAGCGCTGTGGCGCGTGTCATGTGGGCAGCGCGAAGCGTTTTTGGCAAATCGAGCGGTGCGAACAATGCGAATGGGCACTGACGCGCAAACAACAGGTGTGAAGAATGAGCGGGCATTTATGGAAGTAGAGATGGAAGCACAGAACGACTAGTGCGAATGGTGAAGTGGCGTCCAACATGCTCTAAGTCTACACACAGTATAAATTCTACGGCCCTAATTGGATCTATATCAACCACGTAATCTAACTTTAAACAGATTATTATGTGCTAACTCAGCTGCTACATGTCAAATAAAAAAAATACCAAATACCAAGCAAAAATCTCGTAATGTCCATGTTTGTCAATGAAACTCTGAGCTGCAATCTGAATCTTACCATCATGTTTCTATGCAACCCATGCTAACTAGAAAATGTTTACAGGCAAAAACAAAGGCCAAAAGAAAAAAACATGCACAATTTGCTGTTTAGAGCCACTATGGAAGAAAACATTAATTTATATCCACAATAGAGCCATTTCATCTTTTCTTTCATCTCTTCTGCTCTTCCGCTCTCCTGCAATGAGCGCACAGAAGCCGAGCAGGCCGATCCGCGGTCCCGCTGAGCCATAAGCAGTGAGGCTTTTCCCGCAGCCTCAGTAAACCAAACGCCTCTGAGTGCTCCATGTTAAGTAAGGGTAAACAAGACCAAAGACCGGGGAGCATCCACGATCCAACATGGTCTCATGCCCAGACCTTTTCATCTGTGTTCGGTTTTAGGCCAGATGACGTGTGGCGAGGATTACAGCTGGACAGGTAAAGTGTAGGCTCAGAAATGTTGATGCGCTCTAAGTTGCTTTTCTTTACAAACACATAAAAATCACGTTAACTAATAAAAACATTGTGTTTTAATAAATTATTTTGTTTACAACAAAATAAATATGTAAATGACAAATCAGGGACTTGAACCCAGACCATCGAGACTAAACACAAGCAACTTAACATAGTGAGCTAAACCCCACAATGTAAGAGAAGGCTTGGTTGTGGATAAATAATGTTATATATAAAATATTTCAAGTATTTCGTCGCTGTCTCCCCTCTGCTCTCCACTCCGTGGCAAACGCAGTGACATGCTGCGTACTGTCTGCTCGCGCCTTCAGTCAAATGCTCTTTCCTTTTATGATGCACAGAGCAACCAAGGTGAATGTTTGCCATGCAAACAGAGCGTCTTCAAGCAAATGTTTCAGCGGCGCGTTGGCCATGGGAGGCGCAATTTGACGCTTCGTATGTGCACATGGCTTTATAATTTTAACAGACGAACTTTTAAATTACAGGGGCAAATACACACCATTGTAACGTGACCTTATAACCACGTTACAATGGTTTTCACTCACCATTAGTTTTCTCTTTGTTGTATTCAAAAGAATTTAAACAGGTTTGTGCAGTCCTGCATTGTTTTTGCTTGGCCAGCCAAAGCAAAAACTTGTGCAATCGTATTCTGCCTCCCAAAGATGAGAAACAGTATTGATTTCTGCTGATTCCATTTGAACTGAATGTGGGAGGGACTGGGTGGTCAGACAAGCATTTTTAAGCATTCAGGATAATCATTTTTAAAATATAACCCCATTTATTTTATCAAGACATTTTTGATCTATTCTATTTTGTGGCTTACAGTGAAATAATGTATTTATGAACTGTATGTAATAGTCAGTGGTAGAAGGTACAAAAGTAAAAGTACAATACTTAAGTACAAGTTTTAGGTATCTGTACTTTAAGTAAGTAAATTTTACAGTAGATACTTTTTTACTTTTACTTCACTACATTTGAGAGCATGTAGTTGTACTCTCTACTCCACTACATTTTAGATCTTGACTGAAAAGTAAAAAGTACTTTTTTTTAGTGCATTTGAGTTAACATCCCAAATTTGAGCAAACCAGATACACAAAAGCGGCAAGAAAAATTTAAGAAATCAATTGAATCACATAAAATCTGCTAAATTCTGTTTTTAAAATCTCTACATTTCATGCGTTAATTGATTTAAAAATCTCTGTAAAATGCTTTTACTTTTTACTCTTAAAGTACATTTTAAACAGGTACTAGATTTTTTCATGTGATACTTTTTCTTTTACTTGAGTAACTTTTTACCTTTGTATTGTCTCAGACTATTTTCACCTTTTGTACTTTTACTTAAGTAACGAAATTGAGTATTTCATCCACCACTGGTAATAGTCTGTCACTAAAAACATGTCTTCTCCTCTTTTCCTAAAAGATTATGAGCAAATCCTATATTGCATGTTGGAGAACAATTTTCCTGTTCAATTGTTTATTTTGCTATTTATTACCTTTTTACAAGTGGCATAAAGTCCTAATGTATCAAGTAATTAAGTGGAAAGCATTGGGAAAACAAAAAGAACCCGTTGGTCAAAAGCTGAGAAAAAAAACAGAAAAGTAAAAAGTTGAAGCTATTTTAATAAAAAGTAAAACAATAAAAAATCTAGAGATGCTAAAAAGAATTATCCTGCTATAAAAGATAAAATGAGTGTGTCTCTGAAGTGTTATGATGAGGATTAGAGACTTTTATTTTTTACAATTTAGGCAATACTTTTTATAGGTCCTAATATATGTTAATGACGCCCTTTACAATTTTATATTATAAAATAAAACCAAATGTTATCTTGAACTATTTTCTCTTCAAGGACAAACCTCAGCCTAAAACTCATTAGCCTACCTATGACGACTACATCCAGCCACTACTAATAGCAATGATGACTGAAAAATCTACTTTTGGAGCTCTCTACCATGTTGAAATGTTGTTCCCTCATCCAAAACACACCTGAAGAGGTTTTAGACTTAGTCCATGCATGTTTGAGTAATCTGGTGATCTCTCCCGGGCACTATTCAAACCTTCCTTGCGGTATGCAGTACAACTCTGTCCAGTGCTCACTCTACAAGCTTATGCCACCCATGCTCCTGCTTGGCAATTTTCCATATACGTATATACAAAAGCAGGATACAAAACAATACATTACAACTTCACAAGCCTGATGAGATGTGCAATAGTTTCATTAGTAGAATGCATACCAGAAATCGTATTCTGCACAATTTAAGTGCAAACCATCAACAGACCGCATTCAAACTGTGAACACAGGAATATGGCATGACGGCCGCATTGCTAAAAGGCTGCTGAAAGGATTTTTTAAATGATTCATACCTATTGTTGTCAGCAGAAGGTGCTGTTCTAAAAACATTAAATAGAATTGCCAAGGTGACTGAAAATACAAGATATATCCACTGTAAACCATACTGTTAGTCAGGAGTAGCAATGAAGAATTTGCAAAGGGAAGTGTTACTTTGATGGTGGTAACTGAAGTCCCTAAACGAGGACATGCAATTGTACAGCAAGCTTCACATGGTCTCAGCCTCTATAGTCCCATGTGTGATTGCATTAATAATATAATCTAGATGACATCTGACAGATTCAGTTGGTTTCGGATTATGGAGTACATACATAATGCCAGCACACAATGAAATATTTGACTAAAGCACATTTTCTTACTGTACATTACACAGAAAGGACCAGCTGCGTTTTCTGATCTGAGTCATTCGAGATTTATTCATCAGCCAATAGCCGTGAGAGCGATCATCATTTACAAAGCTCGCTGTATGAGGTTAAGTACACTGACATTGCACATGCTCCTGTAGAGATCCTGTTTTAGAGAACCGCTCCCTGTGGCTTTCCATTCATGTCTCCACAGTGACACACACACATAGAAATGGCACAAACTGCAGTGGAAGTAGGAAATAGTCAAAGTACAATCATCTACTTGGCATTCACTGTAAGCATGAATGCCTACCTGTGGCACTGGATCAGATTAAGACAAATTACCAGTGCAAATTGACAAAAGCAAGCAAAACCAGAGTGCACAGTCTCGCACATGGGAAGCGTAATGTCACGGAAAATAAAAATAGTGGAAACTTCTACTGTGTAGCAATGCACCACTCTGGATAATCCATTTAAGGCAGAAATCTTTTACAATATTTTCTCGTGAGTGTGTCAAGAAAACGGCACAAAGAGTGGCTAGGGATATAAATAATGTTTGGCCAAGGCTTATACAGCAAACCAGAAACCAGGAAATGAAGATATATGGCAGAATGGTTCCAATGCATAATTTAAATGTATGGAAGTGCTGGTGTATGATATAGGTTAATAAATGATTCATTTGTTTCTACAGTATAGCACAACAAACTTTCTATCATCTAGTTAAAGAGGTGTGCAATTTCTATATAGTTTATTTAAGTTAAGTAAGGCAAAAGTTAATGGAAAAATTTACACTGTACCATTCAGGGAAATAGAAAGTCTGACTGATAATGCAGTTAGACATTTAGTATTATTACTGATATAAAAGCCAGTCACAGTCAATCAGATCAAGAGAAATTGTCATGATTTTATTTCTCCTGACTCGATTACCCCCGATGAATAATTTACATTGTGTATCTCCAAATGGCATATGTGATGATTGCATTCAGCAGATAAAAGAGAATTTCAGTCATTCTTTCACCAGTACATCATCACCTTTGAAGGATTGCAGAGGTCTGACATTGCTTTTACTTAAGATGCTCTTCTCTGACTAAAACCTTTTCATGTATGGGCTTACAAGCTAGACAGAAACTGCTAAAGGTTATTTAAAGGTCTTATTTTACATAACATAGACTTGGATGAGATTTAAACCATGTCAGAATGCTGTTACCTCACCAAAAACATACCTGGAGTTGTGTTTTGTTTCATTCACATATGTTTGAGTAATCCTGCATTATTAGTCTGTCTGCATCTCCCAAGCTAAACACCTTGTGATGTCATGAAGCTGTTTTCAAGAGAACAGTTTTTACCTTTTACCTTTTGATTAGTGAAGAGTGGCAGTTCTAGGCTGAAAACATCTAAATGACTCTAGTGAAGATCTATGGAGTTTAAAATTGCAGTGGAGCACTTCCTATATTGCCATATGACATCACAAGGTGGAACAGAGTGTTTTCAGTTTGAGAGAATAATTCAGCCTTAAATATGCAGGGTTTGTGTGTTAAACATGTGAGACTCAAAACACAAAACAGCAAAACACAGAAACAAAACACAGCTCCAAGTATGCTTTTAAAGAGGAAACAACATTATAACATAAATCAAAAAATAGCGTCACATGGGTCTTTTCTCTTCCCTGACTAAGCCCTTTTCTTATATGGGCTTACAAGCTCGAGAGACATTGCAAAAGTTTACTTCATAAAGTTTGGACAAGTTACGACAAGTGGACATAGTGGATGCTAATTCTACCTCACATTTAGTCAAAAAATAAATAAATAAATAAATAATGATCTGTGTACATTATTTTTACTTGTACTCAGAGTAAGCTGATAACGCCACAGCCCCAGGCCTTGGGTGGATGCCTGAGGTATTTGAACCTGCTGGATCAGGGACATTTTTATAATTACTTACTAAAACAGTGCTATGGATTCCACATTATTCTCAAAGCTTTTGTTTAGGTGCAGTGCTTACTGTTTATAGTACTCTATTGATTCTGTTTGGTACAGACTTGACTTTTGTTCTCATGTCCTCTGGAGGATGATAATGCTAAAATAAACCGTAACAATGTTTTTTACAGTCTATCTTATAAAAGAATTGATGACATCTGACTGGAAGATTGTGACTGTGATTGTAAAAGTCAGAGGCGCAAGCAAGATGCAGTGAACAAAGCAGACAATGGGGCCGAGGGGAGTTAAATGTCTTACTCAAGGACACAACAACAGAATTCATCTGTGGGAGCAGGAATCTGTGGACCTCCAACCTGTGGGTCAGTCGATCTGACTGCTATACCAATGATGTTTTTAGGTCAAGAGCAGTGGACAAACACTTTACTAACTGAGCAACTGTAGTATTTCATTTCAAACATATGTCTATAATTCACAATGACGTCAATGTGAATAGATTGTAATGAGGCAAACTGTAGTGGTAAGGCAAATAAATATTTGGCAAATCCAGAATGACATCTCTCTGTACTTTTTATACATCTGTACTTTTTATACAAAGGGATATCAGTCTGATCAAATCTCTCTCACTCGTGTCTCGAGCCTTGAGCCTTGAACATGATCGTGCAATCACACCCTTTTTTTTCAGTGAGCCATGTGAAGCAAAGGAGCTCATTGGTCACCCATCTTTTTGAATAATATGACGTTTTCTCACACCTAAGATTAACCTCAGAGTTTAGTTCTTTATTCAGTCATTCTGCAGAAATATGCAATGTTTTTCAGTCCCCTGTGATTTTTTTCCTTTCTTTTTTTCCCTCAGAAGCAGCCGTATTTATTTTGATACAAAATGACCATGGCTGTCCCTGACTGACTAATCCACTTGAATCACTTACAACTTCATAAAGTACTGAAGTGTGTATTCTTGATCCCAGGCATGAGAAATATAGTAACCAATAATTAAAGGTGCATTGTGTAACTTGTTTGATAGAGGGGCCAAGACTTTGCTTGTCTCCATGGAGATGTGCTTAGAATGTTCCACATTATGGCCATAAATGTATGAAACTCCATGGAGACTTGCAAGCCAAATTACAGGTTTGTTTTGTGGAGAGACGTCCCCACTCACAGTCAGAATGGATATTTTTGTCAATGCTGTCAATCAATTCAAGTATTTAATCGTGATTAATCTCAAGAATGTTATAGTTAACTTGTGATTAATTGCAAATTAATTTTAATACTCTTATCAACATGAAAAGTGGATAGGTTTGCTTTGTGCAAATGTTTTTTTATTGCAAACCATAACAATTGTCAGTGAGACACTTTGTGTTAGATGTTTCACTCCCATGTTCCACTTTCATGAAGTGCTCTGCATCAGTGTGAGTGAAGTGCTTCTCTTCTGTCTTCATCACAGTCAAAGCGACTGAAGTTTACACTGTGGGTGAAATAAAGTGCTGTGACCCTGAGGTAGTTTCATTACTGAGGGACGTGCTGTAATCTCCAGTTGGCGCAACTGTGTTTGTCTGTCCCAGCTCCTGCTGTACTATGGGCGCACTTGCGCTGGGACTTTTGGGCCGTGGCGTGCTCTGGCCCGGTTGCCTGGAGTTCTGTGTCCCGCGTTTGCACCTGCGCGGTCGGGCCGTGGCCGATGGCATCATCGCACGGCACTGTTTGTTTGGCGCTTTTGGCGGAGAAGGTGAGTCCAGCGGCATGAGGTGTCTATTGAGTGGTGGGACCGATGTGGGTCCTGCTGCGGTGCGCGGGTCTCCGTGGGTTTGTGGATGTGGTGGCGACACGGGGGAGTGGGGAAGTGGGAGAGAGGCTGAGGGGCTTCTGTCACTGTCCCCAGTCCTTGTCAGGGGTGGGCGCGGATTCGCCGCATGTTTTGGAGTGGACTTTCATGTGGGTGGCATCGGCGCGTGCACAGGGCTTGTGTGGTGAAGTCGTGCGTGTGCATGGGTGGTCGTGCCATGCTCTGGTCTACCTCCTTCAACCGGGACTTCTCAGTTTCGTACAAATTGTTTTCCTTCCTGTTTATAGCCAATCCTGTAGTTTTTCTAATGCTAATCCTGTCTAATTTCTAATTTATGAAAAAAATTGTTCACTAGGTCAAAAGAGCGTTAATCTCGTGAAAAAAAAATTAACAGCACAATATTTTTAACAGTACTAAAATAAAAACAGATTAGTTCAATACCATACTCTGGACAATTTAAACCAAGGTATTAACATTTCCATGGAGACAAGTAGTGAGCGGACCCGCCACGAGAAAAGCTACACAATGCATCTTTCAGCCATTTCATCTGTTGGAAAAAAGCACAAAACACACTGGACAAGTACCATTATTTTAGCCTTGTGAAGCTGTACAGTACTTTACAGTGCAAACTCACTCTCATAGATTTGTCCTCAGTTGACTTAGCCACTACTTAAGTCACGTTTGCTAGTTGCATTATTGTCCTCAATGCTGTTGGACCAACTTCCGCTGTTCCTCCAGGATATTTTCTATGTGTCAAGAGAAAGATTTGAAAATAATATCCGCCCGCACATTACAAACTCAGTGAAAATGCTGAGGAGGCTCTTTTATTCCTGCACCATCTTCTTTTTAGGCGCTGGTCCCTTCAGAGTGTTGGACTTTTGTGCTCATATGTGCATGGGGGTGCGTGTGGGTGGAAGAAAGGGCTTGTTTTGCACCATGCGTTTCCAAATCAAAGCGTAGGAAAAGCTTTAATCATATTTCATGCTGACCTCACTAATCTTTGGCTGTTGTTAAAGACCTGTCACTGTAGATATACACTATATTGCCAAAAGTATTCACTCACCCATCCAAAAATCAAAATCAGATGTTCCAATCACTTCCATGGCCACAGGTGAATAAAATCAAGCACCCAGGCCTGCAGACTGTTTCTACAAACATTTGTGAATGAATGGGTCGCTCTCAGGAGCTCAATGAATTCCAGCGTGGTACTGTGATATGATGCCACCTGTGCAACAAGTTCAGTCATGAAATGTCCTCGCTCTTAAATATTCCACAGTCAACTGTCAGTGGGATTATAACAAAGTGGAAGTGACTGGGAACGACAGAAACTCAGTTGATGGGGCAGGGTCAGCAGATGCTGAGGCGCATAGTTGCACTGAGGTCGCCAGCTTTCTGCAGAGTCAATCGCTACAGACCTCCAAACTTCATGTGGCCTTCAGATTAGCTCAAGAACAGTGCGTGGAGAGTTTCATGGAATGGGTTTCCATGGCCGAGCAGCTGCATCCAGGCCAAACATCACCAAGTGTAATGCAGAGCGTCGGATGCAGTGGTGTAAAGCACGCCGCCACTGTACTCTAGAGCAGTGGAGACACCATTTTTTGGAGTGACAAATTGCGCTTCTCCTGATGTTGGCCTTCTCGGAAGAGTGGTAAAAAATTCCCATAAACACACTCCTAAACCTTGTGGACAGCCTTCCCAGAAGAGCTGAAGCTGTTATAGCTGCAAAGGGTGGACCAACGTCATATGAAAAATCCAGATTTTTAGGTTTTACTGAACAAATCCTTACAAAAGTTGAGCCTGGTACAGTTTTTCACTTCATCTACAGATACAGTATATTACACATTTCACCATAAATTATACATTTTGTGAAGCTCAAATACCATTTTGAGGTTGTATTTTTCCATCCTTTTTAACAGAGAAGCAAATTAACTAATATTTGTACCTTGGAAATTCAAAATTGTAGTTTATTTTTTGTTGTAATGTTGTAAAACCATCAACATTTAGATCAGTCAATCATTTAAAATGCATTATGTCTGCTTCAGTTTTTCTCCCCTTGCCTCAGTTTCTAAATTTTGAACATTCTGATGACATAGGATTTAAAAGGGTCTATGTGCGTGCTATGTTTCATCACAAAATACACACACAACTCGGGAGACCATTTTTATTTTATATTTATATGACAGAAATGCACCCTGAACAAATCATACTAGAGACACAACTTCTCGTGAGTCCAAAAGAAAAGCTTGGCCTATATTCTGGCAACGGATGCAAAAGAAGCCAGAATCCGTTAACATTTTCTTTGCAAATGCCAAGGTCTTCACATTCGGAAGTGTGAAAGCAATCGTCCCTGCAGTTCATAAAGTGTATTTTACTTCTCTGACAGCCCATAGTAAAAGCATGGCATAAGCGAGCAGCCACCTGAAGGTTACCCAGGAAGACTTTGAAATGCCATTCGGTGTTCTTCAAAATAATGGGAGGCCAAGAGAACAAGAATATTCAGTACTATTCAGGCAAGGAGCGAAAACTACAACTGGACATTGGTAAAAGTGTTAAAGTAGCTTTCATAGTAAAACTTTTCAAATTCAAGTGAACCAACTGGAGAAACTTTTGTGGTGAATTTTATATTCAGTGCATTAGGTATGTGATTGTAATAACTTCCTATAAATGATTAAAAAAAAACTTCAATTAGCAAATGCAAAGGTTGTCATTTTTGAAGCACAAATTCCTCCACAAAAAATAAAATGTCCTCTCTTATTCTACACAAAAACGGGTAATCTGTACAAACATATTTTGAAATACATGTGATTCGTGTATTAGTTTGACTTTTTTTTTTTTTGGGTCATTTCTCTTGGATGAGTTTAAAAGGTGAACTGTGAACCAAATCCTATTATTAAATCGAGTCACAATGCTTGGCAGAAAAATCACATTTACATATTTTTTTCTACCCACATTGTTCAGCCCTAGTGTAAAATTTATTGCTTTTAGTTGTTATGCATTTACATTTGCCTTTTGTATTTTTGTGTTATTCACTATAATTCAATTACTTGGTGTAATTGTAAGGCAACAATGAAGTTAATTAAAGGTGCACTGTGTAACCTTTCTGGTGCAGGGTCCATCATATGCTTTTCTCCATGAAAATGTCATTGCTTTGTTTGGAATGTTTCACAGTATAGTATTAAACCTTTATATCTTCATAGAGACTAAGCCAGACCAAATTACACGTCAGATCTGTGGCGAGGCAACCCCACTCACAATCAGAATGCTTGTTTTTCTAGATATTTTTGAGCTGTAAAACTACCTGTAGTCGAATAAATGTAAGGTAGAGCTGTTTAATGTCACACTGTGGAACATTTAAAGCAGAACAATGACATTTTCATAGAAGCAAGCAGGTGGTGGACCCCTAAAACGTAACTCTGTTTATCTATATTGGTACAATCCATCATTATGCATTAATCCATTACACTGTTCTAGTTGCATTTTTAAAAACACACCACATTGCACTGAAGGTATGGTAATAGATAGATCAGTTTCCAAACAGCATGGGTTGTTGTAAAAACAGAGTCAAAATTTGTCAATATCAGTGATGTGGTATTGAACCATAGGCAGGCAAAAGTCTCATAAATATTGATCTTCTCACTCGTCCAGCAAAGGCTACGCCCCTCAGGAGATAGTGACATAATAATAGATATAAATGACATCATTATAATCTGAGCCATGTAAACATGCTGTTAATAGTGGAACGCATTGTGAACAGCGGTCAGTAAGAGGTAAAAAAGTGGAATAAAACATTAGGATTGTCGAAGATCCAGGCAGTGGGCTATCTTAGAAGACAAATGGCCGCAGGATAATGGAGATATCTACTTTAACGGCTTTATGCTGGTGAGCTGCTGGGGTTGACTTTGTAATGCTACTGTACAGCCAGGGATGGTGCATGAAAAAGAAGCAAGAAAAAGAACTACAAAAAAGCAAAAGTAATATAGAAGCATATGATGTGATTTTTAATAGATGAATCTACAGTAGCTGCAGATAGGGTCTATAGTATACCTTTGTACCTATAATTGCTAATAAAAGCTGTTAGCATACATAATCAGTTTTACAGATATATGTGACTAGGGGAGGAAGGTTAATTAATTAGCACTTTTCATACATTTGAAATGTAGCACAAAGTGCTTCATGTGCAACAGAAAAATTACAATGATTAAAAACCGTAGCAACCCTACTCCCAACCCATTGTTTCTTCCATATATACAGCAATTTAGACAGAAACATAAAACAAAAGCTCCTGAAGGTTATAGACTAAGTTAAATACTAATAATTGAATTTAAAACAAGTAAAAATTTCAATTAAAAGCTAAATTTAAAAAGATATATTTTGAGTTTATTTTTAAAAATATGAACACTTGCAGCGGACCTCAGATCCTCAGGTAGACTGTTCCACAGACAGGGGCCATAAAAACTGAATGTCGCCTCACAGTGAGTTTTAGTTTGGACTCTTGGGACAGTTAAAAGATGACTACCTGAGGACCTGAGAGCCCGAGAGAGCTCATATGATAAAAGCAGATCAGATAAATAAATAGGACTAAGACCGTTAAGAACTTAATAAACCAATAAAAGAACTTTAAAATCTATCCTGGACCTCACAGGAAGCCAGTGCAGAGACTTGAGTACTGGTGTGATACGCTCTCTCTTCCTTGTCCTCATCAGCAGCCGGGCTGCAGAGTTTTGAAGTAGATGCAATGGAGCTGTAGTTTTCTTTGGAAGACCAGAAAGGAGGGCATTACAGTAGTCAGCACGGTTTGTAATAAAAGCATGTGTTAAAGTCTCTGCACTGGCTTGAGAGAGGAATGGTCTGACTCTGGCAATATTTTTTAGATTATAAAAAACAGATTTAGTGATACAGCTGATGTGTGGCTCAAAGCTAAGCTCACTTCAAGAATAACTCCTAAACTTTTGACCTTCTCATGGGGGTTCAGGGAATAGGTTTGGAGCTTAGCTTTGAGCCTCTCTCGCTGAGCTTCAGGACCAATAAAAAAAACAAACCTTGGTTTTGCACTGGTTGAGCTGGAGGAAGTTTGTTGCCATCCAGGACTTAATATCTAAAATGCAGTTAAAAAGGGTGTTGCTCGGGCTTAGGTCATCAGGAGACATAGAGTTGGGTATCATCAGCATAGCTATGAAAGTTGACACCGTGTCTCCTGATGACCTGTCCTAGTGGCAGCATATAAAGATTAAAAAGGACTGGACCTAAAATTGAGCCTTGGGGAACACTGCACTCCATTTTACATTTTGTGGAGGACTGCTTCTCAAGACAAAAGTCCCTGTTTGTTAAAAAAGGAGACCAACTTGTAATGCAGTCTATCTAGTAAAATACAATGGTTTACAGTATCAAATGCTGCAGTAAGATCCAACAATACCAGGACTGAGCTATTTTTCTTGTCCATGTTGTATCTTATATCATCTAGGATCTTTACCAATGCAGTCTTTGTGTTACGGTTACGGTGTATTCCAAAACTGGATTGATAAATTTCAAAAATGTCATTAGAAATCATAACATCATTAACCTGGCTAAAAACTATTTTCTTTAAAATTTTGCTTAAAAATGGTAGATTGGACATAGGTCTGTAATTACTGAGCAGGGAGAGATCCTTCTTGAGCAGAGGTTTGACACTGTCAGTTTTGAGTGGTGTAGGAAAAACTCCTGTCTGCAGAAAAAAATGTACAATGCTAAGAACGTCTTGAGCTAAAAAATTAAAATTTGATTTAAAAAGAGATATCAGAATAGAATCTAAAAACAAGTGGCTGGTTTTAATTGTAAAATTATTTTGTTAAGAGTTACAGCATCAACCAGGGCAAAACTCTTGTGTGTATTTGATAAAACCAAAGGACTTGTAATACAGACATTGCCTGTTTGTATCTGCTGCAGGTCAGCTCTAATGGACTCTGTTTTATGTATGTTTGATGGGTCATTCTAATTAAGAACAGGGTCAATAACAGAACTAATTGTGGAAAACAGAATCCTGGGATTATTAATGTTGTTATTTATGAGCTGAGAGAGGTATGCTTTTCTTTCACATTTCATACCATTGTTATAGTTTCTCATTTGTGCACGGTATATTTCATAATTTATTGTAATTTTATTTTTGCGCCATTTTCTTTCTGTTTTCCTACAGTTTTGCTTTAATTGTCTTGTTTTTTCATTTTTCTAAGGGGACATTTTTGCCTTCACAGTTTTCACTTTTAGAAGCGCTACAGCATCAAGAGAAGATTTTAGTTTATTATTAAAATATTCTACAACATAGAGGATGGCAGAATAGGAGTTGGAGTGTTGTTTAATATTTCTGTAAAGTTTGTTGTCACTTCAGCAGTAACGCAGCACTTTCTGACAGTGCATTCAGACATGGGGGGTGCTCAATAGTTATATTAAAAAATATACAGGCATAGTCCAAGAGGCCCACCTCCACAACAGAGGCAATGTCCACTGATATTCCATAGGAAATTACTAAATCTAATATATGGCCTCTGTTGCCTCTGTTAATGAGTCTGATTTGATATCAATGTGTAAATTAAACTCACCCACAATTATAATTTAAGGTTAAGAGCCAAACAAATCATAGGCATATTTTTAGACTTGGTTAAAGGTACAGTATGTAACTTTCTGGAGGTGGCATGTCACCTTTATGATTCCATAAAAATAATAAATTAAAACCATACTGCTGAACATTATGCATGGACATAAATAATAAGTAATTATATTAATGCCATACTGTAAAACACTATAGTTGAAGGAGCAAAATTTACATGGAAACAGGCAGGAGGAGGTTTGTGGAGAAAAGTGCAGTAAAGTTAAAATAATTTAAAAACGAAATATTTGTTTCTATTTTTTGGCTAAAAAGTTACATACTGTGGCAAGGTTTGTCGGGCTTGAAATGAAAGATGTAAATTTGAATTTATTGTAATAAAGAGCAACACAAGCAAAACACAAAACCCAGAGACCCAGAGGTGTGTATACTTGGAGTAAAACCCATTCTACATATAAGCAACAACCTTCCCCAGTTTTGCTACTCAGATCAGAGAAATTCTAATCCTGTTTACAATTCGGATATATTCTGTTAGGGTTAAAAAAAAACAAAACAAAACATAGTAAACATAGTAACTATGCTCAAATACATCACAAAACAGTGTATCAGACAAGGTGAGTGTAGCGTCCATGATCCTATGCAATCAGATATCAGCAATAACTCTTGAATAAACAAGTCCTTCTGGCTTCTCCATGTTTATAAGCCAGTATATTACACATGACTGCTTGATTGGTTCTGAACAATACACTGAAAGGCAAACAGAGCAAAGTAAAAAAAAATGTAATTATACTAGAATTATGCAGATTAGTCTGTAGATTGATCTGTTTATTTTTCAGTCGATGATTATATCTGCCAAGTACAAGAAGTTATAGGAAGTCGCACATTCTTTCCCAAACATCACACAGTATCAGAGAGATTTGTCAGTAGTATAACTCTGTAGACTTGTGCCGATGTTTTGGCTTTGCATGTGCTTGGCTCCCAGCTGTCAGGTCTTGAGCAGCAGATGGGTCCAGTCAGGAGAGATTCACCATTTTGTTTGGCGTGCACACACAGGCAATCTCACACACACATACACACACATCTAACAGGCTGCTACTGCCCCATCACTAATGTGTAAACATAAGTCGACACAACCTAGAATCCCGTTGGGCTTGTATACCTGCAGCTGGAGTGGCAAGGGGTTAGTCTGAAAAACACACTCACCCAGATTTGCTTCAGCTTCTATTTAGATTCTTTTCTTTCAATAATGCTAAGCCATATTGGAAAAATCAGTCTAGGGAAAACTGAATTTTCTCCAGGCTGCCTCCCTGACTGACACCCGCCTCTTGTCTGGCACTGCTGGAATAACCAAGTTTCTCTTATTCAGGTGTAGAACAGCTGACACTGGGCTAATACAAATGTCCCATGGAGCTAAATTTAACATGCATCACTCAGACATTCAATTACAAAAGGTGACGAGACAAATTTGGTCAAACCTCAGCTACAAAGTGTAAAAAGTCAAAGGGTGCATGAAGCATTTAGACTGACAAGTCAATTCATGCCCCATCACCATTTTTAAAGAAACTATACTGGCAGGGCTGGACTGGGATATAAAAAACATGCCCCGTAGTTTTTGGTACTGTCTCTTACAACTCCAGTGAGTCTGTAATAGAAATAACACATAACAAAACATATATTTGTATTACTATATTTCTCTTTATTTTATTTTTACTTGTACATATACATGTATGTAATTATGCCTTATTTGACCCCAGTCTCTTGCTATTTTTGCTACTTATTTTGAATGTATTATTACCATTTATATTGTTGCTCTTTGTTATTATAATATATTGTGATGTGTGAGTGAAAGTCTAACACAAAACCAGGCCTGAGTTTATATAACCTTGAATGTTTCCAAAGATTTATTTTATTATTATTACTATTATTATTCAGGTTATCAACCAGCGAAAATCCAAATCAAATGAAGCTTTCCCATTTGTAACATGCTGAGTCAACCTTTTTGAACCACCTCTGAACATTCTAGCAGGTTTACCCCACAGTATGATTTTGTGTACAGTATCTTAAATAAAATACAGATGATGAAAATAACACTGCACAGCTCTGTGGTAAAACACTTTTGGGATGAAAACTGAGTAGAGTAGAATTCCCTTGTGGATTCAAAACATTCCTAGCATTCACAATATCTTGACCTACAGTTGACTTGATTCATTGTGCTAGCTACTGCAGCACGGAGGAGAGACTGGCATTGTTCTGCTGGCTCTTGGCTAGCCCAGATGTGGATGCCAACGGTCTTTAATTTTGTGTGAGCCAAGAGAAGGTTAAAATAAATTGTACATTTCAGCCACTTATCAGATCATAGGGGCCCTTCAACTGAAATTACTACTTTGAAAAAATGTAGCAACTTATAATACTACATTGACTTCTGGACTAGCAGTAATAGAGTTGTTTTTTTTAAACCACTTCACTTTTTAATTATTATAGTTTCTTCATCTGACATCATCCGCAAAGAATTCACCTTAATCAGATTTTCCTCCATTCTGTGCTGTGTATGTTGATGCATTAGGCGAGCAAAAATCAATATGGTATGTGCAAGGTGTCAATTCCACTTACTCTCACCCTGACACAACATCAGTATGTGTGGCAATTTCACACAGGTCACACATGGGTCGGATTGCCCTGAGCATGAAGACGGCAGATCAGTCGTTGGACCTTAAAGCGATGGATTTCACAGGGACCAGGGAACATACAGCACAGCATACAAATGTCACACACACGCCAGCTGCACAACACTGAAAAGTCGGCTTCAAAATTTCATGGATCTATAATATTTCCTTCTAAATATGCTTAAGTTTGTATATTATCATTCCTTACAGCCTTGCCTTAAAGGTGCACTGTATAACTTTTCAGTTGGGGGTCAGTCACCTTCTTGTTTCCATGGAAATGTCATTGCTCCGTTTTGACTGCTCCACAGAATGACATTAAACAGATCTACCTTACATTTATTGAATTACAGGTGGTTTTATAGTAAAAAAAAAAAAAAAAAAAAAAAAAAACAGGCATTCTGACTGTGAGCGGGGGATCTGACCTGTAATTTGGCCTGGTTTTGTCTCCATGAAGATAGAAAGGTTTAATGACATAGAGTGAAACATTCCAGACAATGCAATAACATTCCCAGGGTGAAAAGCATTTGACGTTACATAATGCATCTTTAATGTCTTTGTAAAAATTGGAATAAATAAATAAATAACAAAAAATGCAGTTTTCAACAGTTTGCAGTTGATAAAACATTTGCTTGCTAACTAGGATGGTGACAGACCGCTTTTTAATTTAATTCAATTTATTTTATTTTTTTTATAACAAGGACAGTGCATATTGACCAACAGTAAAACTGCATAATATGCTAGTTAGCCAAGAGGCTAGTTTCCATCTGTAATCCTTTGCCAGGTGTACAAAAGGCACTATAGAGAGAGGGATCACAACAAGATAATTTAGGTAAATTTGCACAGCAGTAGCAAAGCAAATGGTAACGTCCAGATAGAGCAGCACGATGAGACATGGACAGCAGCAAAAGCAGGAGGCACTGTGAATACAAGTAACATTAAAACATGCAGGTAAGAAACATTAGTAACAGCAGACATCAGGAAAAAGTCAATGGACATGCAGAGGATTTGAGAAGCTAACTCAATTCCCCCTTTCTGACCCTGCCATGTCTCACTACAATTTTGTGCTTTTACAGCATATAATAATTTCATTCCACTTTCCAAAGTGGCATAGTAAGCTTTGAAGTCCATCATAGCACTGCATTTTAAGCACCCAGAGATCTTTTCTTCGTGCTTTATTGAGAAGGGTGGTCAGTGGTCCTTTGTTGGCAATAAAGGACCTACCAGCCATTTGTCAAAGTAAATTTGGTTGAGATGGAGGAAATATGGCTCCAACAGGCGTTTGTCAGGAAATAAATGATCACCACCTTGATCCCAGTTGGCCACAAATCTTCCTTTCACCGCTCTTTGAAAACCTGTAGAGTGGACAGGCCACCAGAAAGACATAGATTTGAAATGAAACAGCCGTCATTCCCACAGATTCATAGGTCTCTGTGGTTGTAAAACACAAAAACTTGATGTACCTGTCAAAGCAAACCGGAAAAATAAACGGCACAGAAAAAGAACATGACTTTGGAAAATAATCTTGAACTGGCAGAAACGTGTGTGAGCGGGTTTTCGATTGCCTCTTGGCCTTATGTTTGTAATGGAACAGGAGAATTACTCTTCACCCAGGTACTCAAGATATGGTTTGTTTTGTTATAATTTTACTAGCTGCGAGTTTGACACAAAACACAACAAACATATTGTCAATCATTCAGAAAACAACATTGATCAAGGCCAACAGGAAGGAATAACTTGGAAAGCAAACATCTCCAATATAGCATGTAGATGTATTTATACATATAATAAGATATAAGAAGAATAAAACGGGGAATGCAGAAAGTTCTGAGTGTTGAGTAGCATGCAGTGTGCACCCCTCCCTATGGCAAACCAAAATAAAAAAGCTAATTGCTTTTTATTCCAAACAATGTACAAGCCAAGATTTTGAGCTGCCTCCAAGTTGTTTACAAATCCGACACTCCCCCTCTAGTGTTGTGAACGCACTGCACATTTCACCGTTGGTTGGTTTGCTTTTACTCATTCGATTGAGCTGTTTGTCAATAAACTAATGAAAGTTGAGGAAATGCCTTTCTGTGGGCATTCTGTTTGATTAGGCCTTATAAACATAGCCTATGCAAGAAAACTGTTTACGGTAGATTTCTTGGTAGACTGTTAGTGGGTGCACGCAAAAGTCAAATTTGCTTAGGGCCATTTTGTTAATGCATGAATCTTCCTAAGAAATTGAATTGGTCTTCTTGATACTTTGATTTTCTTTCAGACTCAGATAAAAACAGTCTCCCAAGTGTGAGAAAGCAGAAAGGCCCCCTCGTCTTGGTTTAGTGTATTACGGATACATTTCCTGATTTCTATTGTCTCTTTTATCTAGTGGTGTTTTTTTATTGTCCTCTGTACTTTGGCTTCCTGTTTTATAATAAAACACATTAGCAAACAAAAGTCTACTGAAGGATTTCACAAAAACTGTAACTTAAAAACAGACACGTGAAACACGACATAGCAAAAACATGGAATTTATTATAATACTTTTTTTTACCACTGTAAAAAAATAAGCTAAAACAAAAAAAAGATTTTTTTTTTATTTTTTTTTTTTGAGGGACTTGATGAAAATGGTCCCAAAGCAATGACTATGTAATGCATTCATAACTAACTATATTGTTCTTCATCATTTCATCATCGAAACTTCTAAACAAGATCTTGCTCACTAAATATTCTGTGTCAAAGTGTTAAGAATATGTGTAAACATTTGAACCTCAGAGTAACTTGGCCTTACATTTAACTTTGGCATGAAACTATTTCCAAGTGTGTGTGTATGTAGGGGGGATGCGTGCCATATAATCCTTCATTGTCATTCATGGTCATTGTCATCTCTGGCTGTGGAGGCTTCTCTAAATTGATTTGTTGTATCAATCCCGGCTGGACATAATTGACCATCAGACATTTAGAAAGGACTTGCACCAAATCTCCAGAAAACATCCAAGCCAAGAAATTCAATCACAGCCAGCCTTAGAGATCAGCACTTCAGCAGAAAAAAACACAAAAAACAGATAACTTTTTTTCTTTTCTTTTTTTGAGGGACTTGATGAAAATGGTCTACTTTATTTAGTTTATTAAGCACTTTATTTAGTTTATTATCTGAACTCCAGATACTATCAGTTATGCTGTAAAGGTTATTTGTATTCGTCGTCATATGAATGCAGCTGGTATTTGTATATCAGTACTGTAAATAACTCAGGTGGAGCATCACTTCAAAAAAGCGTGGAAAACACAAAGACCACAGAAAGACCACAGCCCAAAAATCTAATATTTAAGAAATATAAATATATATATATTCCTTCTTGAATAGAGTAGGACCTCAAACAGCTCAATGTTGTGTACCTCAATGTACAATTAATTTTAAAAAGTATTGGGGTGGAATGGAACTCAATTTGAAGTGAAAAAAATCAAAGCTAAAAGCTGCAGTGACAATTAGCACACGTCACGACCATGATGACAAGGAACCTCATCTCAAGCCAAGAACATGTCATGCCATGCACAATCAATAGCAACATTATAAAAGTCCATACATCGCATACTATGCCACAAACATGCAATCCTGTCACTCAGTGCAAATAATAAAAAATAATGCATTTGATTTATATAACATTTCTTTGGACACTCAAAGAAGCTTTACAGTGCATTATTGCCCCCTTTGACCACCATTCATGTGCACACCACATTCATACTAGGAAATATGGGTGTAGTAATATGTGCAGTAAGTACTTTGACTAGCTGTGTACTCACCTTCCCATAAATTAGAACTTAAAATGTTGACCACACATTGAACCAATCATTATTATCTTAGCCACACATACTGGAATTTTGTGCATGGCTCCATCTACTGGCAGCTGAGGGAACGACCATGGTTGAAAAAATAATCTTGGCTAATAATGAACATGCCCTGACATGTAAATGAAAGCACATAATTGCAATGAACATGCTTCGAACAAGTCTGGCAATGATTTATGAACTGTGCAGGGGTTCTACCTGTGACAAAACAATTCTGGGAAAATTCATGCACTCTCAAGTTCAGAGACAAAGGATATTTTACAGAAGATTGCTGAAACCTCCATGAACGAAGCAAAATACAACTAAAAGTGTGCTTTTGATTTGGGAGCAATGCAATAACATGGTTAAAATAAGTAAAAACTGTATGTAATATGTGTATATTAAAACAACAGAAGACATCACTGATTGGAATAAAAATCATTTGGTTTACAATGTTGTTCTCTAACCAAGTTAAGATAAGTCCTTAGCTCATTAGAGTGGCCTTCACAGTGCCATTGTTTTCCTCTATAGAGGCATCCACAGTGTTTCATTCCTCAGAGAACGTCTCATGCTGGCTGAAGAGCAAGGCCAGATTGTCGTCTCCAACATACTGACAAAAAAGCTCAGTAAGTAATTTCTATGTTTTCAAACCAACTCTGGAATGAATGGAAAAAATAGTAACTTACAGAGGTTGTTGATTATGAACAGAACTTAAGTGCTTATTGAAAAACGAGGCATAGTAGGGAATGAAAACATCTAATAATATCTCATTTTGACTTTCTGCTTTTCAACTAGTTATTTTATGTTGAACGAAATAAAATTATTTGGATTTTAAGAATAACAAAGGTTGATATAAAGTCAACCCATAACCCATTCAATACCAAAACCATGCAGCTTCATAGATCTCAAAGACTATGTAGTCCATACCAATAAGTTTGTTTCTGACTCTGTGTTGACTCTTGTTACAATTGTTTTCCCACTGGGCAACAGTCTGTTGCTCTGTATAAGGAATTTTCTGTGGTTTGATTTGCAGGCACAGTGTTAAGATTAGAAACTCTAACATTCAGGGCACTTCTTTCACATTCACCAAAATAGATTCTACCCTTGTAAAGTTAAACAAATTACACCAATGTCAGTGTGGTAAATTAAACAGAAATGCAATAGGCCAATCCGCAGACCACCTTTCACTGAGCTTGTTTCTATTGATCAGGTAGTACATATCTAATAAGGAGCAGTGACTTATTGAATAACTGTCTCATCATTTATAGCTAAACTTGAAAAGCAAACCCAGTTTGTTTCAATGATGAAAAATATTCATCTCAGAACAAGACTTTCTTTTTTCAGTTACACATTGGCAGAATCCTGATGCCTGTGAACATGCAGAATCCAAGAAAATGTCTCCTGTGTAGGTCAGAAAAGCCCATTGGCTCTGCACAGCAGTAACCATGACCTACTTTTTTCACCTCAGTGTATGGGAGCAGAAGATGGATGGTGAGTCTCAAACTACTGGCTGATCTGCCAATGGGTCTTGTCTCTGTTCAGAACAGAAACTCCCCATGCAAAACAAACTAAGCTCAGGTCCAGAACATGCACACGCTACCAGCACTTCTATTGTGTCAGGTAAGGATTATTATTATTATTATTATTATTATTATTATTATTATTATTATTATTATTATTATTGTTGTTGTTGTTGTTGTGTGGTACACTCCTCTGCCTTGTCTGTTCAAGGTAATGTATTTAAATCTATACTGTATCACAGCATATCAGAATCTTGGGTCGAGGGGAGTCCTGTGAGGCTTTGATAAGGATTTGATAATACTCACATCTGTGGCGGTTTAGCTGCTCTTGGTGGTTAGGTTGTGTGTACATGGGCAGTTGAAAAAGACTTGAACAGCCATCTCACACTCTGAGGAGCTCAGGGACCATCCTCCTGCTGGTGCCCAGAGTCAGGACTAAACATGGGGAGTCAGTATTTAAGTTCTATGCAGGTAAAATTTGCAACAGTGAGAAAGACCTCTACTCTGGCAATGTCTAATCCAAGCTCAAAACTGTTCTGTTTAGCTGTGCATAAGACTGAAAGGTTTAATTCTGCACTCTTCTCTTATATATATATATATTTTAAATGCTTATTTAAGTTTTTATTTGCTTGCATTATGATTTTAATGTCTTTCTTATTTTGTGAAGCAATTTGAACAAATTGTGCTATACAAATACATTTGCCTTGCCAAATGTATCTTCCAAGCAGTCTTTATCTCATGAGGTATGATGTAATTTTTGAGTGAAGATATCAAATGCCATGGCCATACCGGCTTGTCAAAGCCTGATCCTGTCAGATCTCAGAAGCTCAGCAGGGCTGGGCCTGGTTAGTGCTTGGATGGGAGACGTTGGGAAAATGAGGTGCCACACTGGGGCGCCAGTTGCAAAAAAACTGTTGTTGTGTCCTTAGGCAAGACACTTCACCCACATTGCCTAGTATGAAACTGGTGTGTGTGTCAGTGATGGTGGTGGTCGGAGGGGGCCGATGGTGCAGATTGGCAGCCTCACTTCCGTCAGTCTGCCCCAGGGCAGCTGTGGCTACAATAGTAGTTTACCACCACCAAGTGTGGAGTGAATGAATAATGATCTGTAAAGCGTCTTTCAGTGTCCAGAAAAGCGCTATATAAAACTAATGCATTATTATCATTATTATTATTATTATTATTATTATTATTATTATTATTATTATTATTTAAATGGTGGGCCCTTTCCTTATTTTCACTGCTTTGGATGGATTTTTCAAGATGCAGCCAATGGACCCAAGTGCAGTCTCACACTCAGAATAAACCTAATTGAGATGAATAACAGGTGCAGATCTCTCCTGTAGTCCATGCATTCAAAAAGTACAGTCCACCAATACTACTACACTGCTCTATCATTTTGAACATTTTCCAATGCAAATATTGAATCTACATCTGCCAAAATGTCTGCTTTCTTTCCGCAACTAAACAGAAGAAAAACACACTCCCCTGACTCCAGAAGGGTTTCTTTGGCCCATTTGCACAGGCACAGTCCTCAGCTGTTGTTTAAGACTGCAAACTATCTAGAGAAATTAGCATTGTCAGAACTGGGCCGATTCCAAAGTGTGTTACAAACTGTTATTAAATAAGGTCCCTACCCTGTCAAAATAAGATAAGCCGTACAATCTGTTGAATTTGTATCATTACAGAGAGAAAAACGGCAAACATTCCATCTTCAATAATTAGTCTGGTGGCAGGTTCAACTCCTTCCCATGTTACAGTGGATTTCGTGTTTGTGTTAGTTGAATAGGATTTTTGATTGCCTTCAGATAAAGCAACAGCATGTATCTTTCTGGAGGTGAAACTTTACTTGCATCACTAAGTCCAAAAGTTCTGTGCAATAACACTTTAAAAAAAAAGTTAAAAGTTAAGTTAAAAGTTACTTAGGTGGGCTCTAATTAACATAAAAGTTGGCTGGCCATAGCATTGCTTCACTCACACTGCTATGCTTGGCTTTAACTGACCATAATGAGAATCTGTATCATTGGCTTTAATAGTTGGCTTGTTAACATATGAATAAGGACCAGCTTTTAGCGCACCACCAGGTAAGTAGTGAACTAAGCAGATGAGTGCAGTTCAGTGGGACAGAGAAGCAGCACACCGTAGTGGTCAGATAGCGATACGGGTGAACCTAAGGTGACCTGGAAGCAAGCCTGGAGATCAACACTTAGTTATGCTGTCCCAAGATGCCCTAAGTGTTGACTAAACACAACTACACACACTACCGCACATGTAAAGAAGGGGATAAATGAAGAAAGCTAACACAAGAAACCAAAAATTGCCACAAAATACTATAAAATACCTGAATCAAAGCTATATGTTAAGCATAAATTTGTCTCATACTGATATGTATACATTTGCATGTGGAGGCTTTTAAATGGTAAATGTGTTGCCAATTGTTGACTCTTGCTAACTTCTCTAAAGTCTTCTCATTTGGAACTTGTCCGACTTGTCCTACATCTGGCTTTCCTCAGTGTGGTTCCCAGACAGAGTAATGGCACAGTCTCTATGGATCAATGACTTGGAGGTGAAAAACTGTGTGAAAAGAGGCAGAGACGAGAGACGGGTGAGGTTTTCCAGGAAAAAGACAGCTGAATCCCAACTACAGGCCAAGGACAGACAGAGGAGGGAGAGCAGTGGGAGTGGTCAGAAGATGGAGGGAAGCCAAGACATAATGAACAGTTAAGTTGCAGTCCTTGTACTTTTAAGTATCTTAAACGACCTAATAAAGTGCAAATGAACACTATGACTTCATGTCAAAATGGTGAAGAACTGCAGATGTTTTATTCACATAGTTACAATGTCGTAAATCATGAGTGGATCAGCAGTGGGACTGCATGTTCTAGCTGGCAACAATAACAAAGGTTATTAATCCAAATGTAAGCAAACCAAATAGTAAAACTTGGTTCACCCTCAGCAGTAGATAGACACTGGTGTCGATGGGCTCTGCAGTGCCTCGTAGCAGCTTCTGGACAAGAATCCTCTGTAATAGGCACCAAAGGGACAGCCTCCACGCAATCACTGCCCAATGCACACACCTAACACACAGCCATGTTGGTACCAATCACCTAGAACCTCCAGATGGATTGCTCCCCGCTCCTCCTCGTATCGATTTCTCCTACAGTGGTATTTATGGCATGAAAAAAAATACAGTTATTGTCCACAGGGCACCTAGCGTATTTATCTGCCTTAACCGGCCTGCAGTTCTTTTTAACTGCTTCAGCACTGTCTGGCCCATCACATGTCAGACAGGTGACAGGAGTCCAGGGAGAGCTCTGCCTTTTAGAGTCAGCTAATGATGCGTCCAATGAAGGTCGGGGGCTGCACTAAGAGACGAGTCAGTGTGAAAAGTGAGGCACCTTTGGGCTCACAAAGACTATGCAGCTCTGCCATTAGAGGTGTGTGCACAGCTAGGCCAAAGCTACCAAGTCTGGATTAACATAGACTCTGGTGCAAATATAAACAGTAATCTAGTCATTGGTTGTCTTTTTGCTGTGTATTTCCTCTCATGTGAGGGGTCAAAGCTTGGTTTTCATTAGACCCAATGCCCCAAAGTAGAGTACCTCAAACTAGACAAACCTTTTTAGAATTTAAATATGGGCCATATTGCACTATTTACTGATATATGTTATAATGGTGTTTGCTCATCACAAAAATGGAGTTGTGTTTCGTTTCATTCACACACGTTTAATCCATACACATTCACTAGAATTATTTGGATAAGTTCAGCCCTGGAATTGCCAATCCCTACTGAACTGAAGGTAAATGGCAGCTGTTAACTTGAAAACTACCATTTCATGACATCACAAGGTGGAACAGAGCATTTTGAGCTTTGGAGATGTAGACTAATAATAAAGGATTATTCAAACACATGTGAGGAGGACCTTACATTACAACATGCCTTAAAGCTCACAAGAATCAATTTTGCGTAATATAGGGCCAAGTCTGTGTTTGAATTATACTACATAGAATCAGTCAATGCTAATTACAAATAGTAAAAATGTAAAAGTAGAAAAAAGTAGAAATGGTGTCTGTAGAGCAGCACAGTTGGTGAGTTGCACTGTAAATACTGGAAGCTAATACTATAATAGTCTCCAAACACAAATAGTTTCCAGGTCAGATCACTGAGGGCAGATGTCTCTGTGATGCCCTGTGGAACAAAGACAGACGTATTTTGGTGGCAGTGTCTAGTCAGCGATCATCTCTACTCTATTTGCTGTCCAACTACATCCCAGGAATCACTGAACACAGTCCATATGGCAATCACAGCATCGCCTCATGTTTGGGCCTACTGTTCAGGCCAAAACCCTTATCAACAAGGTCACTCTACTCTACTACTCTACTCTGCCCTACAACTACTTTAAACAGAAATTTAGTTTGACATACTGCACAAAGTGCAAACAAACACATTTACTTAGGGTGCCTATGGGTTTCAGAGTGATTATAAATTAGGTAAGTTTATCATAGTGACAATTTAAAACTAAATATTTTATCTTTTGAATGTGAAATTTTACAGAATTGTCTTAAAACTAATGTCTCTTTGCTTGAAAGTGAGTGGGATGAAGTAATATTTCTTTATTCCCACCCCTGTCTTGTGCATGTAATATACGTTTCTAATATTATTTCTGTACATGCATTATCAAGTCATTAAAACTCTAATACATATCCAAAACAGAGTTGCATTCAGCACTGGATGATAACAATAATTGTTAAGCACTATTATAGCACACTTCTTATATTTGCTCTTATATGTTTTTAGGCATTTGGGAATACTTGTGCTGCTTCCCAAGACTGTTCCACAGTTTGATGGCACACTCAGAGACACAAAAACTGTTCTTTGTTGTTTCTGTCTCTGCATCAGAATAATGTCTGTATATATTTCCAGGCAGAGCATTCTCAACAATCTATTTGACATCAGATTAACGACATGGTAAAGTGTGACAGCTGACATTTCCTGTGTGATACTGAAATGGCCTGTAAAGCTTGCGCAGCCTTCCCCGTATGCTTGATGTCAGTAAATGGTCAGTGGGGCCAAGGAACAGGAAGGAAAGGCCAAGCTCTAGTGCTCTTTTCTGCTTAGAATCAATGACTCCTTCCAACATGAGTCAACAAACTGATACGACCCCAAGTAAAGTTATGTGCTACTTCAGCCACTTTCTGTGTTTGGACACACACTACATTATATCAAAAACAACTACTGAGTCTACAACGCCCCAGCAGCCCCCTGCCTGATTGAATCTGATTAGGTAATTCTCCCTGGCTTTAATATTGTATTTCTTTTCTCCACTGTCTGTCCGGGTGCGTGTTGCCAGAGAAAGTATGCAGATTTTCTACCGAGTCAGTAATCAATAGCACGGAGCCATGGGGAGGAACACACCCGTTAAATAATGACAAGATGCTATCATGCTACGAGGTAATTGACTCTGGAAACAATACTGATGCTATCTGCACATCAGTTTTGCAGTGATTACGTTGGGTTTGAGAGTTTTGTGAGAAAAACACAAAATGGATTACTCACTGAAGAAAAAAATGTAGAATGCAACAGCGAGCGGGCAGAATTAGATAATGTGAGATTTGAAGATTTGTGATATTTTTCATTTCACAGCAAATCATTTTTTTTATATGTGAACACAAATTCCTTTGACAATTAATGTAATTATACACAACATAGCAACAGATTCTTAGCCTCATTCTTAGTCTTGTTGCAAACATTATACCCATTGCAGGTATAGGCACTTTCTTACACTTTTATTGAGCACAATGTAAACAGACGTTTCATCATATACTCGAGAAAACACTCAGGGCTTTGATATTGTTGAATCTTTTAACACAGTCCTGATGTCCACTTAAAATCTTAATCTTAAAAGCATGGAGGATATAATACATCACAGGCTTAAGCATGAGCAGTTCATTTGATATACGGGGAATTCTTATGGGAGATTTACTTAAGATTGTTTCTGCTGAATAAGATTTGACATTTTGAAGTCAGTGAATTCACTTTTGAATGAACTTCATAAATTCAGAGGATAGTGACTCCAACATGTTTAATAATAAAATAACAAATATTTACACTACATTATAAATTGGTGTGGGTATTGAAAAAGGAACTGTATGGGCGCTATCTTCAGCTTTAAGTGCAAACTGGATAGAGGTCAACAATTTATCTATTTAAAAGACAGTGAATAATGAGCTCAGCATTCAACCTAAAAGTCAGCTTCTCCACACTTGGTGAACACCCAGACCACTGCGCCATATCTCTGTGTCCACATGGTGTAGCAGAAGGCGTGGGACATGCTGACCAGCTAAAGGAAAATAAACAATTAGCATCTGGCCTTAGAAAAGGTCACAGTGGTGGGAGTTTTTTGTGGTATTAGTATGCACTGCATTCTAACCTAATGTTCATCAATTGTTACTACATTTTAATGTGCATTCTTGTATGAGGCTAACACAACAAGGCTGGTTACAGCAGAGTCTGACGCTAATGTGAATGGCTTTGATTTCATGTTTTTGCCCTTAATGGAATCATTCTACTTTGATTCCATTCCCTTGGACACAAGTTCTGGTAACTACCAGAACTGTTTTTTAAGAAATATAAAGTCAAATGTTGTCACAGTAAATGTTCTGCTCACTGACACAGCCCTGAGGTAGACATGTGCATGTGTTTAAATCAACAGCCTTCTATGGCGCCCCTGTCCTACATGTAATTCTGAATTTTATCAACAGTGGCAGCCTGTCATTCCACATCACATGCAGTAATGCAAGTACATAAAATTTATGCATTCATAAGTCTGTGGGAGAAAATGTGTATTCAATTTACTCAACTGACAGCATACCACAACCAAGCTATGATTTCTTTTTTTTGGTTTTTTTTTCCAAAGTGGCAGTAGGTGGTATGTGTCCAAAACATTTTGGTAATTTATTAAATATGTGTCATTTTAAAGAGAACCATTCACAAAATAATCTTTTGTTGAACTTTAATTAATTGCAGTACAATATTTGTATGAAACATTTTGAGTGTATTTATTTTTTCAACATTGCACAAGGATTAAACTTGAACTTGTGTCAAATGTTGTCACAGTAAATGTTGTGCTTACCAGCACAGCCCTGAGGCAGACATGTGCATATGTTTAAGCCAACAGCCTTCTATAGCTCCTCTGTTCTACATGTAATTTTGTATTTTATTGACAGTGGCAGCTTGTCACTCCACATCACATGCTGTAATGCAAGTACAACGCACAAACTGAATCCCTGCCAGGCACAGCCCCTCCACAATCAATGGGGAGTCATTTAGACTGAGGACCTTCTGCACACAAAAGGTGAACAAGTTAAACCTGCCTGACAAAACATATTACACATTACATATCACCACGGTCTCTAATGATGATAGCTCTGTCTTCTTTTATCTGTGTAAATACAGATATATAATTCATTACAAAGTTTTTATCTAACCAACGTGTATAACCATGGATATTTTTAAGAATATGGATTTAATTATTTTCAGAAATTATTTATTTATGTTTATTCTTTATCATTGCTTTGTGACAGCAGACTAAGCATTTCAGATCTTTAAGTTGTAGAAGAATAAATGATTTGAAAATGTCCTTGTCATTCAGTGCATTCAATGCATAATATTCCAATTGTGTTCATCCAAATGTGAGATTGTATTTCAGCAATTATGGGCTTTAGAAGTGGTGCCCTGCTCTGACAATTAGAAAAAAAATAACCACTCACTGCATTTGTTCATTTTAGTATATATTTTTTTCTTAGATTTGTTGCACCTACTGTCAGAGTGCTTTTTATCCTGATGCATGTCATTGCAGAGACAATCAACTCCATGATCAGTAGTACACATGGCCATCCATCCATCTTCTTCTGCGTCATCCAGGGCTCGGTCACAGAGGCAGCAGTCTGAGCAGGGAGGCCCAGATTTCCTTCTCCACAGACACAGTCTTTTCAGCATGTCCTGGGTCTTCCTCATGGCCTCCTCTCAGTGGGAAGTGCCCGGAGCACCTCAAAATGTCCTTGACTGCTGCCCAGTCCTCGCCTGACCCCTATAAACCCCTCTGTGTGTGGTGAGCCCACAGGAGCGAGGACCCACGTCATCCTTTCTCTTGAGGCTCATATTTGAGCCCCAACCCCAGGCCTGGCTCCAGGGTGGGGCCACAGCTGTGCCATACCAGGCGACATCACGGATCTTGATAACAAACTGCTCATGACGGTATGGTGAACTGCACTTAGTCTAATATGTCATCTATTTTATTTATTTTTATTTATTTATTTATTTGAAAGGGACAGTGCACATTAATGAACATATGATACATATGTAAATATGCCAGATTATAGCCACAGGCTAATTTCCATCTGTTGTCCCTGGACAGGTTGATGGTGCCAATTAAAAGGTCACACATACAATAAAACAAGAGAACAATACATTAAAAACACAGATTACACACAGGAGCGATTCACAATCAAAAATAATCAAAAAAACA
This sequence comes from Taenioides sp. WSHXM2023, assembly GCA_029959045.1. Classification (NCBI taxonomy): domain Eukaryota; kingdom Metazoa; phylum Chordata; class Actinopteri; order Gobiiformes; family Gobiidae; genus Taenioides; species Taenioides sp. WSHXM2023. Next base: position 36,446,814 of record CM057087.1, read on the forward strand.
TAAACTCAGGAGAGTTACACAATTCATATTGCACAAGTCCTAAAGTGCTAAGTGCACTGCACCTGTCCTAAAGTGCTGAGTGTATTGCACCTGCCCTAAAGTGCTGAGTGTATTGCACCTGCCCTAAAGTGCTGAATCTAGGGTTGTTTGTTGTTATAATAAATATCTATATTTTAAATATCTGCCTCTGGTTGCATTGCAAGGCTTTTTATGTGTTTCATGTTTATGGATGAAAAGTTGCATACCAGTCTGGCAGTCTCCTCTAGCGAATTGACCCATAGGAACAACACTGCTTTATATCCTGCTTTATTTCCTCCCACTTTCTGTACAGGGGATTTTAGGCTCTATTTTTAATGCTTACTTTTTTCTTATTGTCAGCACAAAACTTATAAATGTTTTAAATTATAAAAGAAAGTGTACTGCAATCTTCCAATGGTTTGGTTTCCATGCCACTTGGAAGCTTCTGTTTCTTGTGTCATTATTATGATTAATATATGAGAATATATTTGCATTTGTGACTGGTCATTGCTTTCTCTGCTGACTTTTTGTTAAAAACTCACCTTTTATAGGTGCATTTCAAAGTGCATCCACTGCAGCTGATCAGGTATGCCCTACATACCCTCTATATTCAGAACATTCGTAATGGCCGGCTGCAGAGAAAAGAGTGTTTGGTCCCTGAGGTCTGTAAATACAATTTGCCTCTGTGATAAGTTTGAATGTCAAAATGTAACCTCTTCGTCCTTTACAGGCCATAATCATCACCACCACTACTACTACTACTACTACTACTACTACTACTACTACTACTACTACTACTACTACTACTACTACTACTACTACTACTGCTGCTGCTGCTACAAGGTAGCATTAGAGAATATTAACAAGCAAGTAGTTTTTGTTTGCTATTCACAGGTTTCAACTTCAGCTTGTTTTTATGCACCATTTTGATCTTTTTTTATTTTTTTATTTTTTTATTGGTAATTTCTATGGCAACAGAGCAAACTTTTCAACAAATATTAAACATAGTCTTCCTGGATCAGCAGTAAAAAGTAAAGTGTGTATGTTTGTACTGCAGTGAGATGAAGACAGCTTAAGTTGGGAAGGTTAGATGAATGTGTCTTCTAAGTGAATAACACAGAACAGCACTGTTACCTTTATCCTTATGTGGCAATCGAGTGGTTAACAATTTGAAATATTATAATTTAAGTGTTGCAACAATGCCACCCCAAATCTAGTTTGGTGAAATTAACCTCAGTATAAGCGCGCACAGCTAAGTATAAAACAGGAGAGGGCCAGGTTCCATTATTTGTCTTTATTTTATATTTTAAAAGAAACACATGTTCATTTCATTAAAAGTAGCTACAACATTTAAAAATAGACAAAGCAGTAAAAGCAAAACAGTGGACCAAAGTAGTACAGGCAAAACCAAACATAGACAAAACAACAGAGGCGGCGCCCTGTGCCGCTGCTGACCCCTGATGACACCTAGAAACATCAATGGGGAGTTACTGCAAATCCTATAGTGCACTGGAACTAAGCCCAGCTGAGAGAAACACATACCGCTGATGGAATAAGGCGAGTGCACGATCCCAGGGTTGACAGGTGGAAATCCACTTTACGCAGCTCACTTTCTGGAGTCTGGGATAACTGGCGCTATACACTATACAACCAGATTCATTGTTAGAGAACTTGTGCTTGGAGTTTATTTAGAATACGTTTACCTTGTCCTATTGTTGAAGGGCCTGGTACGGCGAGTGCAGCCAAGCAGCGTGGCTACAAGGGCCAGATGCGTAAGAATTAGGACATTTTATGAATGAAGAGGTTGCACGGGGCGGTACCTGTCACTGCAGATGAAGACGCGCGGTGACGCGCATGGCTCAAGGCACAATGATACGGCCAAGCAGAGAAACTACGAAAAACATGGACTGCGTGACAATTTGGACATTTTTGTGAATGGACAAGAGCAGTAGGCATTCGTTACCTGTCGCCAAAAACGAGAGCCCACGAGAATGTGCCGTGAAGCTCAGCGTGTTGCGAGAGTGAAGTGGTGCTGGGCTCACAGTCAGATGGCAGCACTAAAAGGATCAGTGATTTAGGAACTTGGATATTTTCATGAATAAGGACTAAAGGATTAGAATTTACCTGGTCATGGAGGACAGAGAGGCTTACACAGGGACCCGGAAATGCATGTTGGCAAAAGGTGGAGCAACGAGAAAGGGAGCGCTTAAGCCCGCTCAGCACCATGGCACTGCAGGTGTCGCCACACTTACATAAGAGGTAAAGTCGGGATTGAAGACATGATTTTAGGCCAGAGTTAGCAGACTCGTGAATGACTTTAAGCATTCTAGGAATGTAACAGCTATTTATTAATCTGAAAGAAGCAGCAAGTTTTACGAGCACTTTTAAGAAAACTGTTTTAAGAGCACAGTTGTTTTTAACTTAACTTTTTGGCCAGACCTACTGTTTTTAACATCAGACCCGGCTACAATTGTTTTAACCAAGAGCCGGGTGCACTGCGCACCCATGGCTAGCGCTAGCATGCCTCCCGAGGAGAAACTGGACACTACTCCAAGCTCTGAGCCCACAGAGGGGTCCACTAATGAAACGGGCAGAACCATTTTACACCTGGAGGAGCAGGTCCGGCGACTTTCGCGTGAAATTAAGAAGAAGGACTCAATAATTCACCAACTTATGGATGTCGCTACCGGTCAGCACAAACGCATCGCCTCCCTCAATAATTCACTCCTGGACACTCTTTTATGGGACCCCGCCACATGCCCCTCGCCCTCCTGCTCCACTCCCTGCCTTCAGGTACCCCACAACAATCCCAAACACCCCTCTGCCGCTCCCCATGCCCCTTCCCTGAGCCTATCCAACCGCTACAACATCCTCACACCGGACTCACCTGCACCATCCGCCCTGCCTCTGGACGCTACGGAGTTCCCTCCTCTCCCGAGGAAGGTCCCGAATCAGCCACAGCAGCCGGCGAAATCATCGGCCAGACGGAGGATCCTGGAGGAGGCAGTCCGAAGACGGTCCAGTGACCCCCCGGCTTCGGCTCCGGTCATGCCGCCGTCACCGCCGCTGCGCGCTTCCCTCTCGGCCCCGCTGCGCGCTTCCCTCTCGGCCCCGCTGCGGAGTCCGGCTGTCCCGCGGCCGCAACAGTCCGCGGAAGAGTCGGCGTCACCGCGCACGCAGGCGAAGGAACGGCCACAATCGGCCGCGGCTTCGTCTGCCTCTCCGGCCGAGGGCGCGCCACTGCGGCCGGGATCTGCCGTGTCCTCGAACGGCCCTGCTCACCAGCCGGGGGCGTCGGGCCGATCTGCGCTGCCTCCCGCCTGTCCGTCTGGCTCTTCACCGCCGGGCCGCTCCACGTTGCCCAGGAATAGCCGCTCGGACTCCCCGCCACAACCACTTTTTCCTCCATCAACAATAATAATCGGAGACTCCATCATCAGAAACGTCCGCTTTTTTAACACAGTCACACACTGTTTCCCCGGAGCCACCGTGTCACGGATCGTGCAGGAGCTCCCGGACCTGCTCCGGTCCATGCCGTCCACCATCCACCGGATCATCATACACGTAGGAACTAACGATATGCCCCTCGCCAGGTCAGAACACACCAAAAATGATTTTAAAGAACTTTTTAATGTCCTGAAACCCTGGAATATTACCGGCATGGCTGTTTTTATCTCCGGACTACTCCCCACACAGAACCGGGGAGACGAACGTTTTAGCAGGACCCGTTACATGAACACTTGGTTAAACTTCATCTCCAGATCCCACCACATCCACTTCATTGACAATTTTAACCTCTTCTGGAACCGCCCCACTTATTTTAGACATGATGGACTTCACCTCAACAGGTTTGGCACTCAGGTTTTATCTAACAATATGATTTACTCCATTCACAATATCACACCCGATTGATGGTTCACCTCACACACGCCCCTCACTCACACCACCCCCAGTCCTCCCAGCACACAAACCACTCCTACTCCTGTTGCACACACCACTACCGCACTCAACACTACCTCAACATCAACTGCTCCTCAACCGCTCTTTGCCCCTGTCACTCACGGTATTCCTGTTATTATCAGCAGAGAGCGGACGTATCCCAACCACAAACCCAAACTTGCCATGAACCCTCATAACCTTCAGCCCCTCCAAAAATCCCAACCACAACCAACAGATAATCAGTCAAGCACAAAAATTAATATGGCCCTATGGAACGTCCGCTCTCTGCTGAATAAAACTTTTATTGTTAACGACTTGATTTTAGAAAGAGAGCTGCATTGTTTATTTCTTTGTGAAACTTGGCTGGGTATGGATGCTGAAGCTGTCCTTGCAGAGGCCGCTCCTCCTGGTTTTAACTGTGCATTTTCAGTAAGAAATTTTAAAAGGGGAGGGGGCACTGCATCAATTTGTTCAAACACTTTTGCCCCCAAACCTGTTTTATTTTCACATTTTAGATCTTTTGAATACCATGCAATTGTTTTTAATTCTCCTTCAATTTTATGTGTTACGATTTATAGACCCCCCCCAAAATGTCCTCTTTTTATTACAGAGTTTTCAGAGTTCTTGTCGATTTTACACAGTTCTTATAATATGATTATTTTAACCGGTGATTTTAACTTGCACATTGACAACCCCCTTGACCCTGTCTCCATTGAGTTTTTAAATATTTTAAACTGTCTTGATTTCAAACAAATGGTCAGCGGACCAACTCATGACAGGGGACACACTCTGGACCTTGTCATCACCCATGGCCTGTCCGCGAGTGTGTCCTCTGTCACTGACTTGGCTCTGTCTGACCACAGTCTTGTGCAATTTGAAATTACTATTTTAGTCAAGCAGGAGGCCTCTGTGAGGACTGTGAGGAAGCGTCATCTGACCCCTGAAGTGGCTGCAAATTTTAAAGAGCTTTTAGACAATTGTCCTCCCCCTGTTTTAACTGCACCCTGTGATTTTATCGTTGATGCTTTTAACAGTAAAATTCGCACAGCTCTCGACACAGTTGCTCCACTTAAAACAAAGACCATACATACAAAAACAATTCCCCCCTGGAGAACCGAAGAGATAAAGAAACTTAAGCGTAAGTGCAGGGTGGCGGAGAGGAGGTGGAGGAAAAATAAAATTACTATAAATCAACAAATATTCATTGAACAACAAAAAATCTACAATACTGCAGTCAAAACTTCACGGAACAACTACTTTTCTAAAATAATCAATACTCACAGGAATAATCCCAGAACCCTTTTTACAACAATAGACAATTTAATCAACCCAGACAGCACCAAACCTTATTTTAAAGCCACAGACTCCCTTTGTGAGGCGTTTGCAGACCACTTCATGGGGAAGGTGGACACTATCAGATGTAACATTTTATCCTCCCACAGTAACATGGTTTTAACCACATCTGGGTGTCTGCCTTCACCAGAGGAAACACTGGACAGTTTTGTCCTGGTTGATGCTGAGAGTCTTGACAAAGTTTTCTCCTCGGTGAGGCCCACCACATGTCTTTTAGATCCAGTCCCTACTGAGTTTTTTAAGTCATTTTATGAAGTTTTTAGAGAGGAGCTTTTAAACATGATGAATTGCTCTCTTCAGACGGGGGTCTTCCCTGCCGCCTTTAAACAGGCGGTGGTGAGGCCCCTGCTGAAGAAGAGCAATTTAGATTTTAATGATCTTAACAATTTTAGACCGGTCTCTAACTTACCATTTTTAAGTAAAATTTTAGAAAAGTTGGCTTTTATTCAGCTCAATGATTTTATTAACTCACAGAACGTCCTGGAGAAATTTCAGTCTGGTTTTAGAGTGAACCACAGCACCGAGACAGCCCTTTTAAAGATTTTAAATGATTTTAGATTAAATTATGACTCACAGAGAGTGACAGTGTTGGTTCTACTGGATCTGAGCGCTGCCTTCGATACAGTAGACCACACTATTCTTTTAACTCGTCTTAAACAGCTGGGCCTCTCTGGTGCTGTTCACAGTTGGTTCACTTCTTATCTCTCAGACAGGACTTTTATGGTAAGTGTAGACACCTGCTCCTCTCAGGTTCATAAAATCACATGTGGTGTGCCCCAGGGTTCGATTTTAGGCCCAGTGCTTTTTAACCTGTACATGCTCCCTCTTGGCAGTGTCATCAGGAGACATGGAGTCAGCTTTCACAGTTACGCTGATGATACACAGTTGTACATCTCCATGTCTCCTGATGACACATGGCCAATGGACGCACTTTTTAACTGTATCACAGATATTCGATCCTGGATGGCAGAAAACTTTCTCCAGCTCAACCAGGACAAAACTGAGGTTTTAGTCATCGGTCCTGAGGCCCAGAGAGAGAAACTTTTACCCAAACTACAGTCACAGTCTTTTAATCCCTCCTCACAAGTGAGGAATCTGGGCGTGATTTTTGACTCTGAGCTGACTTTTATTCCACACATTAAGAACATCACCAAAATAGGTTTTTATCATCTAAAGAACATCGCCAGAGTCCGCCCAATTCTCTCTCGGGCCAACACGGAGGTGCTCATGCATGCTTTTATCACTAGTCGCATCGACTACTGTAATGCCCTGCTCTCTGGTCTCCCCAAAAAGAGTATCTCTGGTCTACAGCTTTTACAAAATTCAGCAGCTCGTGTCCTGACGGGGACCAGGGGGCGGGAGCACATTACACCAGTTTTAAAATCACTGCATTGGCTCCCTGTGTGTTTCAGGATCGATTTTAAGGTTCTTTTAATGGTTTATAAGTGTCTTAATGGTCTTGGGCCTTCTTACCTCTCAGAGTTACTTTTACCTTATGAACCCTCGCGGCCCCTGCGCTCCTCCGGCAGCAGGCTCCTAGTTATTCCCAGAGTCAGGACACACACTCACGGCGAGGCGTCATTTCAGTTTTACGGCCCTCACCTCTGGAACTGTCTGCCGGAGGACCTCAGGGCCGCAGAGAATGTTAATGTTTTTAAGAGCAGGCTCAAGACCCACCTTTTTAGTTTAGCTTTTAGATAGCTTGTGCTCTTACTGCCTTTGGTTATAGTTATTTGTGTTTTAGTTGTATTTGTTTTAGGCCATTTTATGTTCTTGTCCATGGCCTTTGCAGTGTTTTTGGTCTTTCCAGTGTTTCCTCTGCGGGAGCCCTCTGTGCCGGGGGTGGCGCTTTGCCTGTGGCTGGCTGGGTGCTTGGTTCTGGGTGCCTGGACTGAGGTTGACTTTTTGGTCGCGCCTCGGCTGGGTGCCCGGCGCCATCGCCTGGTGGCTGCAGCTGGTGTGCCGCCCCCGGTGCGGAGGGCTTCTGTGATGGCGTTTCCTTACTTACTTGCATCTGTGCCCAGCCTTATGCGTGTATCTGATGGGTTTACTTGTGTGGGTGTGCTTGCGGGTGAGGGCTGGGACCGATAGTGTGTGTGTGTGTGTGTGTGTGGGTGGGTGTGTGTGTGTGTGTGTGTGCGTGTGTGTGTGTGTGTGTGTGTGTGTGTGTGTGTGTGAAATTTATTTTTATTTTTTATTTTTTGTGATTTTAACTTGTAAAGCACTTTGTGTTGCACGTGTGTATGAAAAGCGCTTTATAAATAAAGATTGATTGATTGATTGATCTGTATTCCTCATGTAGAGTCACAGGCAGCAAGACAGTGAGCAAAGTGGCCTAAAATTAAACTTTAAAGGATCTCACAAGTAAGGTCTACAGAGAAGGAGCAGCCATGTCCTATTTAAACAGAGAAACGCAGGGAATATTATAGTAAAGCAGAGGATCTAAAAAAAACACAATGTTGGTGGCACGGTGGCTGAGTGGTTAGCACTCATGCTTCACAGCATGAATGTTCTGGGTTCAATACCCGGGTCACAAGAAGGTTCCGAATTCGATCCCTGAGTTGCCTGCGCTTTTCTGTGTGGAGTTTGTATGTTCTACCCATGTCTGGGTGAGTTTCCTCTGGACACTCCAGTTTCCCCCATCAAACCTAAAAAAAAAACATGCACCAAGGACTACAGGCTAATGTATATTGTGCACTGTCCCTGTCTCATAAATAAATAATAAAAAAAAAAAAAGGATTTTACAAAATATTTAAAGAGGAAGAGGTCAGAGTGGTAGACCATAGATGTGTCCAAGCCATTTTAATATGAGTTATTGGTGTGAGTCAACATGTAGCACAGTTCCCCAAAATCCCCCAAATCTGACAAACTAAACTCCTGAAGTCATAGATACAGGTTCTCTTCTTATTTCACAACTCCATGTGATAAAAGTGGTCATGGTGTTGACGCACGGACATCAGGAGGCTGTTATCCAAAGTATTGGTGGGAGAAGTGGGCACAGCACTTTTGCACTCATGAATCAGACAGGGCAGCCTTGGCCATGGCAGCATCATAATTGCCTCGTGTTGGCTGTGTGTCTGCGTGTCTTTGTTACTGATGGAGTGTCTTGCTGTTACCTACACAACATATGATTCATCTGCGGCACTGACAAAACTGTGGTCACGCTGCACTCAGGGAGACCGTGTTATATAGGGAGTACAGAGGATGTGGCATGTTCAGGGTCATACAGGTTTGGAGGGAAAAAGAAGTAAAGTCACATCTGAAGAATTTGAATGGGTATATAATAACACAAGGATATTTGATGTATTGTGACTGTTCAGAATGATACTGTGTTTTAAGAAGTAGATGAAACCAGATTATAGAACAGCTGACTTCTACGCCTTATGGCTGTGATAAAGCTCAAAGCAACACTTACTTTGTGTGTGTGTTTTTTTGTTTGTTTTTGTTTTTGGCCTGACCATGTGTTTAAAATCAGACTTATTCAAAGTCTGTAGTTGAAATTCTACAGTTTGTCCATTACGTTCAGTTGGAATAATAAAAAAAGTCTATATGGATTCACAGTACAGTGCCTGTCCCCCAGTGGGACATTGTATTGACTGGAGGCTGGTTGGTTGACATGTCAATCAAACCCATCGATTTTAAAAGCAAGGCTGCGGAATGAGGGGTCTGCAGGTAAGGTACACCCAAGGTGAATTCTATACATGCGATTGAAACGCTTATAGAGGTCTGTTGCAGCTTTGTGATGAAATGTGATTCTTAAAATGTGGTCTGGACACTGGGACCGGTGTCCTAGTCCAATGCAGACCAGATATAAACTAGGGGTGTGCTAAAATAGCAAAATGATCAATATATCATGATACTAAATCTGGTGATACAGTATTGTGGGCTGCTCTATCGATATATCACCAAGAGTTTTGTATCTTTTGCTAAATTATATTGTGACAGTTCTATAGTTTTGTTCATATTCACTGTTTTAATGGTTACAACTGGTTTGTTCCATATTGACTTTGCCAAAGTCAAGGTCAAAGTTTAAAAGTCATACTTATGAGTTTAAAACAAGTAATTATGTCTTTTAAACTCATAATTATGACTTTGGAACTGTAGGCAGAAAAATGAAAAGGAAGTGCTCACTCCATCCACTTCAATAAGTCAGCCAATGATGAATGAAAATAATTACAACATTAAAAGCTCTTAAAATTGCATAATATGTCTCCTTTAAATTGATGGTTGTTTTTCCTGCATAGCTCAGGTGTTCAAACATAGACACACAGTTAATTTTCCATGGGTTGCTCTGATGCTCTTTCTTAGCACACCCCTCTTCTCTCCACCCCAGTCCTCTAATCATTGGACCATTAATCTTCTGAGCTCTCTCCAAAATGGCCGCTGTTACGGTGAGAGGGATGTACCAGGCGAGCCACTTAGAAAGCCTCCCTCATGCAGACACACATACATCATTAGTCAGGCTTTTATTGATTATTTCACTGGTTGTCTCTGAAAAAGTGGACTTACAGCTGCAGAACAAGCCACAGAATTGAAGTAATCTATATGTCGACAACTACAGAAGTGGCACTGCTTGAATGGCCACTGATGAACAAAATGAGCAGTTGCAGGTAAATGGTAAAAGGGCATTAATCAGACATTGTATATGTCACACATAAACTTCCTGTTTCCACAGTCTAACTGTAGTTATAAATTTTATTTTTCTTAGAAATACACCGCATTCCAAATTATTATGCAAATTGTGTTGAAGTGTCAGAAGGTTAAAATGTTTAGTTTTCCAGTGAAACTCATAGATGGTCTTGTGTCTCAGTGAAATCAATCTCACACACCTGTGCCAATGAGTTTGCCCGGTGCGTCCAAATAAAGGAAAAACGACTTAAGAAGGACATTCCACATTATTAAGCAGAGCAACATTTTCAAGTATATGGGGAAGAAAAAGGATCTCTAGTGCCGAAAACTGTGAAATAGCTGAATACCTTGGACAAGGTATGAAAACCTTAAATATTTCACCAAAACTTAAGCGTGATCATCGTACTATTAAGAGATTTGTAGCTGATTCAGAGCACACACGGATTTGTTCGGATAAAGGCACAATGAGGAAGGTTTTTGCCAGACAAATACTTTGGATTAAGAGAGCAGCTGCTAAAATGCCATTACAAAGCAGCAAACAGGTATATGAAGCTGCTGGTGCCTCTGGAGTCCCGCGAACATCAAGGTGTAGGATCCTCCAGAGGATTGCAGTTATGCATAAACCTTTTATTCAGCCATCCTTAAACAATATTCACAAGCAGAAACGGCTCCAGTGGGTCCAAAAATACACAAAGACTCATTTTCAAACAGTCTTATTCACTGATGAGTGCCGTGCAACTCTGGATGGTCCAGATGGATGGAGTGGTGGATGTTGACGTCCCAACAAGGCTGTGACATCAGCAAGGAGGTGGACGAGTCATGGTTTGGACAAAAAGAAGAACCGTGGTACAAAAAGAAGAACCGTGCTTTCCGTAGCAAAAACATCTTCATGCATGACAATGCACCATCTCATGCTCTGAGGAACACCTCTGCATCATCGGCTGTTATGGACAAAAAAGAAAAGAAACTCATGGTGTGGCCCCCATCCTCCCCTGACCTCAACCCTACTGAGAACCTTCGGAGCTCCTCAAGTGAAAGATCTATGACAGCGGGCGGCAGTTCACATCCAAACAGCAGCTCTGGGAGGCTATTCTGACATCCTGCAAAGAAATTCAAGCAGAAACTCTCCACAAACTCACAAGTTCAATGGATGCAAGAATTGTGCAGCTCCTATCAAATAAGGGCTCCTATGTTGGAATGTAACTTGACCTGTTAAGATGTTTTGATTGAAATTAGCTTTTGATTTCAGTAATATGCTAATGCTTCTAATTGAAAAATAAACAAATGACCATTTTCAGTTCTTTACAACAATAACATGGTTTGAAACTCTGTTGTGCAGAATAATTTGGAACAGTGCATTTTAAGTTTTTAGTTTTGAAAAAAATACTGTTATCATTGGTTTGTTCAATAACATTCGAATTGTACTGTAAAGGTTGATGACTTGAAAATTATGATGACTGTCATTTATATTGACAATTTGGCAAAATCAGAGAAAAATATCAATTAATAATAATAAGAGGAATATACTATTCAATAGGAGTGGGACAACAAGATTGTGTCTGTGAGAATGAGACAAGGCGAGATTTTAACATAATTTCTTATATATAAATTGTGCGATTCAGTTCCCAATTTTGTTTAATATTTTGGTGGGCATAGCGCTGCTTTGGAAATATTAGAGATGTAACTCACCAGCACTCAACATTTGGACCAATCCAAATGTAAACACATGTGAAAGAATTCTCACAATTTTTTCTTATGTGCGTCTTAGCCAATCTTGTAGTAATTTTGTCACACAAGATCTTAATACACTATAATAACAAGCTCATGATAAACTGTGACTTGATGAAAATGTGGGAGTAAGTCTACAATATACAGAAACAGTCAAACATTTAAAGTAATTATTTGTATTATATTTTTACTTGTCATTTTTTTTTTAATGGGCAAATCTGGGTGAAGAGTGAGGAGGGACATTCAGTGAATTGTAATAAGATTTATTACAAATGTCATGTAGACATTCATACATGGTAAAAGAAGAAATGATTTATCTGTGATGGTGTAGATATTATGTCTTTACAAATCCTAGTACAGACATTCACTTATATTTATGTCACAAAAGTATTCATGTATTTATTTATTTATGTATTTATTTCAATTATATTTGCTCTATAACACGCGCACACAAATGCCAGCTTATATAACTATGATTCTGTAGCTCCACCCGAAAGCAGGGGAGCAGCTAAAACAGATTTTTACATTTTTACATCTCACCGCGACGAGGTTAGTTAAATCCAAACGCCCAATCACAGCAGCAGGTTAATGAGCTGATGTGAAAGTGGATCTGTACTGCAAGATTAATGAAACCCAAGAGCCAGTTTGAAAGAAAGCTTGGCATATCGTCTCTAGCTCATTGGCGCAGATTCTGGCTTGTGGTCTTCACTTTTTGATGGTGTGATAAGGTCCAAAGTCAAATACAGTTCAGAAAGTCAAACACTAGCTAAGTATTACTGATGCAACATAGTATACTCTTAGTTTGAGTAATTTCATGGTTCATAATATAATCTTTAATTTCATGAAAACTTTTCCATTCCATTTTGTGGCATTTTGTGGTTGCAAGTTTAGAGATTATCTGTAACACAATGTATACTGTATACAAATGTACTTAATTTAGTCACAAAAGCCAGAAAAAGGTGCAAATTACTATACTATACTAGAAATACTATATATACTATACTATACTATAAATAACTTTTCTGGTGAGGGGTATTATCTGCTTGTCTCCATGGAGATGTTGTGCTTTACCATGAATATTCTAGAGAGTGGCATTGAAAAGCAGTCTTACGTTTATTCAGTTACAGATGCTTTTTATGCTAAATCATATACATTGAATATATAGGCCTACTGTAAACACAGTCACCTGTAATATGGCCTGGCGGTGTCACCTGCTTGACTCTATGGTGACAGATAAGTTTAATGCCATTCTGTGGGACATTCCAGGCAAGGCAATAACAGCCCTTCCACCAGAAAAGCTGCACAGTGTCCCTTTAAATTTGTTTGGGAATGTTACATGGGATGATGAGTCTGAGGGGGGTGGTAGTTCTGCTGCTGCGTTACTGAGGGAACCAGAGGAAGATCACATAAAGAAATAACTGTTGTTACACAGCACTGCACCAAGACTTGAAAAGTGACAGACAGCCTGATCACTACTGCACAAAATTAGTATTTTGTGTTTTGCTATTGATCCGCCCCTCACTTTTTCACAGTGCATGCAAATGAATTGTGATTGGCTGCCATCTGGTTGTGGGTGATCTCACAGCTGGGCACATTTTGTATCTTGACATTTCTGATAAAATATTGGAAACTATAGTTTGATCTCCCCCCAACCCAGTGCAAAATAAAACATGGCGACACTAATGTGATGTTCTTAATGGTAATAGATGTGTCATAGTGCTGATGGGGCATGTGTGACAGCGTACAGCAGACAGCGCAGCTCTTTCTCTCATTGTAAAGTAATTAAAGTGACAATCCCTTCAATCTGCCTTCAGTGTGCGTGCAGACAGCACAGTAATAGATAAAAATGCACATGGCCTGACACTGCCAACAGCACACAATAATAGAATGTAATAGAAAACGACAGAATACATTCTTAGGAATATTAGACTTTCAGATTTTTGCATTTGCCATGTCCATCACTTGTCCACCTGCCTATTCAAGCTGTGTTGTGTTGTAACAGCATGTCTGCCTGTCACATAGTTAATGGGTCAACAGCTTCAAAGTCCAAGTACGCTCTAATTCTATTGTTTTATTCCAAGCCACGTCAAAAATAGGGTGAGGTCATACTGTTTTAAGTCCAGTTTAGTCCCAATGTGTGCTTGGTTTGATCCTGTTCTAGTCCAGGTTTAGCTCTGGAGTCATAGTCATAATTTGGATGTGTTGGATGGCTTGTGTTAGTGACGAGTGGCTCACACACTCATACCAGTTTATTTATAAGGGATTTGTAAACCGATTAAACAAAGACAAAAATACAGTCCCTGACAAAAGTCTTGTCGCTTATCCATTTTGTAGAAACAAAAGCTTATAACCTGACTTTAAATTAATCGATTGGTTTTAGAAATGTCTCATATGAAAGCTAAAACCCTCCCAAATTATGCTCAATATACTAAAATAAATTTGCTTCACTGAAGAAAGATTGATCATTTAATGAACACAGAAAGGTCAGATTTTGGCAAGACAAAAGTCTTGTCGCCTTGTCATATGATGCACCCAATCCTAGATTACAGCCTCACCTGTGATCAGTTACTGATCAGTCAATTAGTGGGTGTGTATAAAAAGAACCCCAGCACACCAGACCTTCACATCAACTGCAACTTGACCTCTGACAACATGCCTAAGATCCACCCTGAGACCAAAGCGTTAATTATCAAGAGGCTGAAGACCAGATCCACTGCTGAGGTGGCTGACACCTTCAATGTGTCTCAGCGTCAAGTACAAAGAATAAGAAAAAGATCTGAAAAGACGGGAGATGTTTTTGACAAGCCCAGGTCCGGCAGACCCCGCAAGACAACTGCTCGGGAGGACCGTTTGTTGATTCGAAAATCCAAGGCCAGCCCCTTTTCCACTGCAGCAGAGCTCCACCAGGCCTGGTCACCTCAAGTCCCTGTGTCAACCAGAACAGTTTGTAGAATTCTGTCTCGAAATGGCCTCCATGTGCACAGAAACCAGCACTAAACAAAAGGCAATTAAAAAACCGTGTGGCATTTGCCAAGGCCCACAGCCTGCTAAAAGGATGGACACTGGAAAAGTGGCAGAAGGTGGATTTCTCAGATGAATCCTCGGTTGAATTACATCACAGCCGCCGCAAATATTGCAGGAGACCTACTGGAGCCCGCATGGATCCAAGATTCACCCAGAAAACAGTTAAGTTTGGTGGCAGAAAAATCATGGTCTGGGGTTACATCCAGTATGGGGGTGTGCGAGACATTTGCAGGGTGGAAGGCAATATCAATAGCCTAAAATATCAAGAAGTATTAGCTACCTCTTACATTCCCAACCATAAAAGGGGTCAAATTTTGCAGCAGGATGATGCTCCATCGCATACTTCTATCTCTACATCAAAGTTCCTCAAGGCGAAGAAGATCAAGGTGCTCCAGGACTGGCCAGCCCAGTCACCAGACATGAACATCATTGAGCATGTCTGGGGTAGAATGAAAGAGGAAGCATGGAAGGCAAAACCAAAGAATCTTGATGAACTCTGGGAGGCATGTAAGACTGCTTTCTTTGCTATTCCTGATGACTTCATCAACAAATTGTATGAATCATTGTCGAACCACATGGATGCAGTCCTTCAAGCTCATGGAAGTCATACAAGATATTAAATATGGATCTCACAGCACCACTACTTAATTCACTGACGTTATGCAACATATTTTTGTATTTGAAGTAAATTATTTGTTAAATTTTCTGTAGGCGACAAGACTTTTGTCTTGCCAAAATCTGACCTTTCTGTGTTCATTAAATGATCAATCTTTCTTCAGTGAAGCAAATTTATTTTAGTATATTGAGCATAATTTGGGAGGGTTTTAGCTTTCATATGAGACATTTCTAAAACCAATCGATTAATTTAAAGTCAGGTTATAAGCTTTTGTTTCTACAAAATGGATAAGCGACAAGACTTTTGTCAGGGACTGTACAACTAACAGATAAAAACAGGTTTAATCCAGGCCTTGACAAGAAATAATCTGGGAATAAACTAGGTCCAAACTTCAGACACAGTTTAAAGGTGCACTATGTAACTCTTTGGTTGGGGGTACGTCACTTACTTATTTCTAGGGATGTCATTGTCTGCCTGAAATGTTCCACAGTATGAAATTAACGTCTACCATGTCAGAAAAGAAAGGAAATATGTCTTTCCAGTACTGTGCTCCTAAACATTCTTCAAGGAAATCTTGTACCTATGGCTCTTTTTGACACTCTTCTGAAAGATTTAGAAATGCAACCGTTGACTTGTTTGACTTATTACTGTTTATGATAATTCACATTGTATACTGAGACTTTTTAACTACATTTTCAACATTAAATATTTCTGCAGTAAATGCTGAAATACGGCGACTCACTGCTTCCAAATAGAGAATATTTACAAATTATTGATGAAAATCTGAAATTATTCATTATTTTTTGACATTTTGATTTAGTAATGCCACTGTGTAGAAAAAAGGGAGAGTGGGGTCACAAATTAGGACTGATGTGTTCTCACTGGGTTCATTAAATTTGTTTGCAGATTGTAAATTATTTGATAAGCTACATTAACCCACTCTTCATAAGTACAAGCCGTGGGTTATCATCCATCAATTACTACAATATATTTCTTGTCATCCTTAAAAGTCCTATATTATGCAAAATTGACTCTTGTGAGCTTTAAGAAATGTTAGAATGTTGTTACCTCATCAAAAACAGACCTGGACTTGTGTGTTGCTTCATTCACACATGTTTGAGTAACATGACTTGATCTTTATTATTAGTCTGTCTACATCTCCAAATCTCAAAATACTCTGTTCCACCGTGTGATGTCATAAAGTGGTAGTTTTCAAGTTAACAGCTCCTTTTACCTTTTGTTCAGTAGAGATGAGCAATTCCAGGGCTGAAATCATCCAAATGGCTGCATAGAGTTTAAAAACACAGTGAAGCACTTCCTGTATTACCACATGACATCACCAGGTTGAACAGAGTGTTTTCTGTTTGAGAGAAGAACACAGTCTAAATATGACGGGTTTGTGTGTTAAACATGTGTAAATGAAACAAAATACAACTCCGGGTATGTTTGTGATAAGGTAGCAACATTATAACATAGATCAGAAATAGAGTAGTCTGAGCTCTTTCATATATTTTAACAAAGATCAGAAAATAGTGTAATATAGGCCCTTTAATGACAGTCCTTCCTAAGGCGTGATTGTGTTTCACTGAACTCTCCTCGGTTGACTCACTCTGCTGTGGGTCTGCTTGTTCCTGGAGAGCCTTGATGGAAGTGCTGTCCTGGGATGCGCAGTAGATCGGTCTCCCTCGTGCCTGCTGCTCACGCACTCATTGTCTTTCATGTATTCAGCTGATTTCCATCAACAGTGAAGATTTCGCGCACACACCGGCAGACCTTGGCCAAGAGAGATGTGTGTCCGTGAGGTATTACGTGAGGGTTTTGAAAATGTAGAAAAAGTTGGATTTCACAGATTATGACCTTTCTGCCTATCAGGTGATGGCTTTCATCTCAGTGTATCCTTTACGGCAGATACAGGAGCGGAGTGTGGCTTACTCAAACGTGCCCAGACTAAATACTGAAGGAGGAGTGAGAGAGAGACAGTGAGAAAGAGAGCTGCATAACTCAGCCTCATATGAAGTTAACTACACAGAATGACATGCTGAAATTTGCACATTAAAGACATGGAAATAAATACAATGCCTAAATAGGTTATATAGATTATGGAGAAATATGTACAACATCAAACAGAAACTTGAAATGGCCTTAAACCTGGAGTATCTTTCCGAACATGAGAATCACTTGGATTTCTCTCAGATCTCGGGTGCTGAATTACAAAGTCAAAGATGTTTTAATAAAAGCAAAGCTCAACAAAAAGATAATTTAACAGACTTTTCTCTGTTCTAAAGGTGAGAGAAGGCAAAACTCATCAAGTGAATACAAGGACATCGTTATTTGCACAATGACTAGCAATCAGCAAGAAAATATATGCACTTCAAATTCAACAAATATGATTTAACTTGAAATACTTGTTTTTTGGGAAATGTTACTTTCTATTCATAAGATTCAGCTTACTGTTACATGCAAGATTTTAAAGATTTTTATCCCAGAGACAGAGATTATATTTAGTTTTAAATTGTTAATGGTTATGGCAACAGCCCTTATTTCTCATCATTGTGGAATCCAAGAATATGCTTGGATCAGATGCTGGTCCATATAAAAACTTCTCACCCTGACTAACACTGCCAGAGCTGCACGGTAGTTTGTAAAGCTGTGTAACATTTGGATGCAGAGCGCTACACTGCACTCCTGCCAGTTTACCAAGTTGAGTGCAATGTTGACAGACTTTATAATTTTCCAAAAGTTGTGAATATGGACTATTATTACGCATGTATAATAGGCCTACTGGACCCATGTGAAGTCTAGCTATGGCTCCACTTAGACCTGGCCTTATTCTCTGCAGGTCAATGCTGTTAGCAGCTGCATTTCAGCATTTTCTCCTCCGTGCATCCCAGCTGTCTCCATATCCTCCTGACTACCAGAAAAAAAAATGTATTCCAATTTTAATTTTTTTTAGTTTCCCCAGTTATTTAGAAGACAGTGACTACACTGAAAACTTTTTTTTTCTTTTTCAAGTTTTTATTTGAAAACTACAGCATGTCCACTGTAGCGGACATCGGAACTTTATTGACGTACAAATTTAACAATTTCCATATAATTCAATTCCATAGAGAGTAACTGAACTCAGGATTTACAGTATTCTCTCTGCCTCTGACCTAGAACCAATTCCTTCAAATTTGAAAAAAATAAATAAATAAATGACTCCAAATGTCCACTTCGGAGGACAGTTGTTAAACACTCAAATTTCATTGTAAAATATTGTTACTTTGCTTTAAAAATGGTTTTAATGTGTTCATTAGACATTCATAAAAATATAACAATGCAACTTTGATCCAAAATTTGCTTAATAAAAAAGCTATACCACTTACTGTTCTTTTTTCCATAAAATGTGGTTGTGTTGATGGCAGCCATTTTCCTTGAAAAGGAGGAGGGTCTTTTCAAAGCTCCACCCTTATAAATTTGGTATCATTTGAAAGCTCCTCTTTAAATCACAGAAGGAGTTGGTTAGGTAATGCGCAGGGGGTTGGAAATATTTTAGTAAAGAAATATCCACTAGAGAGGACAAATATGAACTATGGGTAGTCAGGAGGATATGTAGTTACCATCTATATTTCGAGTTCCTATGCAGATTATACCTGCGATCAGAAACGGCTTCATAAACAGCCCCATCTTCCATCTGTGCAGTCTGAATTGTAAACATTTACCTATGCTTTTGGATATATTTACTCCAAAAAAAATACTATATTCCCCCTGTGGTATAAAATCTATTTGGATTTTTAACTTGTATGTTAATGTTAATTATGAAAGTAAGCCTATAAGATTTTTGTCTCATTACAAGCCACAGTCAGTGTTAAAGTCATTTTTCTTGCATAGTGAGGCAGTCTCTCCTACTTTCAATCAATTTTGGGACAATCCTATCACAGCTGTTTATTAGTGTCTCTCAAATGCAGAAAACATCTCTTCTCTGTCTTGTTTGTTTTGGCGAGAATGGATCATGTGTTTCTCTGATTGGTTAATCAGTCTGTCAGTCACACCCGTCAGACTCCATGGAGACAGGACATGGTGCCAGACATCTCTGTATAGTAAAGTAAAAGCAGAGTCTTGAGCGCCCCAGGCAAGTCACTGTGAGCATGCAGCGGCTCAGTCAGTTGACATATTTACCCACAGACTTAAAGCTTGGTGGTTTTGTCCTCACCACTGGCATCACTGATGTTGTCTCTTTGGGCAAGCCACTTTATCCATGTTATACTTGATTGCATAGTGTTCCTTCCTCCTTTGACCCTGCTTTTTTATAAACCCTGAGCCTCAAACATATATAACTTCAGCCTATATTGGAATTCAAATAAGTGAAACCTTGAATTCCTTAAAATATCTCTGATGGCAAAATCAACTCAATAGTGCCATATTTATGAGGTTTGCTCTGGGACTTTGACTGTGGGTACCTCAAGTCTTCTTGAATTAAAACCAAAAACAGCTATAGTGAAAAAATAACAAAAACAATTGATTAGTGGTTCCCTCTGGAACACAGGTCAAATCTCACAAGAGCAAAGACCCATTCATACATACTGAAACAGCTCTCAAAGTGACCTTGATTTGATGAACACTACTGCAAAAAGCGCACAAAGAAACAGCCAGTCATTGCTGAGGTAAAGGTAAGGTATTCAATTCAACCTAGCAAACATAATGACGATAAAAAATTTTTTCCAATAACCCAATATATAAAGCACAACGTAATATACAGTCCATAAAGTGCTTAATGAGAGATCCCAATGGCTAAAGTAAGAGCAATACTTAATGCATGACAAATCCAGGCTTAGATATGATATAAAAGATGGTTGCCTAATACTGGATCACTGGATAAGAGGCCGATTGACTTAGCAGTTGATTAAATGTAAAAAATGCATTCACATTTAGCGACACAAAAATACGTACAGCATCACTGTGTAGCATCAAGAGGCACAGAGGAAGGAGCAAAACTGAAAGAGGGACATAAATTATTAAGAGTGGAAAATAGTGGTTGGTTCCACCTCAGTGAAGCACAACACCCCCATCTGGTGTTCTGACGGCGTGTGGAGGCTTGCATGTAGATGTTATGGTACAGGTACTGCAGTCGTTTTTGCAGGTATTCAAAAAGAGGAAGAAAAAAAAATAAAGCAGGAAACTCATAAGTCACTCATTCATTGTCCTTCCATTTTTCTTTTTAGAAGAAATGCCCTGACTCATGCAATATCAGAATAAGGTGCACAAAATAAACTAAACTAAAAATATAAATGCTCATATAACAGAATATATTACAAAAAGGCATACATTATGTAGCAGCTATGACCCTGACAAAGAAACAGAAAAAGGAAAATAAAACTTCAATGATCCATTTCAATTACTGAACTGAACTAAAACGTGAACATTTCCTAAAGTGGCGCTATATTGCACCCCATAAACATCTTCCAGCTGATTAGCCTTTGTGAACAGATAGTAGATGTCAGTTAAAGAGTATGAAAAAGGATTTTCAAACCCAGCTGTAATAGATGAGTCAGAGCATCCTCCTGTCTGCAGGCAGGAATAGATTGCAGACTCTAGTCTGAAAGGCTGAAGGTAAGTCCCTGTTTCTTCTAATTAGTCCCTTTGCTCAGAGCAGTAATAATTTTGCACAAATTAACAACCTGGAACCTCCACAAAATGTTTTTGTTTAACCATACACTATAATACCATAATGGGAATAGGTGCAGAGATTTTATGTGGTTACTGTACTGTGTCATAATACTCCCTACAACTGTACAACTCAATCTTGTAACAGATAACCTTATGTCCTTTCAATCATCATATCATCGCACTGCCTTTCTTGTCTCTTGTATATAGCTGTGATTTTATATTTTATTACTTATTTTTCTATTTTATTTTGACTTGTACATATACATTTATTTATATAATTATGTCTTATCTGACACCTGTCTCTTGCTATCTTTTTAGCTACTTATTTATTATTACCATTTATTTTTTACTCTTTGTTATTATATTATATTGTGATGAGTGAGCTACCGTGTCCAAGTAATTTCCCTTGAGGATCAGTAAAGTTTGTCTAAGTCTAAGTCAGTGGGAGAGAGTTGTAAATTGCAAATGGAGTAAAAAAAAAAAAAAAAAGGACAATAAAGAATGTTTATTGGGAACTGCTCTTTTGGGTCAGATTTCTGTGCATGTGAAATCTGGTAATGCAGTTCTATGCTACAATATTAGTAATATTCTTGATTTAAGTGAGCATTATTTCGCCATGATTGACCAAATATTTATATCTGAGAGACAGCACTTTAGAATCTGACAGTTTAACATGTTCAAAGACAGCTTTTACCCTCACACAGGAATAAAATGTGTTCTATCAATTTTCTCTTTACTTTTGACAGATATCACCCCATTTGCACTATCCATGATTCCTTTGGGAAAAGCTTGGCTCCATCTGTGTCATAACATAATAGGAGATTATATTGTTTCATGCGGTTATTGCTTTGGTTACAATCATATTATGGCTCTTTATATCATGAGGTCCTGGGTTCAGAGGTTGCCTGCAGGTCGGTGTCAGCCATAATCCCCCTCCTTCTCCTCTGATAATAAAGTGAGTGAACACCCACCTCAGGGCTAAAGACATGCTGCTATACAATACAATAATATATAATAACGTTTGACTAGTCACTCAAAAATATGCCCCCTTCTCTGAAATTACAAATACATTTATAACATATGTGTGTGCTTCTGTGAGATGACAGCACATCACACAGATGGCCATGTTCTGTTTACACTGAGCTGTCATGAAACCATTCTGTCTCTTATGTGTCTTGTATATAATGCCTCAGAAGATACATGGGCTATAAAATATGCTATTCTATTTGGGGGTGTAAATATAGCATTTGATAAATCTGACCTCTTCTCTTGCTCCGCTACTTGCAATAACACTGTGATCCTCCAGATGGTGGTAGCGTCATGCAGAAGGCTTGGGGATGTACCAGTATATATTGTTTATTATTTCAAAAATGCACATCATTTGGGAGTGTAGTAATATCTTTTTGAAAAAATAATGATGTTTGAATACTGTTTTTGATGCTACACATCGTAATAGAAAAAACACGATTTATACACTTTATTTTTTGTATTTAAAGGTACAGTATGTAGGCTGTATAAATAAGGTTTTTTATAAGTTAAACAAAATGAAGTACAATCACAACTGATCCTGGGTTTATTGTAAATTAAACTGTAGATATAGGACACATACTTGTTTTTCTCATTTCTCATTCTCAGTATATGGACAGGCCCTGCCACATGAGAAAGCTCAGAACTTCCAGAATTCATTCACTGAGCTGCAGAGGCTGCACTAGCACTGATTAATGATTGGCTGCAGGTTCTGGGGTTTAGGTAGTGACACTTCATATCAGAGAGCCCAACCAGCTGGACACCAAATTCTAACATACAAAACTTGGAAATCGTGTCCAGTGTTTTTTGTAATAAGTATGCATTTTGCATAAGTAAGCATTATAATTCTTATCCAGGCTATTTGTTTTGATAGTCTACCTAGTCTCCCTTATTCTTTCTTACCTGTTTTTTTCTTTTCCAACTGCATTCATCTTTACAGCTTGCTATATATGTTTTTTCCACTAGGGGAGGTCAGTGGCCTATTATATACATGCTACAAGCTTCTGTGTAGCATGTAAACACTCCACGCCAAGAGACATCTACTATAGTACACTATAGCTGAACATGATTTACAGCCCA
This sequence comes from Taenioides sp. WSHXM2023, assembly GCA_029959045.1. Classification (NCBI taxonomy): domain Eukaryota; kingdom Metazoa; phylum Chordata; class Actinopteri; order Gobiiformes; family Gobiidae; genus Taenioides; species Taenioides sp. WSHXM2023. The sequence goes on from CM057087.1 coordinate 36,469,873, forward strand.
TAGGTTGCCCATACACTTTTGCACTCACCACAGTTATGGTGCAGCTTTCAGGAAGCACCGGTTCATGCTCTTAAGGCTGTCGGTAATCTGATATTCCCTCAGTAAGAATAGACCGCACTGCACTCTGTAAGACATTCATCTGTGCAAACATTTATTCTTTTGAATGTGTGCTCTTATACAACACTGGGTCATTAATAGCCACAAAGTCAACCTTTACACAGGGGACAATGCACTGCCTTCATCAAAGACAATAAAGTTGACAGTTAAAACTACAACAACAAAAACATGTGACTCATCTTTATATGAAGAGATAATGAACTTTTTTCTTTTTCTTTTGTTTGTAGAGTTAGGCTAATGAGTTTTGAACTCTGGTGATGTCACGATTACAAATTGTATTATTACAATTACTTTGACAAGTAGCATCATTCTAAAATAGCTCGCAATTACACACACTTGTTTAGGTTTTGTTTTTAGAGTATTGACAGATATGACATGGCTTTTTTTGCCTGTGGTTGTGCTTGTTTCCTGGTTAACAAAGCATGTGTCTATAAATACAATATAGAGAATGCAAATGGAGCACAATTAGCCCACATTTGAAGAGCACTACAGTTTTTAAGTATAGAGCTGAGAGTAATTAGTGCTGCAATGATGTGGAAAACTGTTCACTGGAAAGAATAGCAAACTCTGAGTGGATTTAACAGATCAAATGTTTCCCACAAGCTAGACCCTGTACTGCACCTGTAGTAAAAGACCACAACTATGTGGAAGTGAAATCGATCCCTGGGCCTGCTGGCAATGTGGCATCTCACAATAATTCAAATGAATGTCATCTATAAAACAAGTGACTTGACGTTGAGTTTGCCCATTACTGTGTTCCAGATGATATGTGGTGGGTGAGTGGATAGCATTCTCACCTCACAGCAAGAAGGTGGCGTTTGGGCTATCTGTGCTGAGTTTGCAGGCTTATTCTGGTGTCTGGGTAGCTTTCCTTTAGGCGCTGTTGTTTCTCCATCATCACAAACCAAGAGTGTTCAAACTGTAGCTCCAGTGGTTTAGGAACTCTACAGAGCACGGTGAATAATTAAAGTTTGATTAACATGCCTATTATTATTGCATTTGTATACTTAGATGCCTAACTTTCACTAGTAACAATGGTTTATGTTTTACAGGCATCTAACTGTACCCATCCAAGGTTAGCTGTCACTGTTATATTATCTCAATTTCTTACGGTCGCTAACAGGGGTAGCTATCCATCATTTCTGAGAGCAGCTCTGAGAGGAAAAGGTTGCCGGCCCCTGATCCAAACTGTGCACAGGTAAATGAACAGGTAAAATCCTCCAGTATATAGTCCTGACCAAGCTTAGCCCAACATCTGGATACCAACGATGTGTCTTACATCAATCCTATAATTATATGGACATTACAGGTATAGTAAGATTATGGACCTCATCAGTAATATACGATCTGCTTCATCATGCTATCATCAGATTCATATTTAATTTTGAAAATACAATATAATCAAACAGAACTTCTACATATCTACATGTGTGACGTCACTACTCCAGTATTGTACAGTCCATACACTTTTTTGTTCATAATATGATGCTAATATTTCAATAAAGTGTGTTATACACTTACAGTGAGGGGAGTTGACAGGGGTCTGTTGTCCTGGACCCCAGGGTCTTAGGGGACGAAAACTGAACCCTCTTCCTATTAATTTATATTAGAGGGGACCCATGTCCTACTCACAGTACCAGTCAATAGGATCATAAGAGTAATGTAATTGTGAGAGTTTGACAGTACTATGCTTGTCCATAAAGCGTGCACAAACCAAAAAGCTTTGTAATAAAACATATTGTAGATATATTATAGATTATAGTCTAGAATGTAATTCAGACAATACATCCTTAATGAAGTACAAGTATTTCTTGATTTAGCTCATGATCAAGTTTCAGCATTACCTAAGTATAGCTAGCACACTGAAGGAACAAAGAGCGTCAGGCTACCCCTGATCAGCAGCATGGAGTCTGCTGCTGCACAGTGGCACATCAGTACTACATTGTTTACTGGACTTGTCCCTCGCCCACAGCCACATATACAGCTACAATTACAAGGCATGGGGCATATAGAATATGCATTGGCGGTGAAATTACAGCAGAAAACAACAAATCTCTGAAAAGTCGGCATTAAGACAGCTGGAAATAAAACTAAATATGGAATAGTGTAATATGTAATGTAGCATTGGCTTTCATAATGTGTGACTTGTAGGAAGTTTTTTAATTGTAGATTTGGAAAGTGTAGGGGCCTTTTATTGAACATTTTAAATTATAAGATGCTTGTGATTCCCAAAAATCATTGTTGTGCTATTGAATGACACCTAAGCCTAATGCTTCCCAGAAAGTCAAATCAATTCACTTCCAAATTTATTGTAAGAGCTTTAAAATATGTCTCCAAAAATGCACTTGAACATTCAATAGTTTGTCAATATAAACCCTTAAAAACATTCTGCAGACAGACTTGAAGACTGGCTGCTCAAACCTAGACAGAAACTGTGTATGTGGCAAGACACTTAACCCACGTTGGCTGAATGTCTTTGTGACCATAGGCAAAGACTGGAAACCACAGTTCAGACAGCTGTGGCTTGATGACAAATGAATAATGCAAAAAAGCAAAAAACAAATTCAGTATTGTTTTAGCATGTCCTGAAGTTTGATAGATTACTGCTGTCAAACTCATTTTTCAAAACTTTACATTTCATTTGAGTAACTCGTAACTGATATTCACTGTTGTATATCGTAAACCAATAACAACCTCCCAGTTAGTATTTTTGAACTAAACTCTGCTAAAGCTTTCACTGACCCATCTTTCACATTGACCCAGTTCCTTTGTTTGGAGCACATACCCTCAGCATGTAGCCATTTGTGGACAGGTCATGTCCCGCTCTGCTTCTTCATCGATCTGGGGTAAAAATGAAGGCTCTTGTTCCACTATAAATACTCACTGCTATCGATGCCCTTGTGCAGTCCTCCTCCTCCAACTCTCTCCTCACCCGGCTCTTTTGTGCCGTCAACGCCTCCTTGCCATCTCGCGTCTCCTAGTCGCTATTTTTATCTCCAATCTATAAACTGGACTCTGGACTTGGTGTCAGGCTGTTGTATGCGCTCTGGATCAGTCAGGCAAACAGGTGACACAAAAACACTGGAGATTGGGTTAGAATGTGAAATTGTACACTTTGTAACTTCAGAGATGAGCTCTGTGCAGATGTTATTGCTTTTGCATGTAAAGTTCAACAGTTTGGCATTAAATGTATATTTATGTCCATATAGACAAGCAGGTGATAGTACCAGGCCCGTTGTTTTTCAAAGTATTTTTGAGCCCTAAAACACCTGCATTTAAATAAAAATAAGATGGAGAAGTTGATTGCCACACTGAGAAACATTTCTAGCAAATCAATAACATCTCCATGAAGACAAGCAGGTGGTGAACCCACCACCAGAAAAGTAGAGAATGCTGTGGTTCCTCCCAGTGGAGCTCAGCTGTGCTCAGAGAGGGGAAAGCCCAAAGGGTGAGGAGAGTCAAAGTGTCTCATGTCCTGTCACTCAAATGCACTGTGATTCAGAAACATAATACTGAATGAAAGAAGGATTTAAAATATTAAAGGTAACTCCAAGGCACAATATTGGCTTTCACGGCCTTTATTATTATCAGTTGGATCCTTGTGTACAGACCAACATTTGAGCCACTGTGTTTACAATTTATGGAGAATTATGTGGGATCATCAAATTGTTATGAAAGTTATGTTAGTAGTGAATTAAAGTAATTAAAATTACAACTCTTAAAAAACATTTTCAAGTTTAACATTAGAAATTGTGGATAGATAGAAATTCAAGCCTGGAGATGTGTCTGACAGCCGACTTTCTTCCTGGTATAAAAAGACACACTGTGCGACGTAAAAAAACCATCTTGAAGGGACAGCCTTGATGATAGCCTTTTAAATGTCATTCTAATGTCATTGTTGTTATTTGGTTTTACCTGATGCCGAAATCACACAGAATCACAAGTAAAAGAAAAAGAGAAGTCGACAGTTGAGTTCTATATAAAAAGATACGGTTGTCTTTGTAAAAATATTTTCAGTTTTGCAGCTTCAGATAAGATGCTGATCCTAAGTCATTTCCTCTCTTGTAGTGGCATTAAAGCTCTCACAAGAACGAGATAAGATGTGTTACTTGTCCTTCACTGAATATTTTCTTTGGGGAAGAACAATTTAATTTGTTGCAATTAAAACAGAACAACCTCAAGAAAAAAAAATAATAACGAGCACAGAGGCTATAAACCGGTTTGAATAAATAATTTAATGCAGTTACACAGTCCATACATTTTGTGCACTCACAAAGAAGAGATAATCGGGTATGAGCCCTTCTCTCCTCTACACCTAAGTTCCCTCCAAATTCCCCAAAAAGATAAAAGTCAAAACAAACGCAATTGTCTGTTTAATATTGCTTAGTGCAGCCGTTACAATCATTTGACAACAAGAGCACTCTGTAAACCCACATGATAGGCACTCTATTCACTCAAATACATGCTTAGAATATATATTATTATAAGTACCACTATGCACTCTCGGACACAAGCTGAAACATGCCACTGACTACATAACCTTTCCTCCTCAGACGAATCCTTTCAGATTTTAGACATGGTTTAAGTTTCATTCAGTTGTCTATGTGGAGACGCAAAAAATGTATTTCATCATTTTATTTCAGAGCATTAAAGAAAAAATAATGTAAAGTAATTGTTTTTGTTCTGTAAATTCTATCCACCTTCCACCATGTAGGCCTTCAGTAAGAATACTTGACAACATCACAGATTTGATATGGCCCATACTAAATTTGTAAGTGTAAATAATATGGGGTGCAATAAATCATCTATAAATAACTCTTCAAACAGGTTTCTTTAAAAAAATAAAATGAAAAAAAAATAAGAACTTGTAAGCCTTAATAATGTAAACATACAAAAACATAGTACATTGGTAGCATCTCTATCAACAGTTTGGTGTGGAGTTACTTATCTGGATGCACTGTGCAAACTGACACCACATTAGTTTATTTGCTGTCTTTAAAAATCACCTTGTAATGGCCTACAATCAATAGAGTACAATCACTAATCCAATTTATTGATCAGGCTTACCCTGGTCTTAAATTTGGCCAGTAAAAGAGTCAAATCATGTACACTATATTGCTAAAAGTATTCGCTCACCTGCTTGACTCGCATGTGAACTTAAGTGACATCACATTCTTAATCCATAGGGTTTAATATGATGTCGGTCCACCCTTTGCAGTTATAACAGCTTCAGCTCTTCTGGGAAGGCTGTCCACAAGGTTTAGGTGTGTTTATGAGAATTTCTGACCACTCTTCCAGAAGCACATTTGTGAGGTCACACACTGATGTTGGAAGAAGTGCGATTCGTCACTCCAGAGAACTCATCTCCACTGCCCTAGAGTCCAGTGGCGGCGTGCTTTACAACACTGCATGCGACGCTTTGCATTGTACTTGGTGATGTAAGGCCTGGATGCAGCTGCTCGGACATGGAAACCCATTCCATGAATCTCTCTACACACTGTTCTTGAGCTAATCTGAAGGCCACATGAAGTTTGGAGGTCTGTAGTGATTGACTCTGCAGAAAGTTACCGACCTCTGCGCACTTTGCGCCTCAGCATCCACTGACCCTGCCCCGTCAGTTTACGTGGCCTACCACTTCGTGGCTGAGTTTCTGTCGTTCCCAGTCACTTCCACTTTGTTATAATCCCACTGACAGTTGACTGTGGAATATTTAGGAGTGAGGAAATTTCACAACTGGACTTGTTGCACAGGTGGCATCCTGTCACAGTAACACGCTGGAATTCACTGAGCTCCTGAGAGCGACACATTCTTTCACAAATGTTTGTAGAAACAGTCTGCAGGTCTTGGTGCTTGATTTTATGCATCTGTGGCCATGGAAGTGACTGGAACACATGATTTCCATTATTTGGATGGGTGAGTGAAGACTTTTGGCAATACAGTGCATCTTTTCACCTGTATCTGCAACATTATGGTGGTTTATTTATTTTACTGTGAACCATAGCATATGTGATTTCCTGACAGCAGTGTTTCTGAATTATCTGCCATATTGAAAAGACAATAGGCCACACTGGTACCCTACAGTACAAGCAGAATTTCAAATGAACATAAATTTATTATGATTAAACTGTTTACAAAGGCTTTCAGATGCAGGCCTAATCTGTCTTGTTTATTGTCCTGTTTATGCAGTTAGAATGACTGTTGACTTCCTCCTCAGCCAGTAATGAATGACATTTATTATAGATGCATTGTATACTTGCTCCATGCACACTAGTAAAGGTGATGTGTAGTTCAGAGTATGGTGAAAAAGAGGGTACATGCGATGACAGGTTGGGGTGAGTTGTTGTGCAAATATGACAGCTCATCCTTACACTGGAGGACAGCAATGTCATCCCCTCAGCTCCCACTATTTTATTAGGAACATACAGAGCCATGTCTTTGCAGTGTGCCTTATAAGTGCTGTACAGGGAACAGTGTGTCCCCTCACATCGTAGGCTTTCTATTTAACACAACAATAAATCACTTTGTTGTCTCATAAAATAGAAGATAAAATAGAAGAAACACCTGAAACAAGCAAGTAGCAAGGTTCAAGCAATGTTTCATTTTGACCTCAACCAGTGTGAATATTATTTAAACTGACACCCAATAAAATGATGAAAGAACTGGGCAAATAGACAAAAGTCGGCAGACTGATAAAATATATCAAAATAAAAAAAAAAAATTAAGCATAAAAACCAAAAAGGAAATAATTAACTCTAGCTAGACTCTTGTTTGACATGCTATATGAGGTATTGGCTCAAAAACAGTACAATGTTATGTTAATGATCTTAATCCTTATTGATATTTTTAGTTGATAATATATTTACCAATGAAGAAAATACTATTCTTAAGGAGAATAACTCAAACTTTGAATCAACTGAAGCCAGGCTGCTGGGAGCCAGGGTTTAATCCAGTTTGTTCAAATGGGTCAAACTGCACATTAATTTCTACTGTGCAGTCAAACCCTACTAAAACTCATGGACAACTCATGATCTGTTTTTAACATGTTTAACAATATGAAGTGTAACAAACCTTTATACATTGAACGAACCTATTTAGGCCCCTGGCAGATTAATAATAGAAAAGGGACCTTTAAAATACAAGGAGGTTCTGTACATAAATATGCATTTAACTAGATAATAGAAGTTAAAATTGTAGATGCTGTATATGGTTTTACACATATTTATATATGCAGCTCATATAAACCTGTACAATTTATTGTTATATTTTGTCTAGTTTCTTCATGATTTTTAAACTTTATATACAGAAATGTTTTAAAACAAAGCAAACCAAGGGGCTTCTGACTGTCCAGTTTGCATTTTTTCCCCACTTTGGATTTTAAACGAAAATAGTTTGGTTAAAACGGCATTATTACATAAACTACAACAATTGCGCCATGAGTAAACTTAATATCAGCATCTTTGTAACTTAACATACATATAGAGCATTTGTAGCCTTTTTTATGTGCTGCTCATTTACATTTTCCCCACAACTAAATACTGACAATAATTCTACAGTATTTTTGTATTATGTCCCTTTCATTAACATACCACATAAATACAGTACAGACGCTTGTAAAATCTTTGGGTTTACTGATATGTCAGAAAGAAGTGCTTTTGATGACTGAGTTTGGAGTTTACTATACACGTCATATACATCTGTGTTTATTATTTTAAATGATTCCTGCAGCCCAGTATATGTGTGTGTGTGTGTGTGTGTGTGTGCGTGTGTGTGTGTAGTTAGTGCTCTTGCAGTTTGTTAGGATCCTTGAGGTTTGCTGTAGTCCTCGACCCCTGTGATGGTGGCTTTGCAGAAGAAACAGTCCTTGTTGTTCATCAGATGTTGATTGATGCAGGCTCTGAACAGACACAAGGATATCGGGGGAAACAAATGAGTGCATTATTAGACTCTGTTTCACATGAGGCCAAGTCTGCCTAATATTAAACAAAAAGTCAATACTAATTGTTTTGTACTAAATTATTTTTTATACTTTAATATTGTACTATTTATATGCTGCTGCTGTCAGTTGGAAAAGAATAATAGTCCAATGGAATGTTGACGTAGGCTTAGATTGTATTTTTCATTATGCCTTATACTTATATTATATATTTACATAACATGTTACTTTAATAACTTGGTTTCTCTCCAGTATAAATCAATGGACAAAATGCTGCTCTTTCCCAAAATCAATTTAAAATGATATCAGATTTGTTTGTTATATATCTCAAATGTGCTGGGCAGGTGTGCAAAATCAGCTTGTGTTGCTATAGTTCACTCCTTGAGACTGAGTTTTCAATCAAACCAGAATAATCTATAAGGCTGCTGAGCTGACGTGCCAGCTAAGCTAAATCAAGCCTAGCTCTAGGATAACATGAAATATGCATCGAGATATGAATTGGACCAAGGTCAGCTGCCGGTGGTGCTACGGGTTTGTCCACAGTCAGCAATCAGGAAACAGCTAACGTGCAAATGAAATATTCAATATAAATACACACAGTATTTTTAATTTTTTACATTTTTGTATTCTTGGAGATGTACCAGTGTCACAAACTATTTCTGTCTTTTTAAAGTATTGATTTGGAAATGCTACAAGAAATTCTGGTGGAGCGTGTTTATTTATTTTTTCGAGCTTGTCAGTCGTTTCACATAGTCACATAGATGAATGAATGCTAGAGGCAGCAGTGCTCAGAGAGTTAGAGAGCTGTGTTTAATACATGTAGGCTGAGACATGGTCAAGAAAACAGCAGGGGAAGCCTTTCTTTTCTTATACCAAGGTCTGTGGACAAACCAGTTACTGCTGATAATGACTGAACTATCCACAAAGAGAACATGTGCATTGATTATTCGCTCATTTAAATTCCAAGAGTGAGCAAAATTGAAGGCATTCTTTCTTGCATTGCACATATGGACGTCAAAGCAGTATATGATAAAAGGATACTGTCCTTCATAGTTTCCTATCTATTAATCTATCTATATTGATAATCTATTGAGAGTCCTTCAGTCGCTCTAACAATTCAAAGCTTCCCTTGACCCTAAAGCCCTCCTTAGAATGTATGGAAAAGCAATATTCAGTTTTGATGAAGCATAATATAGTCAGCAGGCATAGAAATAGAAATACATAACTTGCATCTGAAATGAAATACATTTCAATGGGGAAAACACTTGAAAATGTATAAACAGGAAGTTTGAAAGCCATGGTAGTTATGTGTATTAAATAAACAGATCAACATTTTTGTCTATAGGCCTGAAAAATGGTGGTCTGCAACAGCATTTATATTTAAATTAATCAGAGCTCTGTTTTGTTTAGCCAAGCCGTGTTTTGCTTGTTTTTTTCATAGTCTTTCTTTTTTTCTCAGAACCAATGTAGTGGAGCTTAGGATACTGCCTGATGCCACAGAAGAAAAACTTTGAAAAGCCAGTCTAATCCATAATCTTTTTTCAAAATTCATGCCGTTTCCCCGAGGATGCAGAAGATCAGAGGCATATCTATGAAAAGCAGGTGAGTGTATTTGTTGCTTTTGGACTCACTTGCAAGATTTGTGGGAACATGGCTTGAAGATAGCAGAGATGGAGTGAGCGTAGCAGATGGGGCAGAGGTCTTCTTCACTGGTTGGCTGCAAGGAAAAAAGAACAAGATTTAAGAATTTGACCCCTTAAAATGTATCTTCAAAAAAGCCAAATATTGCTTAGATTTTCAGAATACCAGTGTACAGTGATTCATGTACACAAGGTAGCTTTAAACAGCTTTTAAAGGGCCCGTATTCCGCCATTTTCTGATCTATGTTATAATGTTGTTTCCTCATCCAAAACATCATTCACACATGTCAAACACACAAATCCTGCATACAGGCTGAGTTCTTCTCTCAAACAGAGAAAAGCTCCTTGTGATGTCATGTGGTAATAAGGAAAGTGCTCCCATGTGTTTTTAAACTCCATACACCTTCACTAAAATCATTTGGTTGATTTCAGCCCAGAAAATGTCAATCTCTACTGACCGAAAGGTAAAAGGCAGCTGTTAACTTGAACCACTACATGACATCACAATGTGGAACAGAGCATTTTAAGCATTGGAGATGTAGACAGACTAATAATAAAAGATTACACATGTGTGAATGAAACAAAACAAAACCCCAGGTATGTTTTTGATGAGGTAGCAACATTCTAACATGCTTTAAAGCTCACAAGAGTCAGTTTTGGTTGCAAAATATCAATCTGTTTTTATTTAAATTTGTCCATTTCATTTCATTTCATTTTGTGTTCATTATTGTCTTTTTGTACAGTGTACTTTCTGTGCCCTTTATCTAATGCCTTATGATCCGTTTCTTCTGAGAGTTCACACTTCACAGACTGGTCAAACATGCCTGTCACTCGGTCAGAGCATGACAGAGTGACCAATAAGACGCATGGATGAGCACAGAGCTGCATTAAACCATAGAAAAACAATATAACAATCAAATTCAATTAGCAGATCATCACAGGGTCAGAGTTTTATATGGTTTGGTGCCTGGCCCTATCAAGGACTCTATTTGTCTATTATTAGTACACTTACCCCCCTGTAGTGGAAAACCTTCAGTTCTCTTTCACCTCATTACCTTTCACCTAGTTTGGAATGTGGGACACTCTTCTGTGGTGTTGTGTTTAGAGCATTTGCTTATGCATCCGGTTATGGTTAATAGCTGGAACTGAAATCAACCGTAAGGAGATGCTCTAAACACAACACCGCAGAAGAGCACCCCACATTCCAAACTAGGTGAAAGGAAACGAGGTGAAAGAGAATGGAAGATTTTCCACCACACCCCACATGTGTTTTGGGATTTTGGAGTTAACGCCAATGGAAGCACACTTCTTGAGATGTCAACGTCACACCCATACTTCACACTTTGCCTTGCATTCCTCGCGCTCTCCTCGACCCATATGTTCACTTGGCAGCTACTTTTCACTTTGCCAATCTGTCAAGCTAACAAATGCCAGTGAGCAGCCCAAATCAGCTCTACTACATTAGCTCTAACGAACTTTTACCATGTATACAGTTCTGTATTTTCTCACATTCTACTTGTACACATGCACACACTGGGATCTTCAGTGATCTTCAGGGGAGTTAACCAGAACTTATTTTGTGCTTTCTAGTTGATGTGGCATGCACAGCTCAAGGTGTAGAGCCTTGGATCATTGTCCAAGTCGTTCCCTCTGTTTTTTTAGCTGATGCTGCACCATAACAATGACTTCAAGCAAAGAGACGAATAGACAGAGATGTAAATATTGTGATGGCCCACAATATTATTGCTTTTGACTTTTTTGCAACAGTTCAATGGCAGGCTGTCACCAACTTATCAGCATTGTACAAGCCCACAATTTTCACTGCATCTTCAAGCTTCACAGGACAATAAAATACTTAAAAATTGCTTTGGTTCATATCAAATGCATTGTATAATTTGCACCCTAACAGTTCCCCATCTGCTGTTCCTTCACATCTCTGTGTTTCCGCTTCCTGGATCCGTTGGCGGTCTCTGGTGTCACCTTCTCACCAGGAGTTCATTATCTTGTTATCGTGTCATTATTCAACCTGTCTCATTCGCACTTATCCCGCTATCAATACTCGTTACTTCTCCTTGTTTTCTAGCTGAAATTACTTGCACATACAAAACACGCTATTTTGCAAGCACCAACATCTAATTTTACTTTAAGCCTCCATTTAGACTCTCCCAGCGGTGATTAGCTTTTCAGAAGCTCCATGTTTGCTATTTACTTAACCTACTACAATCTGGCCACTTGAAGGAAGACATGTTGCAGATTACTCTGAAGAACTCTTTCTAAAGGTATTTGTTGAACAAATAAAAGTATAATATAAGAAATGTAATAGCTTTGTATTTAGAAATCAAACTGTTGAAAAGCACAATGTGACACAATTCTCTATAAATAATGGCAAATGGAGGCTTGTTACATAACAAAATTACATGTCAAGTTAAGACGTGAATAACTTTGGTCTGCCAAAAGAACTGAAGAACAAAATAATAAAATCAAATATAATTGATAACATTTTTGTCATATAGGAAATAATCTAACAACAAACTCTGCAATTATGTATTTAAATTAAATTATTTTAGCCCACCTAAATTACTGCATGACTAGTTGGACTCTGCAAAACTACACTTAAATTAGCTGAAACTATTAATAAAAAAAAAAGCACTCAAGGTAATAGACAAAAAGTCCACTAATTATCCCTATTGCAGAAAACTTGACAAATATAAATTTCTTAATTGGGACAACACAATCAAATATGCAGATTTAATTTTGGCTTACAACATTTGAATAACTTCTCTCCACTTCCTCTAAAAGAGTTTGAGAAAACGTGAAAAACGTGAAAACGGAAAAGTGCTTTTGGACAGCTCTCTTTTGCTTATCAAGCAGGTTAGATGTGGAACACAGTGTCTGCTCAGAGAAAACAGTGGTTGTTCAAATGTCACCATGTCTAACAAAATTACATTTGCTTTTGTGTGATTGTTGCTGTTTGACATCAACCTGTTGAGGAACTGAAGATGGGAATTGGCTATAATCTTTACATATTTACATTTTAAATGTTCATTAATTTGTACAGTTCCCTTACAGATTAATAAATAAGAAGGTTTTGGTGATCTTAGGAAGATTCTGAAATGATTATAAATACAACTACATTAACACGCATCAACTATATTATCCATTTATGACATGTTGTAGAATTTGATCACACATTACCATCAAACCTTTCTTGCATGTATGCATGGTTAGTTGTATGTTTGATATATCAAAGGTTAAAGTACACCTTAAAACAGTCACATATTAAGCATTAAAACATTTTATATCTAAAATGCAACACTGGATATGGAACTGTATAGTTAGAGTGCATTATTGCAATTGTGCTGTACAGCAGTTGGTTTACAGAAATTCTTCATTCTATATTTTATTCTAAATTATGTTTACAGAATACTTTTATATTTTTGCCACTTTTGCCATTTAAATGCTTTTTTCTTTTATCTTTACCCACTTTTCTTTTTGCTTTCTGATACCGCTAACCCTTTGAGTGAGTACAGAACAATGATCCAACTTGGTCAAAGGGAGCTTAATGTGATTATAAGATCAATAGTATAATTGTATTCAATGTATTCTGCTCCAAGAGCTGTTCCTCAGAAAAAAAAAAAAAAAGTTATAGTAATAAAATTGAGAAATTGTGTTTAGTTAAGGAGTACCTACTTTGAGTAAAAAATCAATCTGCGGCTTTGATTGCCCTTTGGTGTCTGCTCCCTGCAATAAATCCTCTGTTCTTCCACTGCCTCTCAGGAGAGACTGGGCCTTAAGGCCACAGTGCAGCCAATAGTTTGCAGAGAGAGAGAGAAATTTAGATTGGGTGGTCATAACATAGAACATTGTCTCGTGTTATTTCAATAATCTTTCTTTGCATTTATCAGCAAAGACTTCTCTGTGGCTGCTTAACAGTTCATCTGTACTGAAGACTTTGTCCCACAGGTCAAACCGATATGAGAAGATACAGCACTATAACAAAATGTCACGAAAACAGAAAAGTATCAGAGTGACAGGACTGTTCAACTGGATGATACATGACGTTTATATGAGTATACGAGTATGTCTTAGTAACAAAATACATAAGAACTATTATTTTTGTAAAGTATTTTCCAGAATTTGCAATGCTTTCAATTTATTACAAAAAATTATAAATGGACAACATTGTTAGTGGCAGTGTTTTTATTTCTGTGGTGGCTCACCCTGCAGTGGGATCATATATTTGTGGATTTCCAACATTAACAAGCAAGAGTGGGAGGTAGGCAAAATTAAAAAAAAGTATCAACAAAATATTTAAAATTTAGCTAAATTAAAAGTGTTATTTTTTACCTTACCATGCTATGTAACATCCAACAGATAAACTGGAATAAGAACACATACAAATTATCATTTTACGATATTGGTTGGTTGTTTCATGGTTAAAATCCAATTTATATTGTTTACAAATCTCATATTAATACAAATATTTCTTTTTTATGAAAGTATTCCAACTGAATATTAATGTAATTAATTTAGCTTTGAAAATCCATGATAATTCGGGAGTCAGGCACAGTTCCAAAGGGAGAAAAGATGAGAGCAGAGAGAGAAACAGATGGAGGCCAGTCTTCTCAATGGGTTTTTCTGGCTGGTGGAAATGAAAGGGCTCTGTTCCTGGAAGCCCACACTGCTCTGGGCCCTGTCATCATGTGTACACAGAGCCACACACAAAGCACCAAGAGATCAAGTGCATTTCAGTGGCAGCTGGGCATTGCAAATTATGTGAAAACTTTGTCAGCTAATTCATGCGAATGTTCCTTCAGTCAATGAGGCTCCACTTTGCGAGTTCTTCTTGCTGTACAAAATGTATGCAGATTTCGGTTTGGTTTTCACTATCCAGATTAACAAAAACTGTAATAAAAGTGTCCTGTGCTGTGTTAGTCGAGTGAGGAAAAAAGTGCCTACAGTCAGAAAAGGTGGATTGTTTCACCGATTGTTTGCAAACATTAAAAATGAGCTTACATCCAGAAGCTGGGTTTATGGTGCACTTGTAATTTTTAAGATAAACTGAGTTGTGATTTGTGTGCAGCTAGTAATAATTTGGTCATTAGCTTCTAACCACCATCCATATGCCACTGCAAAGTTTAAACTAGTCATTACCTTGCTGATTTGCATGGACAATATTTTGCCCAGCAGTATTCTAACTCCATTTGTCCATCATAAAAAATAAGTGAAAGCGGCTTAAGCCATAAGGGCCTCATTAACCTTTAAGTCCTGAACTTTTTCAACTGCTTATCTCATACACACACATTCCCTGGACTGTCACAGAGATTAAAGATGGTAGATCATCTTGCTGTAATTGGTACAGTCAGTACATGTGCTTGATATGTGGCTGCAGGTACAGTCTTGTCAAGTTGTGATAACTGACCTTTGTGTGAGGCCAAAGGCGTCTGGAGTTTGTATTTCTTAGCACATGTGAATGTGTAAGCAAAAATAGAAGAGCTTCTCTGTGGGCAGACCGTCATCTTAGACAAATGATCAGCATTACTTCTGAAAGGTAAGGCTAATGGAAAAAGTGGAGTGAGCTGGGGATTTTCAGCCTAACCAGACAGAGAGAAATGATACGATGCAACACCGGAAGGCAATAATGGATAAAACACCAATGTATGCATACCATTATACCCAATGGTGCGTAACCATGTTATTTTTACTTTTTCAATAAACAGCCAGAGCTATTTGCTCCAAGTAGTCTCCTTACGCTCTCCCTCATTACCGTGTCAGCGTCAATCAAAAGTAAAAAACACATCTCAGTTTCATAAACAACTGCCTCTACCATCCCACACACAATCTTAAAAAGAATATAGAAATAAACCTAAAATTAGTATCCTTTGTCATGAAATATTCAAACAAAAAGCACCATTTAAATATATTACATATATTGCTATATTACAGCATGTGTGGTATAACATAGTCTTTTTCTAATTAGTAAAAGGTGTTCTTTTTCAACCATTACTATTACATATTGTACTGTACTCATTCGCAATCTCAGCAGTAAATGTACAAACTGTGACACCATAGCTTGACAGCCTTTTTATTTATTAGTATATAGTATCAACTTGAGTAATAGCTCTATACGTGGGGTGAGGGCTTAAGAGCATTCACAGCCTACAGAGACTGTTGTGTGCTGGGAGAAAATAAATCTCATAACACAGTCTGACACACAAATCTCAGACACAGCAAGTAAGAGATGAAGGTGGAGGTCAAAGTTTGTGTTTACCAGTCCAAGTACCTCCTCACCACCAGCCGGATTATGTGTGCCAAAAATAGACTCCAAACGCCAGACGCTTTGAGATTAGGAGGTTCCAAAGGAGAACAAGGGTTATGAGGCCGGTCTGGGAGCTGTGGCTGTCAGCAATCAGCCAAATCCCAAAATATCTGGGTGAAAAAATAAAATGTGTCTGGTCTCAAGTGTACCAAAGTGTGCCACGAATTAAGTGTGGCGAAGGACGGAAGGGTAAACGCCAACAGCAGAAATTTAAAAAATGACCATGTGGTTCAAAGAAGTTTAGGAATAAGCTAAAAGTAAGACTAATGTTGGATTTTGGTAACAATCTCTATATATTGGAACAAAGGGGACACCTAAATTTGGTGACAAGAGCACATATTTTGTTTAGGTCAACCATATGCATTAAGCTTCATATAGCACTTTTCCACAAAGAGGACACTGCACAAAACTGACTGAACAGCTCTCTTATCGGCCATACATATCGGCTCAAAAATATCAACAGAGCCATTGGCCATTGGTTTCTCTGGATTCTAAACAACTGATATCTACATCAGCCATGAAAAAAAACCCATATTGGCAAATCTGTAGTGATTTCACAAAGAAAAGTGAAAATATTTCATGTTTAGTGACTTGTTTCCGCTTTGCTGAAGTAACTTGTGAGGAAAGGTTATTCCAGGAGAAAAACAGTTCCTGCCAAAGCTAAAAAGTCTATGTCAGTCAAAGAAATGAGTAGCATACTTTTGTTTCCTATATGGACATAATCTATGGCACCTGTGAATAATTTTAAATATTTTAAATCATAATCTTGATCTTGATCTAAGTTTGCTGTCATCTAGATGAAAACTGGTGCTGATTTCCACCTGGCTCTTTGCAGTACATCACTGCAAACATCATCACGACAAAGTGCCACACTGCATAAAGTTCAGCATTCAACTAAGTAAGCAAAGAGCAGTGGGCATATACAGGAAAACGTGATAACAGAGTTTGTCAGAGCAATGGAGTCTTGATAACCTGGCTAATGCCAGACTGAAATGTACATTACTCTGAACTGAGTTCTACACATTATCAATCTAGGATCAATCTGGGATCAATCTGAGATTGATAATGTTGATGATCAGCGGAACAAGCCAAAAAATCAAACTTTTGTTACTTCCAGAAAAGAGAAAAGCACAGGCATCTGTCCACAAATGCTCAAAGTGCTTACCTTTTGCACATTTTTCACAAGCAACATCGTCTGTCAGTATTGCTATATGTGTTTAGTTTGTTTGGGTGCCTCGCCCCTTTGGCTTCGGCACAAACCTGAATGCTGTTCTGTGATTGGTCCGCCAATCCAATTAACCTTACAACAGACGTACTACAAGATGGATTCTCGTGAGTTTGTGAACTCAGAAATATTGTGAGAATCCATATTGCTGCACAAGGTTAGAGTCTTGAATGGAGGTGATGAGAGATTACTCAATGCATGAACAACTTTTGGGTAAATAAGAAGGGAAAACTATTATAAGATGGTTAAAAGCTCTTGAAAGTGTATTTTGCATAATATGTCTCCTTTAACAAATTCAATGGAATACATTTGAGAGAACATTTCTTTAATATACTGTATGTCAGAATGAAAATCACTGTAGTCATTTTAACATCATCATCATAATCTAGGTCATTATGCTATTTTGCTGCTCACTCCCAGGCTTTTTGTGCTTTATAATTAAAAACCTGAACTTTCCTCTTCTTTGAGCATGTAATTATGCAGAGTGGAGCAAATCTGTGGAGGAAAGGTCAGTGTCCCGGTCAAAGTCATGATGAGACCACAAAGAGGCCAGATAATGTGATCCACTGAAGCAGAATGGAATACCTGTAATTCTGAATATGAGCAGGGAAAGGTTGGTGTTCAACTCCATTGTTTGACACTGCATAGAGGCTTGCATGGATGAAACCCAGTATAATTAAAGTCTGTTTTCTCATGAGAGTCTACATTTAATATTTAATACTCGTAATGTCACTGTCAGCACCTTCTCATTTAACTTGAGTAAGTGCTTTTGAATTCACTGGCACTCTTTTACAATTTCACAATATTATTTCAGATTAGTACAGTCTAATAATTAAAAGGTTATCTACAACCTCAAAGCTATTTTTATGTGGTTATTTTTTGGTCAGATGAGAATAAAGAGATATTTTTTTCTTTATGCTAAGAATAAATGCCTTTCTGATCAAGCAAATCATTGTTAATTATCAGTAAAATAAACACTGGCCTCAACACTTCATTAACAAAGAGCTGTTTAGATGAGATTACAATACATGTTGTTCTATTGCATAAATGATAATAGGTTTGAATTATAAATATTGAACAATCTAATATACAGTTTACAATACATTGCTAAAAGAATTAGATGGTGTAATAACTTGGTATAGAGCAACTGAAGTAAAGAAAGCTAAACAAGGCAGTAACGATTATTCTTCCCCTATGTTGACCTTCTAGTTCAGAGCCTATTTTCTCGTGTCATGTTTTGATTGGTCGGTAATGGGACCCGAAGGCCGCACACTTGGGGAGATGATAACAAATGTAGATGCTTCCGTAATGAAAACGTGACCTGAGGTAAAGGTTGTGTCTCAGAGCAATATATCACAAAGTACACAATCTCTCTTCTAAAATATATTACATTTGGAAACTTTGGTTTGCACCTCGAACATGTACAAGCTGGATGTGCTGGATGATACTTGATGAGACTTCTATAGAAAGTAAAGCTTTGACCATTACAGCCCTGTGTGTTCCTCCTTTGTTGTCATGAGATACCAGATTATTGTGCCTTTCTCTAGAACACTGTGTACACACAAGCGCACAAACAAGACCCAAGCCTGGCTATCACACACCACACATCACTATCACCATCACCTCTGCTACCTCTCCCACCTGTCTACACTGCACAGCTTTTTAAAAAATGATTAGCGCTTTGACACCAGGTGAGGAGCACTGGGTTGCCATGACATCCAAACCTGTTGTTCTGACCAGCATGAAAGTGCTGGATGAGGTGTGTAAACAGGGTTTTAACCCTCAACTAAAGCATGTGTAATGCAAGAGCGTAATTGTTGAGGATAAATCTTGGCAAAGACTATGACCGTCTATGGAAACACAAGCACAAAGCAGTCATCAAACATGTGAACCTAACGAATCCGACAGCTTTTCAAACAGCCTAATGATTTAATAAAATGCTGGCATCTTAAGGTGGCACTCACATCACTGTTGAGAATTAGATTACTGTTTATAAGGTACACACATAAGACAGAGGCATGCACTGCCTCTTCAGGGCTTCATCATTCCTGCTCGCTCACACACACACATTTGAGACTTTTTATTGACTTTGTATTAGGCTTTTGTTGGGAAAGAAAAACAACAGTGTTCTGTAAAGACAATAAAGCACATAGGGATCTCATGATGTAAAAATGTTGTAAATGTGTAAATAGCCAAGAATCCTACAATATGGATTTGAAATGACCAACAAGTGTCATTGACGTTTTAGTGTTGAGTGTGTTTTAGTGTTGAATCAAAACATCAACACCGGGAGCGCTACTGTCCATTGAGTATTGCTTTCCAGCAGCTTATTCAAAAGACACGGTTCCTTTTCCTTTACTATAAAAGACTGAAAAAGGGAAAGTTGTGTACATTTGTGAATCATAACTGTGCAGATTAACCCTTCATCTGCATACATTTACATTTTTTTTAAATATGGAACATTTTAAAAACGCTGTCCCTTGAGAGCAGCCATGGTAAATGTCTGAATGATTCATTATTCATTTCACTGGCTGCCCCTGGCTGTAGTCTTTAAAGAGTAGTTGTTTTACTGTTTTAGTGTGATAACTACTCCATTTATACATAATTTAAATATGGCATTACCTTTTCAGAGTGATGCTGAGACCATTTTGCAGTCTCTTACAAGCAAATTCACCTACATGAAAAATTTTAATATTTCAGAAATATATTGAACAATGAGTAGTACTACAATAACAAAATGGGAATATTGAATATTTAATAGTCTATGATTAAATCAAAAAGGTTCTAGTTCTTCTTTCAGACTATTCAGGTTTTGTGCAATATTTGAACCTCAACAGCATTTCCAGGCACTTTTAGCACATTTTTTATGGATTGCCATAAAATGGTCTGAATATTAATAGGATATAATCCAAATAAATACCAAGATATTCATGTTTGTCTATATCACCCAGCCGCACATTGTAGGCACAGCTGCTCTTGAAACAACTGGTGGAGTCTGTGGCTCTGATCACTAGACCAATTCACACACCACCTTCACACAAAGTAGCATTTAATCAACCAAACAACACTCCCCTAATCTCAATGCAAAAGCTACCAATGACCTGATGTACTGCCCATACCTATACTAACCTATACCATAATAAACTGAACAAATAAAGAAATACTTGGTTGACTCAAGACATGCTCTGAGCATTAATTAGTCAACTAAAAAGGGGCGAGGTCAGAATCCCAATGATCTGACCCAAAATACACTCAAGACCACAAGCACAAAGGAGTTCAGGCAAAAAGAACAGCTAGTCACAAGTGAACAGCATCTTCATAAAAAGGGAGATTCAATTCATGATTCATTTCCAAATCTCCAGTCAACTCACTCCATGCCTTCTGTGCTTTTATAAACCCCAATAATTCCAACAAAATAATTACACGACTAAGGAGAATTTGATAAGACACCATGGAGCTATTATCTGACTTAACGAATAAAGACAGACAGCTCTACAAATCTCATTTCATAATTTCCAATCAAGTAGTGAACCTTCCATTAGAGCCAGTGCACTTTTCAATTCCAGGCTCTAAGTGAGAGAGCTTACAATAGACCCATTAGGTTTCTGATACTCACAACTGCCTCTTGACTTGCACTTATGCCGTCTCCCTATATAAATATATGTACATATATTTTTTTTTTTACTTTTTCACCCAACATGAATATAATTGTAAACTATGTCAATTAAATACACAATTAGATTCAAAATGGTATTCTCCAAATGAATGACTGAAGTATGGCATAGTAAAACGTGATTAATGGAGAGTTTAGGCTTTCCCATCCTCTTCCTTTCCTTTATGAATAATAGATCTGCTCTCTGGTCAGTTTATGTGGTGAGTCTAAAGGGGAGAGTAAACGATTGGGTTCCCGCTGCAGACAGGATGACAAGTAGAGGAAGTCATACTGAACACTGTGCTCTGCAGGCTCAGCTTCAAGGGCGACAGATCCAGATTCACAACGTTAAAGGTTGTATGGAGGATTTTTTTTTTTGTTTCAAATTGTCAGTGAAAGTTCAAACTAGCATTATAGAGATGCAGCAGCCCTGTAATTATGATGACCAAAAAAAAAAGAATGAAAATCAACTGTGGACATGCTGGGGCCAGTTAAACAGTGGCCAACAGATAACATACGCAAGACGCCGTTTACTCAACCAACGCAGAGGTTCTTAGAGGCTTTTTTCCAACTGTAGCTTCCTTGCAGTAGCACAAAGTTTGTCACTGAAAGAAGAAGAGAAAGGGAAAAGGAGAGAGGCCAAACTAAGGTGATTCTTGGAGATTCCTTCCAGCGATGGCGTGCACTGAAGCAGACGAAGGGTCTAAAGACTGACGCGTTGGTCGATAAATTACTTCTGGACAGGAAACTTCAACAGCAATTCGCTCAGCAATTCTGAACGCACACCGGCAGTAAACAAGCATGATTTGTAGAGTACGGAGGAGGCGGGAGGAGGCGTTTCTAGTTAGGGAGCTGTGGAGGGGGGGTGTCACGCATGCACAACATTTGAAAAAGGACAAACAGTCGCTGGATTTCTTTTTCCTTGGAAAATCCTCTATATAACCTTTAAATGTTTCAAAACCCCACCATTTTACCTTTGACTTAGAATGAAGGGCCTATCGTGTTCTGGAGTCTGGAGATACCTCTGAGACTCTAAAGTGCTTGTCTGAGCTGTTCTGCAATAAATAAAGCTTTTGCAAGAACTTGGGATAATCTTTTTTTTTACCTTTTTAAAACTTTTTTTTAACTGTATAAGAATAATGATAAAAATAATTTCTTCCTTAGCAAAACACTATGTTCTGGTACTTACTGCAGTACTGGCAGCAGCTTGTTTGGACTCTTCGGTGAGGAATGCCAACATCAGCTCCACTTTATGTTTTTCCTCGTCACTGATGTAGTCTGTATCTGTTGGGAAAGCACAAAGAAACATTTATAGTCATGTGACCACAATGTATGTCAGAAGAATATGATACATTTTCTGTTCCTTACTAAAATTAGGAAAAACATGTGTTAAAAGATCATGATTCAACAAAACAGAAAAGTCACAGTGTATCCTTATCTGGAAAGCCAACCCGCTGTGGTACTGCCACAGCTTTGTAAGACAACACCGGGATTTGTGAAAAAAATGAAATACAAGATTTGTGAAAAAAATGGGGTCTGGGAAACATTCATCTCAAATTCAATGATCCCACTACAGTCGTATGTAATTAATATACTGTATGTTGATTTAATCTCTCATTTACATGGGGCTGATGATTCTTTTGGTCATGTGTTAAAGTGTAGTACCATAAAATGAATTGAGCATGTTCATGATCCTTGATCCCATAGAAAAGTGTTTGGCATTCACAGAGACTGGTGTACTATAATGTCTGGATAGGTATGTGGTCCCTTTGCCCTATTCAGTTGTCTTGCTGTATCTTGTTTTAAATGCATTTTGCCTTTCATTCGCATTGCTGAGTTTAAAAAAACAGATACATTAGAATGTCCGCTGTAACGCCACAACTGACAGAGCAGTGGTGAAGGGCTTGCAGGAGACATTGCCCATTTCACTACCTGACACTGTGGTCAAGACCACTTATCTCTTCTAATTTAAAGCAGAGTGCTGATGTCACGGTGCTACTCATCACCTCTATAGACAGAAGGGGATGTCGAGTTGTCCTCCATTTAACTTGGCATGTAATCTCTACACATGAACTCTGGTGGCGCAGTACACATGCCTCAGATCAAGAAGGTTGTGGGTTTGATTCCCCAATAAATGACCATTCTGAATAGAGTTCAGAAGTTTCCATCAGGTTTCTTGCTTCAATCGATAAAACAATCTTCCAGGGGCAGTTTCTAATATGTCTGAATGTATGAATAAACAGACCATACAGATGTTACCTTATTCATCATCAATCTGAGCCAATGCAATACCAGAGTAATGGCCTCCTTAACTCTTTGATGCTAAATGAGTCACACGCATCCCAGAGGAAGGATTAGCTTTGTGTACAACGGAAAACCCCCAAAGCCAAGCACTATCCAAATAGTCTGGGAAACTCCAGAGAGTAAAGTGGAGGGCATGGGTGTGAAGGAGATCGAGGCTGCTCACTGGTCTGACAGTTTCTCTGCCAAAACTAATTAAATATGTTTGGCCCAGAGAGACAGGATGTCCACATAGGATTTGTCTGCTCTTAAAAAGGTTATATTTGTAGTAAATGAACAGTGGGGATAACATAGGTGTTAAAAACCCTATAAAACCTGTATGATCCAATCCATCTGGTTCCATTTACAAGCTGCAGTGTTGGCAGGTCTTTTTATACACATGGCACATTTTTTTCAAGTGGGCTTCCTAGAGACAGAAACCAGGACTCGTGTAAGTTACACTTCTGCCCAGTGCAAACATCCATCATCACTATTGTCCAAACTTGATTTCACATCTCATTGGCTTTGTCACTATAGCTCATCATTTTAGATAATGCCAAGAAAGGTGTTCTCTGGCCACAGCACAAGTCATATCCAGCCATTATTAATGAACCATTTCCAAATGATAAAATAGTGTCCACATCAATTTATGAATTTGAATGAAAATTGCCAGGGAGGTCTGTATTGAATTGACTTCTGTAGAAATGTGATTTTATTTTAATTCTGTTGTTACTCACATCCTAGGATGGAAAAGGGTTGTCCTGTCACAACTCATACATACATTATTCCAGTCAGCCTTATGTTAAATCAGTGGAGATTTAAAATGCTGGAAAAACTGGAGCCTTCACACTAAAGTTTTCTGACACTAGTGTACAAATATTTACCAGTGACCCAGTTGTAAAGGAGGTTATTCCTTGGCTTTTTTGTTAACTTTTTTATATTATTTTGGCAAATGTATCTTTATGGACACTAAATACAACAAAGATTTTGACAAGGAATTTGCCAACAATGTTTTAAACCATTTATGATTATATTCCATGCTGATCTCTTCAGGCTTAAAATGTTTACAGTGAGGTAAACAGATCTCCCAAGCCCAAAATAAATTGTCAGCATCACACGAGAGGCACTGTGTTCCCCCACTAAAATCCATCAAGAGAAGTACACAGCTCATCCTCTCCGTTGTAAACTCACTTTGGCTCTGTTTATTCATACCAATTAACTCAGACATGAGGCCGTGTTCTTGCACTTGGTTCTGGAGTCGTTCTTCCATTCAAGTTTTAAGACAAACATTTACATTACAAAACCTATACTTAACATGTTTGGATGATATTTTTATTTTCATCATTTACAGAAAATTATGTATTGCTGAACAAACACTCACATTTTCTAGGAATTTTACCACTACTATATGGCTGTTGATAAAGGGTTTTGAGAGGTCAAACATGGTAAGAATACAACAGCACAATCACTATAGTCCTGGTAATCTTTACTGTTAGATTTCTAAAGTGCACTCCCACTTTGATCTGAAAGCACCAGTCTTTCTGATATTCGCTGCCGGCAAACACAGCACAAAAAACACACTTAAGCTCACCCAGCTACTTTTGTACTTCACTGCTGCAATTTCCCATCCTGCTGCTTTCCTTTAAAATTTGCACAGCTTCAGCCATATTTATTCCTCCCTAGCCTTCGCTCCTTTCCTTCCCTCTCACTTGATGGCTTTCGATTTGTCTATCCATTTTCTCACCCTGAACACCACTCTTCCTTGCCTCTCTGTCCTGCCAACAAACAGATCCTCTTTTATCGTCAGAGTGGAGTGGTAGAATATCCTCAGTCTGGACTGTGATATTAGCTAGTTGGAGGGCTGCCATCTTGGTCTGAGCATATCACTGCTATATGTTACAAGATAATGACAAAACATGTTTGAAAGAGACATTTTTCAAATTTACATCTAGGTTATGCAAAATAAAAGCCAAGATAATACAAATGTTCAGCAGAGAATCAAATGTGTTTTTTTACAGTCAGCAATTTACTTTAATGGATGCAGAGTAGTCACATGTAGGAACAATGTGTAACTAAGTGGTCTATTTGTCTTGGCTTTGCCCAGTAGGCACTGTATGCCAAATGTGTTCTCTGCAAACAACCCACCTGCGTTCTGCTGTAAGAGATGTGAGGCCTGATATGTGCTCAATGCCAAAATAGGTATCTGTTGTTGTGTTTTGTTGTGTAAAAATCAAGGCACTCACAAAAATAAATTATTTTGTTATTTGGACTTTTTTTTTACCTCACATCTGAGAATTTTGCAGTAGTGTTGAAGTTCTGAACTACAATTGCAAGTATGTTAACAAATTATAAGTATATTAGGAGCTGTATATTTACCATTGAACTATTTAAATGGTAAATATACAGCTCATAATTCAATTGATTGTGGGTCTGATGTTCTAATTATTATTATTGTTATTGTTGTTATTGTTGTTGTTATCGTCATCATTATTATTATTATTATTATTATTATTATTATTATTATTATTATTATTATACAATTGTGTCTGACTGAAAATACCATCTTTGACTGTAGTTTTCTGTTAGTACATTTTAAATCACATCCACACGTTAATGCACTCAACAAACCTCTTACAGTGATCAGAAAAGCAGAACATTGGGGATCTTTTTCAACCCGTAAGCTTTATTAGACAGAACAGAATACCGTGAAATGGGGAAGACATTCACCAAATTGATGTAATTGATCAAGATGCTGTGGCCAGCACAGAACCAGGCATGTGCTGCAGCTTAAATTATTGTTTCATAACAAGTACAATGTATAACAATATTTAGTCTTCAGAGTACCACCAGATCTAAACCAGGTCCAAATGCCATCAGAACAAGCTTGTACACCACAGTTTGACAATCAATTGCTAAGACCACTCAAGAATTGGGCAGCATAACTTCGACCATGTTTATTTTATGGACCAAGTGAGGTGCCTACATTGTTATTTACACTGCCCTTGTTCTCACCACCAAATGTGTTATCCTAATTAAAGTATGCATTTCAAGCAGTTCTTATTGAGTCCAAAGTCATTAGCAATAATTGGTACTCTTTTCCTAGTTCTGTTTCATTATACATCATTAGCAGGCTGCAGGATGTAAACAGATTATATAACAATTGGAAAATGAACAGATGAATACCCTGAAAAGCATTGCAGTAAATGTGACATTGAACTATATATTCCACAAAAATCAGCATTTCTTGAATTTTAAGACTATATATTTTGTTTTTTTAATTGTAATTGTACACTTACTTACAAGTAGTTATAAGGGAACTTCCATATTGTGTTATTTGCCTCTGCTTCTTATGATGCAACATGAGAAAGTAATGATGGTGAAATAAAGGGACAATAAGGACATGTCTAACATGGACCTCTAAAGCCTCATTTCAGCACTTGGATTATGGGCTATTAAACAGTATTAAATACACTTCTGGCATTGTATAGCCCAATAACACAACAACAGCCATCTCAAATGTCTCTACTGATGTGGTTCTGATGTTAAAATCTATTAACTTGTTTAGAATGGTCCATTTTTGTGTAAATACACAGTGTAAAGGTCACTTGCTTTCCCACGCTGTGGAGTACATTCATTAACACCAACTCCCACACTCCTAGGTCAGTCCAGCTGACAGTATACAAAGTATACAAAGTATACACTGTATACACAGAGGCACATACAGGAATGCTGTTGTTGGATGCAAAATATTATATAAAGATTATATAAACACTGTGTGCTCAATTATTAGCAAAGTGGGTATTTTGACCATATCATGATTTTTATGCATATTGTCCAACTCTAAGCTGTATAAACTTGAATTATTATTGGATTTAAGCATATCAGGTTATGAGTATTTGTGCAAAGAGGAAGTGTGTGCCATAAAGAGATCAACACCGTATATCAACGTGTGCATACACCCTATATTAGGCAGCTTCTTTTCCTCAGGTAAAATGGGCCAAAAAAGAGATTTAACTGACTCTGAAAAATCAAAAAGTGTAAAAAGTCTTTCAGGGGGATGCAGCTTGCAAAGATATTGGGGCATGACCACAGAACCACCACACATTTTGTTGCAAATAGTCAACAGTGTCGCAAGAAACGTGTTGAGAGAAAAAAACGCAAATTAACTGCAAGAGATTTGAGAAGAATCTACCAGAATCTATAAAGCTACCAGGAACCCATTATCCTCCAGCGCTGTCATGTTCCAAAACTGCAACCTATCTGGAGTACCCAGAAGTACAGTTCAGTGCTCAGAGACATGGTCAAGGTAAGAAAGGCTGAAACCTGACCACTACTGAACAAGAAACACAAGCTGAAACATCAAAACTGAGCCAAGAAATATCTTTAGACAGATTTTTCAAAGGTTTTATGGACTGATGAGAGGAGAGTGACTCTTTATGGACCAGATGGATGGGCCGTGGCTGGATCAGTAATGGGCACAGAGCTCCAGTTCGACTCAGACGCCAGCAAGGTAGAGGTAGGGTTCTGGTATGGGCTGGTATTATTAAAGATGAGCTTGTTGGTCTTTCAACATCAAAATTAACTCCAAAACCTGCTGCCAGTTTTTAGAAGACACTTTCTTCAATCAGTGGTACAGGAAAAAGTCTGCATCTTTCAAGAGGACCATGATTTTTATGCAGGACAATGCTCCATCACATGCATCAAAATACTCCACTGCGTGGCCAGTAAAGACCTTAAAGATGAAAAAATAATACCATGGCCCCCTTCCTCACCTGACCTAAACCCCATTGAGAACTTGTGGACTCTTCTTAAATAGGAGATTTATGGTGAAGGAAAAGAGTACCCCCCTCTGAACAGCGTCTGGGAGGCTGTCGTTGCTGCTGCACAAAAAGTTGATCGTCAGATCAAGAAACAGACAGACTTCATGAAGTCTTATGACCATTATTGAAAAAAAGGGTGGCTATATTGGTCACAGATTTTTTTTTCTTTAATGTCAGAAATGTTTATTTGTAATTTTTGAGTTGTTTACTATTCTGACAGATGAAAATAAACAAGTAAGATGGAAAATTGTTAATTTTTCATTTAGTTGCGTAATAATTCTGCACATTAACAGTTGCTCAATAATTGTGCACACATAGATTTTCTCCTAAGAAAGCCATGATCATGGCATGATCTGCAGCAAGGCATAACCATTGTAAAGGCATAACTTTTAAATTCAAAACCTATTCAGTAATGGAAGTACCGTATTTTCCGGACTATTGAGCGCACCTGAATATAAGCCGCATCAACTAAATTTTCAAAGAATTTTATTTTTGTACATATATAGGCCGCACCTGTCTATAAGCCGCAGGTGTCCACGTCTTCAAGAAGTTTTCAAGTTCCGAGCATCTGCTTGTATTGCCTCTGAAAGCTTTTGTCGTCTTTTTGCATTGAGTCAGTTCGTCACGCGCGAGAGTCGCTCTGGCGCTCTACTGCGCATGTCTCGAGCAGAAAGAGCCGCTGTCCTGTCTGGGATCATGTCAGTGTCTTGTATCATGTCAGTGTCTTGTATCATGTCAGTGTCTTGTATCATGTCAGTGTCTTGTAGGATTTCAGCAGATTTCAGGCTCTCCGGGGGTCAGGGTTAGTTGTATCGATCATGTATGAGTGGATGTCCAGCTACTGAAGTTTGAGACGTTTCGTCTCGTCATTTACGCTTCACCTGCATTTAACACATACGGGTCATTAAGACGTATCCCACTCACTAATGTTCATTTAGCAGCAGAACTTATTTTATCACGCAGCGATAAACTGTTTTAGTGCTGATAACAGCGCTAGCGAGTGTTCTAACTAACCCTAACCCATGTTCACCGCACAGACAGCGGCGCTTTCTGCACTCAAGCTGCGCGCGCATCCGCTGTGTTCATAGACGAATAATCCGTCCATATACTAGCCGCATCGGTGTATAAGCCGCAGGGTTCAAAGTGTGAGAAAAAAGTAGCGGCTTATAGTCCGGAAAATACGGTACTTTAACTTCTTGGGTTCTTTTTTAAAGACAATACAGTAATGTGTATTTACCTTAGCAAAAGGAGAAATTTAATTTGTCAACTGGACAGAGTTTATTTGGTCGAATACGTTTCGCAGCTCATCCAAGCTGCTTCTTCAGTTCTGGTCAGATGCTGGTGGACACTGCTTTATATCTGCTTGAAGGGAGGAGCTTAATTTCAATGAAAATTACTCTGAGACACATTTATTTACAGTTTCTGTTAGTTAGGTGTGTCTATTCAATATGTGTATTTACCTTGTTGACATGTTTCGGCTGCTGCATCTTCAGAACTGTCACTGGTGTTGGTTTTGATGTGTCGTATCCAGCATTTGAACTTGGATCAGAGAGGCTATTGAAATCAGGAAACAAGGCGCGGACAGCATTAACTGTGATGAAGGAGCGTTCCTCCTTTCACACACCTGGGACACCCTCCTCCAGAGACCACCGGGCGACGGGTGGCGTGGTCAGTCTGAGTGACCTGCCAGGTCAATCAGGCTGACCACACCTACAGGAAGTAACAACAGCTGATATACGACACGTCACCACCAACACCGGGGACAGTTCTGAAGATGGCTTGCAGCTAGCAGCTAAAACAAGGTAAATACACGTTACTGTATTGTCTTAAAAAAGAACCCAAGAAGTTAAAGTACATAAGACAAAATGAACATCTTTGGTTTAGTAATGGAAGTATTCAAGGGCTCTCAGTAGCCACCCCACTACAGTATAGGTCAACAGGTGATGCATGACAAAAAGCCTTTACAACATTTATTAATGTGATTCTAATGTCCACAGAAGTTGAGATGCGTTTAAGGAAAATGAGTTTCCTCATGTTGGGCCAGCGTGTGTTCATTAGCTGATGCAAGGAGATGTAATTACGGCTATTTTATTGAATGTAACAGTCCTATATGAAGGATCCAGAGAGTAGAGCAACATGCAAACAGTGCTGTGGAAAATTTCTAGATAGTAGAGATTTATTCTTGACCTAGTTTTGAGCTGGCTGTGTTTTATCCCTATAATAATTTCGACAAGAATTAAAATCTAAATTGGAATTGTTTTTGTTTATTTACTTATTTATTTACTAAATTATGTAAAATAACTTCAAGTCCAGAAGAAGTAACCGTAAGACACTGACAAAAAGCTGCACTCTTGAGTAACATCCTTGATAAGAATGTCTTACATCGAAAGCAAAAATGTCATTCATTGAGGTGTAGTATTCTGAGCTTTATCTTCTGATGAATTATTCAACAGTACAAATAACGGCTGATAAGAAAAAATATGCACAGCCCATACAATTCTTGCAAATTGTGTTACACAACGTGTTTATGTGTTACTACTTCCGGCGCTGGCGCTGCGCTAGCTGCCCATCAGAGCGCTCCCGCACTTTTCGTAACTTTTCTAACTTTTTGCCCTTAAATCTCCCCACTTTTGTAAATATTTTTCGCAACATTGATTGTTAAGCTTGGGCTGCACTCGACGCTGCATTTTTTCCGCACTTTTGGGGGATTATTTACCTGTCTCGGCTTAAGATGTGTACGGGACCCCGACGCCTCGTCTACACAATGGATCAGCTGATGGCGCTGCGTAGCGCTGTTGTGTTCCCCCAGGACAGGCATGTCATCCCCGAGGAGATTCTACGGACGACACGCCGTGGACGCCGTGCGGGACGTAAACTCCGTGAAAAGAAGAGACGCTGCAGACCGGTTCTCCCCTCCGTCGTCACGGGGAACGTGCGCTCCCTCGCCAACAAGACGGACGAGCTCGCGGCGCTCGTTAGATTCCAGCGGGAGTACAGGGACGCTAGCATCATTGTTTTTACGGAGACGTGGCTAACACCGCTGATCCCGGACTCTGCCGTCACCGTGGACAACTTTCACCTGCTGCGCGCGGACAGGACGGAGGAGAGCGGGAAGAAAAAGGGAGGAGGACTAGCGCTGTTTGTGAACAAGAAATGGTGCAAATCTGGACACTGTACAGTGAAGGAGTAGATGTGTAATAAAGACATTGAACTGTTTGCTGTTAGCATGAGGCCATTCTACCTGCCCCGGGAGTTTTCACACGTCATCACACTGGCTGTGTATATTCCTCCCAGTGCTAACGCGGAGAATGCTTGTGACACTCTGCTGTCCTGCATCAGCTCTCTTCAGACTCAGCATCCACAGGCCCTCTTCCTCACCACCGGGGACTTCAACCATGCATCTCCCTCATCTGTCCTGCCAACATACACCCAGTATGTGACCTGCCCTACAAGAGACAATAAAACTTTGGACTTATTCTTTGCCAACGTCAAGCAGGCCTACATCTCATTACCACTCCCCCCCCCCGGGAAGAGCAGACCACAACATCATCCATTTGAGGCCTGTGTACGAACCACTTGTGCGCAGGCAGCCTGTGGAGCCCCGAGTGGTGAAGAGGTGGACAGCAGAGAGCGAGGAGGCTCTGAGGGACTGCTTTAGCACCACTGTGTGGACAGAGCTCTGCCAGCCTCATGGGGAGGACATCAACGCTATCACGGACTGTATTACGGACTACATCAACTTCTGTTTTGAAAACACTGTACCCTCTCGGACGGTGCGGTGTTTTCCAAACAACAAGCCGTGGATTAACTCGGACATCAAAGCTCTGCTGAAGGAGAAGAAGAGAGCTTTCAGGTCCGGGAACAAAGAGGAGCTGAGGACTGTACAGAGGAAGCTGAGGAAGAAGATCAGACAGGCTAAGGCCAACTTCAGGAGGAAGATGGAACAGCAGCTGCAGCAGCGGAATGTCAGGGAGGTGTGGAGAAGTATGAGGAGTGTCTCTGGCTTCAGTCCTCCGCCCGTCCAGACAAAGGGAGACCAACAGTGGGTGAACGATCTGAATTCTCACTTCCTGAGGTTTGATCAATCACCCACTCCTCCCCCCGCACCGCTGCATGGGCTCACCTTGTCTCCTGCACAAAGGCCCAGACTGCCACCACTTCACACCTCTGCCTCAGCCTCAGCCCCCCAGCCCCCGAATCCACATCAACAACTCAGCCAGACCTCCAGCACACACCCCTGCTCTTTGTCTGTCACAACAGCTCAGGTTAGGAGAGAACTGAGCCGGATAAGGAGTAGGAAGGCTGCTGGACCAGACGGGATCAGCCCCAGGCTCCTTAAGTCCTGTGCAGATGAGCTGTGTGGAGTTATGGAGCATGTCTCCAACCTGAGCCTGAAGCTGAAGGTGGTGCCACAGCTCTGGAAGATCTCCTGTGTGGTACCTGTGCCCAAGACACCGCACACCAAGGACCTCAACAGCTTCAGGCCAGTGGCTCTCACGTCTCATCTGATGAAGACTCTGGAGAGGCTCGTCCTGGGTCACCTCCGCTCTACGGTGAGCTCAGCGATGGACCCGCTGCAGTTCGCGTATCGGCCCGGCATCGGAGTGGAGGACGCCATCATCTCTCTGATGCACCGCTCACTGTCCCACCTGGAGAGGCCCGGCAGCACTGTGAGAATCTTGTTCTTTGACTTCTCCAGTGCTTTCAACACCATCCAGCTGCTGCTCCTGAGGGACAAGCTGGAGTGGGCAGGAGTGGACTGTGACCTGGCTGAGTGGATCCTGGACTACCTCACAAACCGGCCCCAGTTTGTGAGAGCCCAGGACTGCGTGTCTGACCTACTGACCTGCAGTGTGGGGGCGCCCCAGGGCACTGTCCTCGTGCCCTTCCTCTTCACCCTCTATACTGCAGACTTCAGACATAACACGGACAGCTGCGTCCTGCAGAAGTTCTCCGATGACTCCGCCATCATCGGTCTCATCACGAACGATGACG
Organism: Taenioides sp. WSHXM2023; assembly: GCA_029959045.1. Taxonomy (NCBI): domain Eukaryota; kingdom Metazoa; phylum Chordata; class Actinopteri; order Gobiiformes; family Gobiidae; genus Taenioides; species Taenioides sp. WSHXM2023. The sequence goes on from CM057087.1 coordinate 36,502,854, forward strand.
ACGCGGAGTACAGAGGACTAATGCAGGAATTTGTGGACTGGTGTCACCGGAACCACCTTCTCATCAACGCGGGGAAGACCAAGGAGATGGTGGTGGACTTCCGCAGACGCCACTCTACTGCCCCCCCATCAGTGAACATCCAGGGAAGAGACATTGAGAGAGTGGACTCTTACAAGTACCTGGGTGTGCATCTGAACAATAAACTGGACTGGACTCACAACACAGATGCACTGTACAGGAAGGGCCAGAGTCGGCTCTATCTCCTGAGGAGACTGCGGTCCTTTGGAGTGAGGGGGCCACTCCTGAGGACCTTCTATGACTCTGGGGTGGCATCAGCCATCCTGTACGGTGTGGTCTGCTGGAGCAGCAGCATCACAGAGAGGGAGAAGAAGAAACTGGACAAGATCATCAAGAAGTCCAGCTCAGTCCTGGGCTGTCCTCTGGACTCGGTGCAGCAGGTGGGGGACAAGAGGGTCCTGGCTAAACTCATGTCTATGCTGGACCATGAGGGTCACCCCCTGCAGGACGCCCTGTCTGCTCTGGAGAGCAGCATCAGTGACAGACTGATTCACCCTCGCTGTGTAAAGGAGAGATTTCGCAGGTCTTTCCTTCCTGCTGCTGTCAGACTGTATAATGAACAATGCTAGTCATGTGTCATCTCCATAGCAACCATGTGTCATCTCCATAGTAATAATAACAATGTGCAATATTATTTAAAGTCACTTTACCTGCTATTATTTATTTACCCACCACTGTCCATCACTGCACTGTACACAATCATCTCAGAATCAAAAACACTTATTGTGCAATGTTCCTGTGCCTTTTAGCTTAGCTTACAGTGTTGTGTTTTTTAGTTGATTGTAAATACTTATTATTATTATTTATCTTGATTTTGATGCTCTTATTTTCCTACTGTTCCTGTAACTTGCGTTGTGACACTGCATTTTCCCCATTGTGGGACAAATAAAGGATTATCTTATCTTATCTTATCTTATCTTATCTTAAATGCATATTAAAGCATAGAGGTGAAAACGCCTCTGGACAATCTCATACACACCTAAGAGAGGTGTGTATGAGAATCATTCACCTGGATGTTCACACGGAGAAAAGCTAGAGTAGATATGGAGCTGATTATTATCAAAAGGTGAAAGCCTTCCATGGCATTAAGTTCTGATTGTTACCAGGTCCTACAATTGCATTAATTCATGAAGACATACATGGGGAAAATCCATGGGAAAATCTTTATATATAAATTTGGATATCAACTAAACTATTTGGTAGCAGATGTCAAAAGTGCATTGGACAATTTTAACCACCCTGAGCTAGCTGATCTGTATCCACGATTCTATAATGTAAAGACCCAGTATCATAACATGATAGGAGTTTAATTCATTTGTTTAATGAAAAATGTCATCCCATATTGAAAAGATGGGTCCATCGCTAAACTAAGATTTCTTTTTTTGCTCTGCACTCTTCCCTGAGTGTTGCCTTTGCAGCTTCTTTTGGTCTTCATCTGTCTTTCACTGAACACTGAAACACTTGATCAGCTTCTTTGACACTTTTTCCTCTATTCATGGCTCTATCTCTGGAAGCCTTGAAGTTTTTCCCTAAATATCTCAACAAAAATATCAATGGGGGGTTGAATGTGGGCGAACCAAAGCATTTTTTTAAATTTAAATTATTATTGTGAACAAAACACTAACTCGGAAATAAATACAGAAAGACCTAAGCCTTAATGTCAAACCAGGGCTGCCAGGTCAGTAATTTCAGTGAAAAAAAGGAGTTCAATAAGGCGCCGTGCCTGATTTTTATGGTCCTAAAAATGTGAAAAATAGAACCACTTCATTTTAAATTACAGCAGTGAAAATTTATTGCTCACTTATCTCATTGATTCCGAGCATCATAATTATTCACCATGCTTTTCACAACTTAGATTCTACCCCAAGCCCCAAGGCCTAAACATGGCCGTCCATTTAGAATCAGAATCAGAATCAGAAAAGCTTTTATTGCCATTGTCAGTGAACACAATTCACAGACTAGGAACTTGCTTTAGTGATAAGGTGCAACATAGAACACTGAATAATAATAATAATAATAATAATAATAATAATAATAATAATAATAATAATAATACAAGTAGAGATATCACTGTTAGAAAGGATAATAATAATAATAATAATAATAATTTAAGACAATGGTCCAGCACAATGGTGCATGTCTCCAGATTAGTCCAGCCTGGCTAGGTACTTCTGGTGACTCTCTGCCCATCAAACATGGACAGTACTACTTTTTCTCACAAAGGCACACGTGAACGCACAGAAGCACGTGCAAGGAGTGCAGTCTCGTGTATCACGTGACCACTTTGACCAATCAGAGTGAGAGTAGCTAGAGCGAAGCCAGAGCTAACGCTTAAAAAGCTGTTTTTAAGACAACTGAAGGATTTTGAGCTTACGATTTAAAAATAGGTACAAACTGCCACAAAATCCAACATTTTCGAAAGCATAGGTGCCCTGTCAGCCGAACATGAGCAATTTGTTCGCTCTATGGGAAAACTAATTTCTAATTTCCAACTCAAGACAGCGCTAAGGTAGCAATACTCTATCCAGTTATTTTCATAGATCCATCACAGTTAAGCTAACAACTAACATGCTAACGCAGTACTTTCTGTTTCACAGTTTATAAAACACGCTATAATTAGATTCAGACAGCAGCCAAGGGTTTTCATTTTCACCATAATACAGTCCCTGACAAAAGTCTTGTCGCTTATCCATTTTGTAGAAACAAAAGCTTATAACCTGACTTTAAATTAATCAATTGGTTTTAGAAATGTCTCATATGAAAGCTAAAACCCTCCCAAATTATGCTCAATATACTAAAATAAATTTGCTTCACTGAAGAAAGATTGATCATTTAATGAACACAGAAAGGTCAGATTTTGGCAAGACAAAAGTCTTGTCGCCTTGTCATATGATGCACCCAATCCTAGATTACAGCCTCACCTGTGATCAGTTACTGATCAATCAATTAGTGGGTGTGTATAAAAAGAACCCCAGCACACCAGACCTTCACATCAACTGCAACTTGACCTCTGACAACATGCCTAAGATCCACCCTGAGACCAAAGCGTTAATTATCAAGAGGCTGAAGACCAGATCCACTGCTGAGGTGGCTTACACCTTCAATGTGTCTCAGCGTCAAGTACAAAGAATAAGAAAAAGATCTGAAAAGACTGGAGATGTTTTTGACAAGCCCAGGTCCGGCAGACCTCGCAAGACAACTGCTCGGGAGGACCGTTTGTTGATTCGAAAATCCAATTCCAGCCCCTTTTCCACTGCAGCAGAGCTCCACCAGGCCTGGTCACCTCAAGTCCCTGTGTCAACCAGAACAGTTTGTAGAATTCTGTCTCGAAATGGCCTCCATGGTCGAATCAGTGCACAGAAACCAGCACTAAACAAAAGGCAATTAAAAAACCGTGTGGCATTTGCCAAGGCCCACAGCCTGCTAAAAGGATGGACACTGGAAAAGTGGCAGAAGGTGGATTTCTCAGATGAATCCTCGGTTCAATTACATCACAGCCGCCGCAAATATTGCAGGAGACCTACTGGAGCCCGCATGGATCCAAGATTCACCCAGAAAACAGTTAAGTTTGGTGGCGGAAAAATCATGGTCTGGGGTTACATCCAGTATGGGGGTGGGCGAGACATTTGCAGGGTGGAAGGCAATATCAATAGCCTAAAATATCAAGAAGTATTAGCTACCTCTTACATTCCCAACCATAAAAGGGGTCAAATTTTGCTGCAGGATGGTGCTCCATCGCATACTTCTATCTCTACATCAAAGTTCCTCAAGGCGAAGAAGATCAAGGTGCTCCAGGACTGGCCAGCCCAGTCACCAGACATGAACATCATTGAGCATGTCTGGGGTAGAATGAAAGAGGAAGCATGGAAGGCAAAACCAAAGAATCTTAATGAACTCTGGGAGGCATGTAAGACTGCTTTCTTTGCTATTCCTGATGACTTCATCAACAAATTGTATGAATCATTGTCGAACCGCATGGATGCAGTCCTTCAAGCTCATGGAAGTCATACAAGATATTAAATATGGATCTCACAGCACCACTACTTAATTCACTGACGTTATGCAACATATTTTTGTATTTGAAGTAAATTATTTGTTCACTTTTCTGTAGGCGACAAGACTTTTGTCTTGCCCAAAATCAGACCTTTCTGTGTTCATTAAATGATCAATCTTTCTTCAGTGAAGCAAATTTATTTTAGTATATTGAGCATAATTTGGGAGGGTTTTAGCTTTCATATGAGACATTTCTAAAACCAATCGATTAATTTAAAGTCAGGTTATAAGCTTTTGTTTCTACAAAATGGATAAGCGACAAGACTTTTGTCAGGGACTGTATATTACAATGTATGTGTACAGGGACAAGACAAATTTTACTAGGGAAAAAAACAGGCCCTTAAAACTCAAACAAACAAAAAATGCTCTGATTCCAAAGTATGAAAATGAATTCATCTTTCTTCTTTGTTTCTTACTGCATTTTAAATCTCAATGTATATTCAGCAGTTACAATGCATAGAGGATATATTTTCCTAATGGATTATATTGTGGTTTCTATTTAAGTTATTTATAAATTGTGGTTTTAACTTTGGAAGACTATTTTCCAAACCCATTTACTGTCACAACTGTTAGATATCTGAAGTAATTGTGATTCTACTACAGAAACATTAAATCGATGTTTCATAGTCCAGACCACAGCAGATAATTTGTCTTGTTTGATAAAATATGAGTCACGGCCTCTTGGTTCCATATTGAGCATATGCAAAGTAGGAAAGTATCTTATGGACAGGCGAAGCACAGCGCCATGACAAATGCCACTACAGACCTTAACAGAATTAAAGTGCAGTCTAAATCTTATTAGGGATATTCCGGGCTATGATCCAAAGTAGAAACTTTGCCAAGCTGACTTTATAAGCAAATGGTTCTAAAGATAAACTGATAAATCTCAAAAGACCTACTGCCTCTTCAAACCAGCTACAATTTATCAGCTGTAAAAAAGCCACTTAATGTCCTTCAGTATTCTGCCCCCTATAAATTGACTACAAAATATTTAAACATTACAGTAAAAGCCTATCTTATGGTTTTACTTACATGCATGAAGAGAAAAGTGCTTGCGTTCTGTAGAGCCAGGTGCTGTGGCTGCCGGGGGTGTGACAGAGGAGCTCAAAGACCCCACCACAGGGAGAGTAGTGGAGGTCACGGTTGTAGTAGAGGAGGACTCCCCTCCCTCCCCTAAGAGATGCTGGATAGAGTGGAGCTGGAAGCAGGGATCAGAGAGCAGGACTGATGCAGCTCGTGATGTCCTAAAAAACAGAGATATGCGTCATGTTTTTGAAAACAGAAAATGGTAAAAAAAAAATGGTCTAATAATGAATTGCTTTAACAAATAAGAGTGGGCGATATAAACAAAAGTCAGTATCAACAATATTTTTTTTTTCTTAGGGTTATCGTGATCCATTATTCACACAGTACATCAGAAATGTGTCTATAAATGTTGTGGTTGAGGTTCTAATATTACAAACACATGAGTAGACTGAAAACACACACACGAATACTGAAATATCACTTTACCACATTATTTAATTTCTTTCTGCCAAATTTTTATTCCATATATCCGTATGCACAATAACATTATTTAGCCTATCTCCAAAACTACAATAGCAACAGCAATATTATTCATGTTTTATTTATTTCCCACATTTATTTACAAATACTGATTGAAAAAGACAACTGTATATAGAATGCCCATTCCCTGTGAAGTCTTGCCTCCTCACAGAACAAATATCAGGGCTGGGATAATGGCTTGGGAATACCTCTAAAGCAGGCCGGTGTGTTGACCCCATAGATTTTCTCTGGAAGAGGTTGTGACAGCTGTAATGGGCATTAGTGTTGCTGAGGGGCAGGTAAAAGGACCATTGCTCATTAGACGTACTCATTATGTGCTGCCCAACAAAAACAACATCTTACACAACTAAAATGTGGCTACATCAGCTCAATTTGGCCACGAAAGTGAATACACTGTACTATGTTGATTGTGGTGTTCATAACTCAAGATATAGTTGAAATGCACTGTACTTACTTCTCCCATCTAATACCTGACTGTCTGAGCTTGAATTGAAAGACATGCATCTTAACATTATCTGCCACTTTCTATGTCTCACCAATGGTCTTTTTTACGATCTATGTAGCACTCAATCACTGGTGTTCTCGCTAATGAAAGCCCCCTCCTTAACTCTCTTTTTCCCTTCTGTTCTTCTCTCCCCTGCGGCGCCACTCAATCCAACCTCTACACATCAATCTTTTATAGCGGGGCTTTCTACAGGACCTGACTCCCACACACTGGCTTTTTCCAAACAGCTCCAGTCTCTCCTTTGTCTTTCTCCACATGTTTACACTCCTCTTTTCTCTGCTGTCCTTCAGATATACTTCAAACTCCAAGCACTTTCTGCACTGATATTATGCTGGCTTCAGTGTCACTTACTGAACACAGGTAGACTTCTCATATTCTACAACACGCATCTTAATTACAAACTGACTGTGTTAATGGAAATAAAGAATCAAGTTATGTAAATTATGTTTTAATACAGTTATAAAAAACCTACCTGCTTGATGGGAAAACAATCACAAAGGTAAAGATATAAGAACAAAATATGCAACTGAGTAGTGTTTCTACTATGATAAAGGGTTTCATGCTGCATTTTCTGTTTCAAAAGACTCATAACTTAAATAATATTAACAAGCATGAATAGAATAGCATAATTACTTCTCTTCAGCCAACACATTTTAAACAGGAAAATAATATTTTAGTTCACACAGATGCATGTGTACCACTAATTTAAACATGCAAACATGCTGGAACAAAATATCTGCTACCACCCACTATTCCCTCACAGATTCACAGCATGAGACAGTGTGAAAATGAAATGCAATAGCACACGTAGGTAATAAAATCAACATGTCAATGTCCTGACCCATATAATCTGATTTGATGTTGTAAAACTGCAATCCAAAACATAAGCCATATACTTGATTTGAGCTGCAGCCAAAATGAAAAACAAAAGACATTTTTGGCTTTTGCTTTATTCTTGTTTACTTATGACTTATAAAACACTGAACAACTTATTCAAGAGGTGCAATGATCACTATAGATATGCTGTGTATTTGGGTACAGTGTATTAGTCATACGGACCGAAGAAGAAGACGACACAACATGGTCTGATTTTGAGTGTTTTTTTACTCTATGTTAACCAGTGTTGTCAGGTGTTTACAGTTTGTTTGTTTGAATGTGTGTACAATGTTTTACTTACAATGTATGCTCATTAATATGCACTTAAAATCTAAAAAAGTGATCAGGTCTACCCCTCAACTTATGTATCATCTTGGACTTTTTATCTGTCACATTTGTACCAAGTTAGCCGAACGATGACTGGTGTCCACTCCCAGCCTAAGTCTAGACTGTCCGCAGAGGGGGTGCAGTGACATTTTCCTGCAAAAATTGTATTCTGACCTTATCACTACAGCAAGACTTGACACTTCACACAGAGGCGCTCTCCAGGCCAGCCCCTTTGATGAGCAGCTTGTCTCATCCCTCCATTCCTCTTGTTGAGCTTTAATAATGCAACCACATGTGATTGATTTTTGCCTTACCGAAATGATTCATTCAAGAGGAGGAAAAGAATGGGAAGGGATTGTGCTCCGAAGCATTGGAAAGAAGATCAGCATGAGTCGGAGCACAGGGCTGGAAAATGTCACCAGTTATGTCTCCATTGTGTCAGACTTTAATTGTGATCTAACAAAAGGGCATCGCTTTTATAGACTGACAAGGAAAATTAAGGATGAATTGTATCAGCATGAATGTATAAAACAAGTTAGCATAGCAAGTTTTGGAAAACAACAATGTAATTTTAATTCATTTATAACTTCAATGTTTTGATGGTTAATAGGGTTATAAGATTGTGGCCATTTTTAAAGAGGTGAAATATAGACTTTTTTTTTCAGTGCTTAAAGATGAGAGATTTACAGTTTTATGTAGCCAGGGTCGACCAACACAGCTGCATAGGGTTGTATACTTGGTTAAACTAGTGATCGTGGTGAAATTGTTGGTTTCAATGCAAATATGCTTATCAAGTATTGTATGAAATGTGAAAACTGAAAAAAGCTGCAAATAGATAGGTATGTCTATTGTGAACATTAAGCCATGTTAGAATGTTGTTACCTCGTCAAAAAAACATCCCTGGAGTTGTGTTTTGTGCTAAAATTATCCAAATAATTTTAGTGAAATTGTATGAAGTTTAAAAACACAGTGGAGCAGCCTAAATATACAGGGTTTGTGTGTGATTGAAACAAAAGAAAAACTCCAGGTATGTTTTTGATGAGGAAACAACATCATAACATAGATCAGAAAATAGCGTAATATGTGCCATTAAAGTTACAAACAATGTACATTATGCAATTATTAAGTCAGTTTTGATTGCAAAAAATATCATCTAATTGTTGTATTGGGAGAATTAGCAAAATATCAAGATTAATTTACAGGGAGTGTTCAAAATGGCTTAAGGGATTGTGTTGAATTTTTAACAATGATAATGGGGTTTAAGTGCTTGACTGAAAACTATTCCAAGAGTCTCGCATGAGTGAGGGGTTTTACTGGTCAGATACACATGTTTATGTTACAAGTTACCCGATAGCTGTTTTCTGAAACTACAAATGATAGATAGCTACATGTCAAAGCAGCCAGTAGAGTCACAAAAGTGGCAATGCTAACATCACTGCAAATTTTAAACAGCTTGTGTGTGTTCAATAATCGGGGTGCATCCATAAATCAATGAAAACAAAGTAAATAGATGCAAATTGTTCTGGCTAAACATCCACATGTCTAATGAAGCCATTGTAAATTCAGATTTAGGCAATCAAATGACAGATCTGTGCAAAGAGAATTGTCAAGTATTGTAGTTTTCACTTTTAAGTCAAATTTATGGCTGTGACTCGGAGGCTCTCATCTTAATCCTCTGTGACAGGAGATCAGCAAAGAACAGGCGCTGCCACTGAGAATGCAAAACGGGTTGGAAGAGAATTCAGCGCGCACAAACTAGCCACAAAACAAAAGTGCATCAACATTGGACTGCACATTAGCGTCTCCTTTGAACCGTAGAAATGCCTCTAGTCTTGTGCATTAACCATATTTGACAGCCTGTATTGCATTAGTGTAACTGACTAGTTTTAAGCATTATATAGTGTCCTCTTTCATATCTGTTTTTCCATTTCATCTAAGTTCTGCACCCAACACTGACAACTAGTCTTTGCAGAAAGTTATCCAAAAGGTCACAGAGCGTTTATGCATTTTCATAAAAAGGTTTTTGTATGTCAAGAATTATGAACCTGAAATTCCAAAACGTTATTAAGCACTTATTTGGGGCTTAAGCACTTACTTGGGGCAGTGCTTATTTGGGGAGAGACACTGTTCAGGAAGGTAATTTGTTTCTCTCAAATGTAATTAAATTGTGAATATATCACAAAATATAAATAAATATGGCATACATGCATGCACATATCTGTTTTTGCTTTACTGAACCTTTCTGCTTCACCACACATCCCATGAAGAAATGAGCTATTTCCACTCTGCAAATACTCTCTAACAATGGCCTTTATGACTGACACAAAAGGCGATGTTTGCAAAGGTATTGTGCATTTGAAGAGCCTGTGTTGTTAATGACTATGAGCACACGTGTTTGCCAAAAGAGATTACCTTACTAAAAACACATTAACCAAGCAATTTGCATTCAGGTTTCATCGAGACTGTCTGTCTACATCTCCAAAGCTCAAAATGCTCTGTTACAGCTTGTGATGTCATGAAGTGGTAGTGGGCAATTCCAGGGATGAAATTATCCACATGATTCTAGTGAAGATGTATGGAGTTTAAAAACATAGCGGAGCAATTCTTATATTAACATGACATCACAAGGTAGAATAGTGTTTTCCATTTGAGAGGAGAACTCAGCCTAAATATGCAGGGTTTTTGTCTTTAACATGTGTGTATGAAGCAAAACACAACTCCAGGTATGTTTCTGATGAGTAAACAACATTATAACATAGATCAGAAAATAGTGTAATATGGGCGCTTTGATGAAAAAAAAAGTTGGATGTGCATAATAACATACAATTATAGGGATACTTTTTTACACATTTGTAAATTATTGAAAAAGTAATGTAATGTATTAAAAACAAAAAATAATAAAAAAAAAAATTCCTCCATTTTGTAGGCAGTGCTCCAAAAGCTTATAAAGGAATAGACAGCCTTCCAGAATCACCCTGAAGTGCCTCCCATGGCAATATAATCCACTCGAAAAGCAGAGAGACAGAGGGGAGGGGATAGATAGGGCTAGAGCGAGATATGAGAGTGAGGGACGTGCAAAAGAGGGAGAGAGGAGGGAGAGTGAGAGACCGATGAAAACAACCAAGTCTGAGCGCAGAACACAAACAGACGGATGCAGGGAGAGAGCGCAGTCCGAACCTAAAGAAAAAGAGCAAACATCATCGGCGTCTGAGAAGGGCGGAGGATGCTGAAGTGAGATGAGAGGGAGGAGGAGGAGGAGGGAGCAGTCTGAAGCTGAAGAGGAGAGGAGGAGAGGAAGAACTGGGAAAGCACCAAAAGCGACAGACGGCACTCACAACTCAACGGAACAGACGGAAGAGAGACTGACCACTGCACATGACCGTTAATCCAGCACCGTCAAGTTTGGACACTCCATATTCGGACTAAGCTTAACTTTTTACTGCATGGGTGTGCTGTTGCTTTTATTTTTGAACATCGGATGAAGAGATATGCAATCTAGTAAGCACAAAAGCTTAACTATTTAGCCGTCTGAAAACATAACCACACACAGCTTCAACAAAATGAAAGGGTTCCGCCAAAGGAGTGACAAACCAAGAATAATTTGTGTGCGTGATGTGTGAACCCTCGAAATGGCCACCGTGCGGGTGAAGTGGACAGGATGCTGACTTGGTTGAATATCTGATCTGCGACTCGGCTAAAAGGCTGTGGGCGTCAGACAGCTGGGGCTGTGATTCACAAAACTCAACTTGGCGTGAAAACAAGCAATGCAACAACTAAGAGGAGCTTTTTTCACTTTGATACAAGCTCAATAACAGCAACTGTGTGCGTGCTCATGTGAAAAAGGAGGCTTACAGCATCTGAAGCAAAGATCCTGTAGCAATGTGATCTGAAAAGAAAACGTTTTCCACTTGAAGAAAAAACAATCAGGATGTGTACTGACAACTTTGAGTGAACACTGTAATTAAAGTCAGTCCTATAGTCTTTTTTAGCCTAATAGGCCATTTTGTATGCATTGTTCCCTTTCAAAGACATACTGACAGGGTATATCCAAACCCAAAACGAAAACAAAATCTGTACCAGAGACTGCAGCTTAGAAATTGTGCCTTTTCATGGAGCCAGTCCATATGGCAGGAGAAGTCAGATGCAAATCCTGTTTAAAATTAATAAGGCTTGACAAAACAACAATCACAAGTATGAATCTGAAAGAGCATGTAGTACAATATGTAGTATCGCAACAATTAATTTATGGTGTATGCAAAATTAGATAAAAATGGCTTTTCTATCGACCATTAAAGAGCAAAGGGAGGGATCTATGTATTAAAGCCATAAAAAAGTATCAATGCTGCTGGTTGCATAATGTCATCTGTCGAAGGCAAAAAAGGCTTTCTTCATAGTGTGGTAGTACCAACAGTTCTAATACCATCCCCTTTCTGGTGGCCAGTCGTGTTGTTAGTTTGCCTCCAACCAAGCATCTGCCAGTCTAGAAATGGCTCTTCCCAAGAGGGAAGATGTCTCTGCGCCTCGGACATCCTCAGCTGCACTGCCCTTGGTCTGGAGCAAATCCCTAAAGAAATGCCTGTCTCTGCTGTCACTTTGGATCTCAGCCATAATCAGATTGCACAATTGAAAGAGGCTAGTTTTTTGGGGCTTTCTCGGTTGGAAACATTACGGATATCACATAATCAGCTGACTTCTATTGAGCCAGGAGCGTTTCATAATAGCTCTGGAACATTGCTCAGATATTTGGATCTTTCATCTAATCATCTGTGTGATTTAGAGCAACATTATTTTATCGACTTACCAGGACTGGAGGAACTGCTGCTCTTCAACAACCGTATCCTTCGTGTTGAAAGTTCAGCCTTTGCCAAACTAAGTAACCTTCGCAAGGCCTACCTCAGCCATAACCGTCTCACTGATTTCCCTTTCTTTTCAATACAAAAGCACACGCATCCACAACTACTTCTGCTTGATCTGTCATCAAATCGTCTGCCTAAGCTACCCCTGGAGGACATATCAAACTTACCCATCACAGTCCAGAAGGGACTCTACCTTCATAACAACTCCCTGGTGTGTGACTGTTCTATGTACGGACTGTTCCATAAATGGGCAGAGCGAAACTTCACTTCAGTAACAGACTTTAAAGAGGAGCACACGTGTCTCATCTACGGGATGCAGAAAGGTACTGTACGTTTCTTTAAGCATGACCGTTATTTTGAAAAATGCAACTTCACTGGGATGAAGTTACCCGTCACAGAGCAGGAGGGGAGTGTTTTGGCCAGTGCTGGAAGCGCAGTTCTGTTGCACTGTGTAACTACCTTGACAGGACAACACGTGACCTTCTTTTGGGTGTCACCACATCAGGAGTATGTTGCACCCCCAGGAAACAGTGACTCCCTAAAAATGTACAGCAATGGCAGTTTAGAGATCAGGGATGCCCGTGCAGCAGATTCTGGCATGTACCTGTGTATGGCTGTGGACGATCAACAACAGCGCAATGAAACCAGGGAGGTGAATCTGACAGTGGTAATGCACCAGAGCCATGAACCCCATGAATCGTTCAACACTGGCTTCACCACTTTGCTGGGCTGTGTGGTGAGCCTGGTCTTAGTCCTCATGTACCTTTATCTGACACCCTGCCGCTGCCCTCCCTGTCGAAAAGCCCCTCCTCCTCCTGCCACTACCCCAGGTCAGACTAATGAGGCAGGGGCAGGGAGTGCCCAATCCTCTATTCTCACCCCCACTCCTCCAACAACAACTGAAGGCCCTGGTCGCAAGGTCAGTACCAACAAGCATGTAGTGTTTTTAGAGCCCATACTAGAGCAGCAGAATGGGAGAATAAGGGCAGGGCAGGGCACTGGGACAGGACAAGGACACTTGGGGCCAGGTTTACTTTTAGGACCAGAGCACCAATCAAAACTCCCAAACCAATCCCAGCAGAAAGCAGGGGAGACAGACTCTATAATATCAGTGTTCTCAGACACACCCATCATGTTACCGTAGCAATGAGAGAGCAGTCGGAATGGCACTAATATCACCTCTTGCTCACTCTTCCTCTGCCTGTCAGTTACCTCCTCAGCACCTCCCACAGCACTCAGCACTAGACCTGAGCACTAAAGTAATCAAGCTTTGATGCTAAGAGCTAGACTTCAAAAGAGAAGTGTAAGAAGTGTATTTCTGTTAGTCCAGGTCTGCCAACCATACCCAACAGCCAAGAACCAATGCACTGTGAAAGGCTATCTTCTGTTGAAAGGGAATCATAGAGAATAGTGATTACACAGAACCCAAAGCAGTGAAAAACAGATGTTTGAGAGGGAGTTTAATAATAAGATTTAAAAGCAAAATCAGGGCCAAAACCTGAAAATCAAGAAGCTGAGACTAATTACCCCCTTATCACCGTGAGACAATAACTTGTGAAAAGGGTGTAGTAAATCTCATTAAGAAAAACAGACATGCAGACATGGGTGAAAGTGCATTTCAGGAAGAACGTGCACTGACTGAAAACAGAGCACAGAGCAGTCCCTTTAAGCACGGCTTGTACCTTTAAGATAATATTTACTTCAGATGCCTTTTTGTCTCGTATAGAGATAGACATGATTTTTGTAAACATTTTAGCTTTTATATTTTTCAGAGTGGCAGTCAGCAAGAGCCAAACAGCATTGCATAGTGTAGCTCAATTTCAAAGTAAAACGTTTTAGAGTAGACAAGCAGATGAGCTTTCAGTGAGTAAATATAGTAACTCTTTAAGGTTTGACTTTAAAGTTCCCCTCCCTTCTCCCGCTCTCCCTTGCACCCCTGCCTTTAGTAGTCAGAATCTGGAAAACAAAATGGAATTAAAATGAAAACCATTCCAACTGTTCAGATGTGATAAAGCAAAGTAAATGTTGGATGTATTAACTTGGAAATCGTAAGATTTTGCTCTCCTTCATCAGACAAGTAAATGGTGGAACATTGAATACAAAAAGAACTCCATAATTTCTGTGAAATTTATGAAGGATTGACATGTTTTCCTACTTATTGTCTACACTGTATCCACTGCATCTTTCTCTTCACCACCTCTGCTCCTCATGTCCTCCTCTTAAGTATTTTGTCTGTTTCCCTATGTCAATAAACCTATAAACCTGTGTATCCTTCCAGATGAATGTCTGCCTTGTTATTGTTTGTAACAAAATAAAAAGAATGTCTATTGTTGCTTGCAGAACTGCATGCACAGTCACTTTAGCATCTGTCAAAGAAATGCCAGACACCAAAGTAAATTTTAAGTTTTAACCTGCAAAATGTTATTATCAAACCATTTGGTAAATCTTTGTAATATACTTGCTTTTCTATGTGTCTGTTGATGTTGCAGTTGCCAACAATAATATTTTGGCTGGGTTGTTTAAATTCAGTGGTATATGACATAGTGATTTCCTTTTCTCTTATGTCGTTATAGCTAAAATGTAATCCTCAATTCAATAGAGATAATAAGATTAGACATCACCCATAATATCATATTATTGATATTATATGAGTACTGCTGCCATAATTAGCAACATTACTTTCATTGCAGCCTGTTGTTTTTACCATGTCTGCCCCTGCGGCCTTGTTAATGATGATCACAGCCACTGGATAGTTATGGCCCTTAGCTGTGTCAGCTCCTAACCATATGAACACATTATCATATCAGGTCAACATCAGGTCATTTAAAATATTTTCAATGATACACCAGATATAATCAGAAAGTCAATGATCATCCTTGTTTAAACATTTATTAAAGATTCTCTCATGCTACTCTTTATAATCTGCTTCTGGCGACACAGGAGTTATGTAACACAAGCATGTGATGCCTCCCATGTCAATGAATCACAATGTTGTTCAAAGAAAGCATGAAGTTTTTATATGATTAAGTAAATAGATATCAATTTTCTGTGTGAGATAACCATAAATTACAAGAAACAATGACAAAGCAAAGCATTTTTTATCCACTAAAGTGAGATTATATATCAGTATGAAAGGCGCCAGAGAAACACTGAAAATGAATTGCACATATGGTTTAAAAACAACAGGCCAGTTTATTACCTGACATAAGTTAAGATTTATTTGTTTAGCATTTGCTCAAGTGTCTTTATATTTCCCACACCAGTGGCAGCCAATGCATATGAGCCCATTTCATTATGTGCAAAGGAGGTTTAACAGCTTGTGAGACAAAAAAAAAAAAACTTCAACCTCCTGTTTACTCCAGAGGGCTAAAGCTTATTTTACGTAATCCTACAGTTTTCTTTTTTTTTTTTTTAAACAAAAATGTACTTTACAGAGCAGAATGTATAGTGGCTTATTAACCACTCCCTGCAGGAGAGGAGATTTAGACCTGGTAGATTTTTATTTCTGAGAATAAAAATACTCATTGCAATGTCAACATTTCAGTAATTGGTCTGAGAGGAAATATATTCCTATAATATAACTGTTAACACCCGGTTGTGTCGGATGGAATTGGATCTGCTTCGACAAAAACATTGCTGCTCATAATGCTAAAACACATGAAAGTATCAATTTACATTCTATATAAAATGAAAAGCAAGACAAGCATTCCCTGAAACATTAAAACATAGCACAAGCCCTCATCAACTAAACGTGCACCCAGCTATAGGCCATTAATCTCCCTTGTATAGCACCATTGTTCATTTCCTGTGTTGCCTTAGTGCTATTATTCAAATCAACATATCACAGATAATCACAAAAGATACCACACCACCATAAATTACCATCCAAAATCACTGATCTATATGCAGATCCTATAAGGTACAGACACTGAATAATACACCATTATTCCAAAGGACATTTGGCCACGCTGTAATGATGCTTAGGCAAATAGCGAGGAAAAAAGACATTCGAAAATGATGTGGAAGATAAAGGTAATTCGATGAGAGCAGCTAGCACTGCGAAAGCAGAGACAAAAGATTACCGTAATTAATCTAAGATTGTAGTACTACTAGTTTCACTTCTAATAAAAGCATAAGTAGGCTCTTTTTGCTTTTACAGTTTAACAAATGATGAGCCAATGCTGAGTGACCAATGCCCACAAGAGGCTTATTGGTGAAATATTAAAGTATCACAAAATCTGCACCCAAAGCAAAGAGGGTTCTTTCAAGGACATGTTCTGATACAAGCTGCTTAAATCTTACATGTTAAAGAGTATCTTCATCTGCCTCATCAGGCTGAGGGTGGGTTTTGCCTGAGCAAAAGGTTAAAGCCCAATAAATGTTAACCAAATGTGAAGTATACTTCTCACAGAGAAGTACTTATGTAAGATGGAGGGGGGAGCAACTACTAAATATTTAAAAGGTTTTTATGCTTCACTTACACTTCAAAAGTCAACATTTAGTTGAAGCTTGTGAAATGACTATCAAGTTCATTACACAACCTACTTCTATCTATGTAAGACTCAAACACACAAAAAAATATTTTTTTCTTTTTATTGTCAGATATATTATATTAATGAATAGTTAAGTTTCTTGCACTCAGTTACACTAGCAGTGGGTTTTGGAACGGACATAGTGAAGTTTTTGAAGGGACAAAACTGTGAACTCAAAATAGAACAGACAGTGGTAAACCAAATGAATTCATCAAACAGAAAGAAGAATCTGAAGTGATCATTGAAAATACATCACAACAGATTATTTTTTGCCATCTCAATCTTTTGACTAAAATAACTCTTATTAATAATTTATGAGAAAATAAAGAAGCACTTGGACACATTTTTCCAAACGTCTCCCATTTAGTCTTAATCTGAATAAAAAAGTCATATGCCTCATAAACATCAAAACTAAAGCTGCACGATGTTATAATGACAGCAATATTTCAGCTAAATTTCAGTGATTCTATTTGTTTTCAAATTGTGTTATAACATTATTTTTGGTGTGGAAAAAAAACACATCTTTTGCTCAGAAAAAATTGAGATTGGGAAACTATAACAATTACATTAGTACAATGTGCATTTGTAACAAGTTGACGTAGTCCCTCATATAAGTACAATAATTGCTTCGTGGTGCAGGTAGTTAGCATAAACAAAACAAATATGGGCTGTGTATCCACAAAAAGATTCAATTCAGTGATGGCTCTTTTCACCAAAAATAAGTTTTACAAGTTAAAACAGTGCATTCTGAGCCATGTGGTTTGTTAAGTTAAAGTAATCAGCCTTAAGTGAGCAAATTCACATTATGCATGAAAGTGAAACTCATGTTCGTTTAGTATGTTTGTTAGCTTCCATCTGTCCTGGGTTTTCTAAAGCCAGTCAGAGCTGCTGTGCCAAGGCTCATCAATGTCTAATCTTATCCGCAGAGAAATCACACAAATGTAATATATTTAGGAAACTGAGTTAGAAATCTATATACAGCTTAATGTTATATACAACATTTGTAGGTGGTTGCTATTATGCATTGCAAGCCTTTAAATTCACATTATAATTCATATGTTGACCTGCAATAAAGGTTAAAAAAAATATGGTGGACAGTTGTTTTGGTGATTAAGCATATGAAACTCATTTCTAAATATGGATTTGTATCCTATTTATGTTTTTGTGTTGTGTTTCACTAATTACTCATTACTCCCAATTCTCCTTGTACTTTTCCAACCATTCCTACCTGAACTTTACTGCTATTGTTTTACCTATTGTTTTATAATTCAACCCTTACCTTCTTTAGATTTAATCATCTAATGTCTACTCTGCACCACCAATCTAAAAATGTGTTTTTACATTTTATACTTTTCAGTATTTATTTGTCCTCTAGTCCCATTTTTTTTCCTCCCTTTTCCTCCTGTTTCCTCTCTGTTTTTCTCTCAGAATTTCCTCTCCATTGAGTTGGATAACTGTTGGCATCTCCCACCCCATGTCCAGCCTTGGTCGTTGCTGCCTCTATGGTATCCACGGTAACAGAAGACCACCAGGATGTCTGAAAATCTGCTACAAGACCAACGATGTCACACACAGGAGAGTGCGCACACTGCAGTAAAAACATCATTATGTATTGAATTTTTTCTGCGTCAAAACGTAAACAACTTGAATGATTAGCACAACTCATTCATGACAAATATTAGACGGAAGCACAAAACAACGTGTAGTAACAATGAATGAGGGTCTTTACAACTATAAATAAAGCAAATGCATTTTGTATAGTAACGGTCAATGTACATTTTTAGTTGACTTTTCTCCAGTGCTGTTTCAGTATCAAATTACTGCATAGGAGGAGTTTGTAGTTAAGTAGCATCCTTATATGCAGATTTACAAATATGTTTTCAATCATGTACATCAATAAATCATAATAAGCATGTGTCATTTTATGCATTTAATAATTTAATAAAAAGAAAAAAAAGTTTTCCTTTTTTTTATGCATTTTAAATATGAAAAAGTTGAATAGCTCTACTTCTAGTTGAGGTATTATCAAGATATTTAGGTCATTGTATAAGTTTGTAATAAGGATAGATAACAGAGTTCTTACAGCCAGGATGACTTCTTGGTATAAACTAAAATAATAAATACCGCATACACATATCATTGCTGATATTCATGTAAATTGCAAAATATTAATTAATGGCACAGAAAGTCCCATCTGGCCTGTTTTTGACTGCAATACTTGATGTCGTATTGACTTTTGACATGTGCATCTAGGTCAGTATTTGCACAGTGATGCACTTAGTTGCTATATTGTTTTGGTTAGTCTAACCAACATATGATTATTAGAAGTGAAAATGATATGCATCAAACTGTATAGCCTGAATCAATCATATTATGTGTACATTAAAGAAAATATGATAAAAGCCATCTCTACACTGAGCCCTTGACACGTTGATGGCTGTGGCAATAATTGAAATTCATTTTGCCTTTTAACAACATAAATGCATCAAAAGTTCCTCTGAAAAGGCAGCTCATTCATTAGTAAACCCTGCGAGGAGTGATAATGACTAGCTCTACCTTCTACCTTGAACTCACCAGCTACAGAAACTCCAGCAACTACAGGGCTGACTAGTAAATAATGCATTCCAACTGAGGTGAATTTTTTGTTGTTAAATTCATGAACAGACATTTGGACTGAACACTGCATTTAAAGCTGACATTATAGCACAGAGCAAAAATGACTCAGTCCTTCTGCATATTACAGTCCCTTTATGATCTTTAATGATCATATAGGAACAAAAGGAGTTTTCCCAACACAGGTCTACTCAGTGGGACATAACTATATAGAAAAACATTGCTTCAGAAGAATCAGCCACAAAAATAGCTATTGCAAAAGTAATAAAAATAACAGCAGGCTGAGCTTATAGTGGAAAAACCCAACATCCCTTGAGTCGAGGCCTCTCATGGTCCAAAGAGGCTAAGCTAATTAGCGCTGGTCTCAATCTAATCTCTGGATGGCTGCAAGCTGCTTCTGATGTCTTTTAGCCTGAGGTAATGGACAATAATTAGCACCATTGATTTTCTCCACTATAGTGGGAGGTGGACAAACCCGGGCGACGTTAATAGTCCTGATGTGAACACTGGGAGGGAGAGGGGTGATGGACACATACATTCCTCTGCAAACATCATCATCATCATACATATTGCAAGATATACCATATTTCTAACCATTGTGACCAAGATGCCGGCTTATTTTGCTGGTCCTTAAAAAAAAAACAAAGGGGTGTGTGCGCACCTCATCAAGTTTAAGGTAATGTGTATTCAGGCATACAGAAAGCAGTCAAATCTTCCAAATGAGTCTAGCTTAGTTGATTTTCTGGTGGATATGTTTTTGTTGTACCTGAACCAATGCCAACAACATATGTCAAGTGACTCCAGGTGCAGAGCAAACACAGGGCTCTGTATTGGATCAAAAGCAGCTCCTTGTGACTAAGGTTGGTTACTATAGTTTACTGTAGGCTTTGTGTAAATGGAACACTGCTCCTCTGCTGTATTACATGCAAACACTGGCCACAATATATTAGGGTTAGGGTTATTAGGAAAGTGGGCGCCATATGAAATGCATCGGAATATGAAATGAGTTCAGAACACAGCTAGAAGCAATGGGAAGGACATTTATTCAATTAAGACTCAGGCTGGAGAGGCACAGTGTAAAACATGTTACAGCAGCAAATTAATAACAAACGCAGTTCAAGGTAATTGGCAGTCTGAGTCCAGGATCAAAACATGCCAAAAACCCTTAGGTTTTTAAGTTTGAGGTATTCAAATAAGCAAAACCAGTTAAAATGTTCATACTTTTTGAGACTGGGTGTGATATGGTAATACATAAGCTTTTTTTTTTTACTTTTAGACAATGTTACAGCCACTACTTTGCTCATTTAACCAAAATATCAGATACATAATATTCTGTGTATTATTATGGAAACCTAGCCCATAGCTCTAAACCACTGCACTGTGGCTTCTGCTGTAAGCAAGGCTAAAGCTTCGTGATACAAATCAATTTTGTTGATAGACAAAATATTAGATATTGGAATTATACATTTGTCAAAAATACAGACTCAGTTTATAATGGAAAAGTAAAGAATAGAATGTGGCAGAGTATTTGGAGATGATACATTGGAAAAGATAAGGCAATGTATACAAATATTTTAATACATTATACAATATATTGCATTTTAAATTGAATTTCATGGAAAAATGATGGAGGCTAAATATAATTGACTCTTTTGCATATGAAACCCATAAGAGAGTAGATGAAATTATACTGAATAATCTCTCCACCATCAAGTTTAAAACTTGTGTCCTGACACCAAATCTCTCACAAATAATAAGCAATAAATAAAAGAGAAACATTGCAACTTGTACAACACAATTGTTTTGCTAATATACACAATTGTTTTTATTAAAATCCAATTTTAGTGAAGTCAACAGGACAACAGAGTTGCTGAAAAAAAAAATTTCAATGAATTCAACACAAACTAATGCTTTGTTCCTCCAGGTCAATAGCGCCATTACATGTGCACAGCACAATGGGAGCAGACCTGTGGGCTGCTAAGAGTCCTTGATGGGACTGGATCATTGGGAGAGACCAAAATGATTGAACCACTAAACTAATGCCTGTACTAATGCGTAAAATCGAAAAGGCAGAAAGCTTTTACCACATAACCCCATTAAATGATGGCTTCTTTTTTCCATTTGTTTCAAGAGAATATAATGAAGTACAGACATGTCATTTTTTGTTTAATTTAACTGAACTAACATTGTCTAAAGGTGTTAAAATATTGCAATACTAAGGCAAAAGGAGAAATTTAATTTGTCAGCTGGACAGAGTTTATTTGGTCGAATAACTGAAGAAGCAGCTTGGATGAGCTGCGAAACGTATTCGACCAAATAAACTCTGTCCAGCTGACAAATTGAATTTCTCCTTTTGCCGTGGATTCTACCTGGACGACTGAGGGATTCTACACACATTGCAATAGGTAAATAAGTTATTGAATATTGCTTTTTTTCTCATATCGTACAGCCCCGGAGTGAATAAAATGTATTTTAAATCAGATTTAGCAGCTCAATAGTACTTTCTAAAAATAAAAAGTCATTAGTAATTATATTCGAGTTATTAAGTCAGTTAGACAGATTATGCTTTGTGATTGCCCCAGGAAACACTCCACGTTAGTCACTATGATTGTCATCTTTTAGCTGGTCACTACACCAATACATGTATTAGTTTAAGCAATTAAATTATTGTCAGAACATCCATTAAGGGCCGTCACTTCCTGTCTATTGTTAACCAATGCGGTGCACAGCCAGGCTCCACTGTATTCTGAGACCCACAATTCTAATATGCACACCACCTCAGGGGACCAATTAGGAATGAACTCAGGAAGGCATCATGACACTAAACACTGGGTTTACGTAAGCAAACAAAAACAAGAACAGCCATGCATTTCAAAAAACAGTTCTCTGTCCAAGAGCCTAGATAAAGTAGACGTCAGAGTTTGTTCTGCTTTAATTTCCCGTTTGTTGTGTTAAAAACAGACATCTGCAATCCATCTGCAACACATTTCAGACAGACCAATTACAGCAGGTATGAAAGCACAAGGTGCATGACAGGTTCTGTCTTTTTCATTTGATGATTTCATCACCATTTAATTTAATTCATCATTCATCATCTCCACAGGTTGTAATAAGAGGTCAGAGTTACTGTTTGTCACAAAATTATCCAACATACAGTGCTTTTAAAGCAACTATGGATTTACAAGTGCTAACATATTATCAAACTACTTTTGCAGCAAAACTAAACAGAATGAAGTGATATTGGGAAAAAAAACGTTTTTTTTAAGAGTCATTCAGTCTCAGTAAGTTTGTAAGCAGTTTGCTGTAATTGCCCTATTTGTCAATGTGAGATGGTGACTGGAGCTAAATTTGCATTTACTTAAGAATCAGTCAATCATGAAGAGTTTTCTGAAATGTCAACGCTTCACTGATGCATCACCTTTCACGTCCTTTCTCAATCCCGGTGCAGAGCTACTTCATTAGTTTTTCTCTGTCCAATGGGGTATATTCAAAATATAAACTGATATATAAACTGATACGCCCTCAAACAATTGGTCATTCTCAAAACTGTCACAGAGGGATTTAGCAAGAGGGAAATGTAATCAAGAAAAAACTGCATCTATGCCATTTTATCTCCAGTTTTGCTTTACAAAATCTGAGGTGTTCCAAATTATATGACTAGAAATTCCAAGGGGACCTGAAGCAAACTTATACTATTGACCAACACAAAATAGCTAACAGGGAACCCAGAAAGACACAGGCTATCAATGTGATGGAGGTGTGATTTATACATGTCACTAATAAACGTCAAGGCTTTGGTCTTCCAGGCTATATAACTTTAAATAATGTAAATGTCTGGAAAATAAATTATCTGACAGTGTATTCAAAAGGCCAGCAAAGGACACAAGAACTCATTGCTGATGCACTGGATGGTGAGGTGGTTTCAGTCAGACTAAAAATAGCAGCTGCAAACACTCAAGTTGGTTAGCTGCATAGTTGGAAAACAGGAGAACTGGCATAATCAAAATGTCACCATTTTAAGGGACTTAACTTTAAAAACATAGAACAGCTTGTTTCAAAGCATAAAATTCATGTCATTCGGACTGTCATGATAATTACTATATTACTGTCATTACTATATCGACTTATTGAAAGCTGAAACAATATATTTTGTGGCTCAGTATTTATCGTGGGTAGTTCTTCTTTGCAAAAGTGAGGAGATTTGTGTTATTTTTGTTGCAGAGATTTGAGCTGTAGACGGTTGAATAAGTGACTTCTATGGCTAATTATTGGTTCATTCAGCTATTTATTTTTTGCAGCTCAGGCCTTTCAATGATTAAAACATGTTTCACTGGAATTATCTTGCTTTATTTTAATTGTGTGTGGCATAAAATATAATATTATCGTTTATCTCAATATACCTCTATAGCAATATATCGTGCTTCAAAGGCACGGTGGCTGAGTGGCTAGCACTCATGGTTCACAGCAAGAAGGTTCCGGATTTGATCCCATTCTGTGTGGAGTTTGCATGTTCTCCCCATGTCTGGATGGGTTTCCTCCGGGTACTCCGGTTTCCCCCATCAAACCTAAAAAACATGCACCAGGGACTACATGTGGAAATTAGCTCTAGTGCTACAACCTGGCAAAAAGCATCTCTCCTGTTAAGGTTAATGTATACTGTGCACTGTCCCTGTCTCATAAATAAACTAAATAAATAAATAAAATAAAAAATAAAATTTGTTATCATGACAGGCCTATACATCATAGGTGTAGATGTATGTGGGAATCAGTATCACATGTGATGCCAAAAGTCGGATCGTAAGCTGAGTGAAGCCCCCCGTCCAGAATCTCATTGCTGTCAGCCAGCATTTCCTGACTGTCGGTGGTTTTCCATGGCACCAGCAGGAGCTTTTATTATCTGGTAATTAAATTTCCTCTACACTGAAGCCTATCAACACTGTGTGATATGCCCCACTGTGGACCTAATTATGTACAGCATGTCTAAGTGAGGTTGTAGCAAACTACACAAAAATACTGAACAAAATACTACAAGATTAAGGTTATGTTAATACCACATTTTTATTATTGCCATTTGTTTAGCTACAGAGACAAAAAAAAAACCAACGGATTTTTGGGAGGGAAATTAAATTGCAATAACAGTCAAGGGTACATGTCCTTTAACTGTGTATGACGGGCCTTTTACCCAAACTGATTCATCATCTGTCATCCCTGCTGCTTCTACAGCTGTCAACAGACCTTCACAGTGTAATTTAGTTTGAGAGTTATTGAGGGGTAATGGGTTTGGATTCATCATCCCTACCATGTCACTGGAGAAATAGCCATGTTAATTAAATCTTAATTAAATGCATATGACAACCAACAACAGGAGCATCATAAATAGAACAGATGAGCCTAAAGATAAGCAAAATATAGAAAATTATGTAATACTAAAATTGTTGGTTTGAACATATGTAAAATATTGTGCATTTTTCTATAACTGAAAAAAAGCTGCAAAGAGGATAGATTAATAATAATAATACAATTAAATTGCCAATAACTTCTTGTAAGGGCTGGGACGGGAAGATGTTTTTTTTTGGTTGTTTTTTGGGGGGTTTTGGGGTTGGGTTCTTGTTTTTTGGTAGTAATGTATGAACTTTTTGGTACCTATTTCAGTACTTAAGTATTATAGTATAGTATAGAATATACTATAGCAGTATGTGTTGGCAACAATATCTCAAGCACCATTACTCCGAGCATAGGGGCTCCCCAAGGCTGCGTGCTCAGTCCTCTGCTCTTCACCCTGCTGACACACGACTCCACAACAACCTACAGCACCAACCACCTTGTGAAGCTCATGGACAACACAACTCTGGTGGGTCTCGTCACCAAGGACGAAGAGACTCACTACAGGAAAGAGGTAGACCTTCTGACCACGTGGTGCAGAGACAATAACCTCCAGCTAAATGTCAGCAAAACTAAAGAGATTGTTGTCAACTTCCAGACAGGCCACACCCAACACCCACCACTGACCATCGACTGTGCTGCTGTGGAGAGAGTGAGCAGCACAAAATGCACATCAGTGAAGACCTCTCCTGGACCACCAACACTGCATCACTGGTGAAGAAAGCCCAGTAGTGCTTCTGCTTCCTGCAAAAACTCAAGCAGGCAAGTGCCTCATCACCCATCATGACCACATTCTACAGAGGAACCACTGACAGCATCCTTTCCAGCTGCTTTACTGTGTGGGGTGGAAGCTGGGCTGACCACAACAGGCGAGCCCTGCAGCGCGCAGTGAACACAGCCAGGAAGATCATTGGTGCACCACTCCCCTCCCTGCAAGACACATACACCACCCGGCTCACCCGCAAAGCGATCACAATTCTGAGTGATGCAAACCACCCCGCACACAATCTGTTCAGCCTCCTGCCCTCTGGGAAGAGGTACAGGAGCCTCCGTTCCCGCACCACCAGACTCACTAACAGCTTCAACCACCAGGCTGTTGCTGAACTCCCCTCTCTACCCACAAGGCTGCCAGGAAGCTAGGAATCTGCATCTCCCCAAGAACAGAACTCCCCAAAGAACACTTGGACTCAGACCCCCACCCAAAAAGACGTGCCTTGCACTATATGCCTTTTGCACTATTTACCATTTATTATTTATTTATTATGCATGGGATAGTGAGAAACATAATTTTGATTCTTTGTATGATCTTTGTTTGAAGAATTGTTTGAATGAACTTGAACTTGAATGACAAAACAGAACCAAAATGATCATACATTGCATTCAACACTAGTGCTTTGAATAAAAGCTATACCTTAATCATTCATTTGGTGACTGCGCCAAGAAACAATCAATTGTGCTGCCTCTTCTAGAATAACCTCTCAAACAAGGGTATAAAATATCATGTATTTGTTAACATAATCCAAAAAAAGTCAGAATTACCCACTCCATAACAATAATGCAAACATTTCTGTATTGCCTAACGTACTCGTTAATTAGTTATGGTTTTGTTTGTTTGTTTGTGTTTGTTTTTTTAATAAACAAATGGTTATTATTTGAGTAAAAACTTGTCTACAGTTTTACTCAAATACTCAAAACAACTGTTACAACTTTTACATTTACTTTAAGTGTATATTTTCTAAACACAGTTGTAGTTGTAATAAGCATAATTGGAAAAAATCTCATCTTACCCTTGTCTGTCTCCATCCACTAGGATTCGGACCAAGATGCCAGTAACAGCCACAAGGATGGGGTAATGGTCCACGCTTTCAAGACCTGCAGCAGAAACACTTATTAATATTGATGTTGGGGGGCATTTGTGGATCATATTGCATCAGCCAAATCACAGAGTCCAATTTAGGCAAAATGTTAGTCTGAAACTGCATAACTCCAAAAAGTTTCTATTCTATCAATAAAAAACACAAGAACATAATATATAATTTGTGAGAGCTGCTGCGCTTCAACATTTATCAACAACAAGCCATTACATTTCCTTGCTCATAACTGATCTGTTATTCTAACTGAAATGTCCAACAGTCACACTATGAAGCATAAATACAACAGTCCCACTATGAAGCTTAAATATTGTTAGAAGAAAAGTATAAAAAATGTGGAGAATTGTGAAAGAAAAAGTTTTTAATGTCTACCTGGCAGTCTCAGATTAACAACACGATCAAATAAGTTCTTCTCAGCTGTTACTCTATTCAGCACTTGGTTTAACAACTAAAAAGCGGAAAGAGAAAAATAATAATAAAGAATTAATACACAGCATGGACAGTTTCAGACGGGAGTACAAATGACTAAGGCACATACCTGTGCCAATCGTCGAAGGAGGAGTTCTGCAGATGGACGCGACCAGTCCAAAAAGATTTCTGGTACCAGTGTAACTGTCATCTCCAGTACACGCAGCAAACTTACAGACAGGTCAAAGCATGTAGCACACACCTGCAGTAACAATATTGCAAGTTACAATATTATCACATTCATGGTATGAATTAAGTATGTGCCTCGAAATAATAAAACTACTGGACAGACGTGCCCTTGGGTACCTTCAGTTGACGGGTATCCACAAAATTTCTCTCTGGGCGCTCTGCAGCCTGCTGAATCTAGGAGAGAAAACAAGGCAGAGAAAAATATCTTTAACTAGTATTTTTACACGATAGACTTTCCAAATTCAATGACAACAAGCAATTAACTGGACTAAAGTTGTTACGTTTTCTCAGTATCTTACAACAGGTGTAATTAGTTGATTGTTTTGTTAAAACCAAGGATTGTAAAATATTACACAAATAGTATAATACAGTACAGAAATCTATAAAACAGTAAAAAGAGCTGCAAAGACGTAAACAGAAAAGAAACTGTAATCTTAAAAAAAAAGTGTAGGGTATAGGATGATTTTCTTGCACTTTTTATTAAAAGATGTGTGTCTGAATATTGCTATCGGGATAATCCTTGAAAAAATTGAGATATTAAATTCTGTCAATACCCCCGAGATCTAGGACTCAACAGTGTAGTTGATAAAATGTGTTCCCTAGTATCTGTATGTAGGACATTTTAATACAGTTTTTCCTTTTGTTTAAGATTAGGTCACATGAAAAGAAAACAGTAGATTACGTTGTTGTAAAGTAAGCCTTGGTATGGGTTTATCAGACAAATTGATTAAACAGTCAATGACTTCTGGTTCAACACTTCAGTAAGTGGATGAATGAGTTTCCAATCTATCCTGTATTTGCATCATGGGTCTCAGCATATCTAATCAGTGTGATATTGGATTATGCACCTTATTTAACCAGCAGATAGCTTCTACATCAGGCATGCATAATGGAAAAAAAAACAAACAGATTTATATTCCACCAATGACATTGTGAGATTAGTTGATAAGAAACTGTACTCAAAATCTTAAAGCTGGAGTACTTGTTTTTCACACTGTGAAAAATTACCTAAGTATTTAAATGTAACTCGTCCCCAGCTCTCACAAACATCTTGGCGCATTCACAAGCACAGGTCACTAGCACAGCTTTTTCAGACAAATAGGTGAAGCAGCTTCTACTACTGAATTTACTGAATTTACTAGTTTATGAGGAAAAGTTCTTCAGCATCAGCTCCAAGGGGGAAAGAGCTTTGTCAAAAGCTCTTCAAACAATACGCATGAGTAAGTACTGTACATGTTTTGTGCATACCTCTTGGATCATGCCTATGAACTCTGAGAAGGCCCAGTTGAGCTGATTCAGGACACTGTTGAGGAAGGAGGCAGCCATGTCCTTATCCAGGTTCAGCAGTTCTGCCATGTGTCTCTGCAGCAACAGCGATGGGCACGGCTCTGATTTGGGAGACCAGATATATTTTTCACAAATGCATTCAAAATAAACAGTTCAGATCATCCACACACCTATCAGATTGTTAGTTGAACTTGTGTTGAACTTGTGTCTGATGAAAAGGGATGTGGAGCAGTTGCAGTGTCAAAGTGTACATCTTAATTTCGGAAAGAATATGCTTTTATAAAGATGTATGTAAAATCCCTCAGTCGTCCAGGTAGAATCCATGGCATACCTGGCATCCATGGCATATCTGCCCTTCAGGCAGATATAAAGCAGTGTCCGCCAGCATCTGACCAGAACTGAGGAAGCAGCTTGGATGAGCTGCGAAACGTATTCAACCTAATAAACTATGTCCAGTTGACAAATTAAATTTTCTCCTTTTTTTGCCATGCTTTTATAAAATAAATCATATTTTTAATTATTATGAACCATTTATTTTTTGTTTGTTAGCAAGTATACTGCTCCTGGTTTGGTGGTGATCCTCATTGCTGGACTGTGTAGGTGTACATTATATGCACTGAGCAGTGAAAGACCTCTGTGAAAAACACTGGAGACCAAATACAGTCATTCAGATGAAAGATTTGGAGAAGGAAAAGCAACATGGAGGAGAAATACTGCTGCAGATAACAGGGTGTATTTTCTACACTGGGAAAATATAATGTGCACAAACATGACAAATGACAGTAAAAAGGGAAATGAGACTGGTAGAGACTAGGTGCAGCTATACAATGCTTTGAGCTCCTCTGGGGGAAATGATAGGAACACAGTGGAGCTAAGAATTCATTAAGTCTAATAATCTTGCTCCCTCTCGTCCTCCTCCCTTCTCCTCTCTGCCCTATGTCTGGGTTCCCAGAAGGATAACGCGACTTCATCTGCCTGGGAGTATTGAAGCTACTACTGAGGGTTCATTATACCAAAAAAAAAAAATCACAGAGGTCAAGCCAAAGTCAGCAAGAGTGAAAATTATACCAATTAACAGCATACTGTAGGCAGATTTGTGAAACAGCGCTAAATGCTGAAATGGCTAGACCTAAGAGGCCATATTGATGGCATAGCATGATGCTCATAAATCATTATTATGGCTTACTTTAAAACACAAAACATACTCTAAATGTGTAAATAATGCATGAGCACTGGGAATGTACTCTATTCCCATCTAGAGTATATTGCTGACAATGTTTTTTATCCTAAAAACTACTTACTTAGTAAGTTTAATAAGGTTCATAGCCTTGTTACTAAAGATAGAGGAACTATGAGGGATAAATAAAACTTACTTTGAAAACTAGCAAGCGATAGATCCCCTGAAATGCATGCAAATAAAAAGTCACACAAATTAAGTTGTTGCATGCAGGAGAGAATAAACTAGGAAAGGGGGGATCACAAAAAACTAAAGATGGACACAAAAGAATACTTCAGCTTAGGGCATGGCATCCAAAATTGGAGACAGATAAAAGCAAGGCTGCTAATCTGCACCATCACCCCCTCCTATCACCATCACTCACACACCACATTCATAGCCAAGATGGGTGTGAAGCATTTTGCCTAAGGATACTTAATTTTAACAGACAGTATATTTAAACTTAGTATGAAGACCATTTAAATCCCAAAGATCAATATCAGTGTTTTAGTTTGATTGGGTGCAACAAAAAGTATGTTTTCTCAGACATCTGCTGTGTGAAATAAGATTATAGTATAAAAATTGTTTTCTTCTATTTTATAATACTACTGTAAAAGTGACTGTACTGTCTCACAGTCTCACAATACACTGCTGCCCAAACACACAGTGCCAAGAAACAATAGCGAGAATGGTCCGAGGCACACACAGTGAGTAAACATACTGTATGTACAAGAAGCACAGGGTTTGAAAAGTATGGGAGCACCTACTCTGCAGACTGGGAAGATTGGCATCTTCAGGTTTGGTTTTGAGGAGGTGAGGCAGTCGAGTGTACCTGTAGCCAAAACCACAACCCTGGAAAACAACATGCTCAATGAATAACACAGCAATATTATACTTGTCGCCAATGCTAACCAACAGCAACTGACCCCGTTTCAATGGATTTAGTCAGTCATTTCATTTAATTGTTTCATTTATTTATTCTATTTTATAATTTTTTAGTAAAGTAAAGTGCCAAGAGAAGACCTTACCCTCCAGAGTCTGACCAGTATCCAGTTAGTCTGAGCCCATGGTCTTTGTTCATAGGGAGCCAACAGGTTCCTCATCATGGCAACTCGCCTACAATGTTCAAAAATAGTTAAGGGTCACAGCATAGCCCAACTCCTTCAGCAAACATGCCATTTTAAAATGAAAACAAGTATTTTTAAACAAGTTTTACAGCAGTAATATTAAAATCAGATCCAAAATTAGATCAAATATGTGGTAACAAAGATAAAGAAAAAACATGTAACTTAAACTGTGACAACATATTACACTCACTGTTCCTCTGGAATCCTCTCCACTGCCCTGAGGGACTGTGGGTAACAGACATAGCTGGCCAGGGCTTGCATCAGAGAATCTTTAATGTCTACAAGGAGAATATTGGAAGATATTTTTAAATGGGTACAGATTAGCACTTTGTGAAGGTGCTAATAAGTGCCTCCTATTCCTCACATCTTCATCAGTTTATTAACACAACAAAGGCACATCACACCAGAGACAAAGAAGTCCTTGTACAGTACAGCAACATAAGAAAAACACATTTTTAATAAAATTGGCATTAATATTGAAACAAGTAAAGCATCACATTAAAGGCAAAGCATAGAACATATAACTACAAATAACTCCAAACAACAAATTGATTATATCTTGGAGATGTTTTATACATTTTAAGTAGTGTATTTGTGAATTTAGATGAATTTTAGGTGAAAAAAAGGCACCAGATGACATTAATTAAGAAAAGGAAATCTCTGATGTTACAATTAGACCACCTACAGTCTATTGAGAATCGGAAGACAAACATGAGTGTGAGTGTTACCTGTTCCAACTATACGTGGATCTGCAAAATGCTTAGCAAGGATAGCAGCAAGTTGAGTCAGGGTTTCCTCGTAGCCTGGGGGAAATAAAAGTAGAATTAGGTGACAATGATACAGGTTTTGCTTACATGTGCAGAAAAGATACTTGGCAAGCCAATTAAAACCTGACAGCAGCATGTCAGCTTGGTATGGTCACAAATGGTTTCAATTAGATAATAGACATTATTATTAAGCATTTTATGTTATTATTGTATTATTGTATTATTTTAATGCATTATTAACACATTAAAATTAAACAGGAAACCATTTCAGACTTCTGAGCTAATAATAGTTTTATATAAATGGTATAATTGAATAGCTACACTATCTTTAAAAAGCTACAAAGGTATTACCTGGTAGTTCATCCATGCTGTTGGCTGGGCTGAAGTAGTTCTTCAGAGCACTGTATGCATTCATAGCTACATTGAGGTAGAACTCTGGTGCAAAGGCAAACAAAGACCCAGTGTTGTCTGCATGTTCAATGGTCCGGATGCATACACACAATAGCCAGTATATGTCCAACATCTTCTCCTGAGGAATTCCAAACATGACAGGGATAAATAATATATAATATGTGGTCACTTACAGTTCAGACACTGAATGTACATGCACATATTTAGATCACCTTCGAGTAGACGGTGGCATTAATCCAGGCCAGTCTTCTACTGAGGTGGTTTAGCTTTTCTGCAAAAACCTTCTGGCTTTTCTGGAGCTCCTCCAAAATATCTGGTCTCTAAGGGTCACACAATGTACAATTTTATATAAAATATTTGCTTTTTTAAATGTATCTTGTTAATTTTAATTTACAGTTTTAAATCTTTTTTTTGTTCATGCCAGGTGCTAGTGAGGCAATGGTCCTTTCACATTTGTATATTTGTTTACACCAGATTGTTATCCAACTGTCAAGTTTACTAGTGACACCCCAAGGTGCTATAGTAATGAGACAGCATCACAATACGGCTGGCAGTGTTGCTGACTGGTGCACGGCCAATTACCTTCAACACAGCACCAAGAAAACAAATGATTATATTCAGCTCTTGCAAACCCTAAAGCAAACTTTGTCACAAAATATTGTCATTCTTCTAGCACAAAGTGGTGATCAAAACAGCATCTCTGTTAATACTGTACCTTGGGTGAGGCTAGCCATGAAAAATTATGTTTTTTCAGCAACAGAAAACAGTCCAAGATAAACTCATTAACCAAAAGTATTGTCTTGTCTTTTTCTGCATACAACTGTTGAGAAAGCAATTGCCTGCATTTACCATTTAGCAAGAAATAAAAAGTAGAAAATCCGGCACAGTTAAGACCAGTAATAAGGAGGATGATAATTAAAAAATAAAAAAAGGACTCCAAATTATTTTAGACCAGAGCCATCTCTATTATTAACTTACTCTCACAGGACACCGTGCTATTTTCTCATCTGTGTCCTTCAGGGCTACAGCATACTCATGAACATCATCTGAGACCACCACCATCTGAAAAGGAGAGAAAAATGTATTATCCTTCTGCAGTATTTGAAGGGTTCATATTGATATTCTTAACAATTTCGTCATAGTCACTTCTATGCTTGCTCTGATAATGTTTTCACTTTCATGTTAAAAAC
The DNA here is from genome assembly GCA_029959045.1 of Taenioides sp. WSHXM2023. Lineage (NCBI taxonomy): Eukaryota > Metazoa > Chordata > Actinopteri > Gobiiformes > Gobiidae > Taenioides > Taenioides sp. WSHXM2023. The sequence goes on from CM057087.1 coordinate 36,536,168, forward strand.
ACAGTGGTCAGACACCTGGACACTTATAACTGTTTAGGGATATGCTGAATTTACACACACAAATTCCCACACACAAATATACTGTGACTATAGTGTGTGAACATAAACTGTATACATAAATGAACATAGCTAATGCGCTAGGCACGCATGCATGCATACTGACCCTGGCTCCCATTGACTTACATTGGAACATTGTCACCCCTCTCTCTGTAACTGCTGCTGTGAGCCTCGTCATTTTGGTCTTAAAATGTTTGTATTAACCCACTCTACATGATCCTTGTTTTTTTTCCACTATTTTGTCAGCTCAAAAAATTCCTATTCCTATTATAGAGCCTGGTTCCAAATTCACTCCTGTAACCGTTAGCATTGCGAGCACTGAACGCTATGGGTGATGTCACATTCATTTAGTCCACTTTTTTATGTGCGTGAAATATGTTCCAGTAGTGACCCAGCTACTAATGGGGTTGTCCCACAGCTCTCTGGTTTACTTTATTATATTGTTTTGGACTCTTTGGACTCATAAAAGCATTTTGTTAATGCTCAGTTTATGATGTTCAGTTCCAATACAGTAACATAATAACACAATCATGCAAATTCTGGTGATATAATATTTTTTCTTTTATCCTATTATCAATAATAATAATAATAATAATAATAATAATAATAATAATCATCATCATCACTATAACTATAACTAAAACTAAACTATATACAGACATACTACAAAAGGAATAGCACTTAGTTCAAATGCACCACTTAAACTACCCATTGTAATTAAATTTCTCTATAAAAGAAAGAAGAGATCCTATTTTGTACTTCTAATTAAAGTGACAACCATACACACTGACCTTATATAATAACTACACTGATCAGATAGAAATTTACTTGATGAGACTGTAAGATGAGTGTGTCTCTTTAGAGAAGAACGCTTTCAAAGCTGAAAACAGGAGAACTATATTTGAACTATAAAGGCTTATAAAACAGTATAGGTAGCATTTGACGGATCAGATTTTATTATTTATAGTGGCGTTAGCTGACAGAGCCCTTTGTGAAGGTCAGAATATACCTCATGCATACAAATGGAGCAATTTGTGGAATGGGTCTCGTAGGGAGTTCCCTAGATTGAGTATGCATGGTATCTAAACCAATATCTTTTTAAACAACCCTTATGCATAAAGCTAAGCCCACCTTGCCAAGTTGCTGATGAACACTGAGGTTGTACATCATCACAATTCCATCAACAATTTCCAGCAGGGACTTGTCTGCGATTGGCTGCTCGGGTTCTTCCATCGGTCGCCCCAGCAACAGGCCATCGTTACCATGGCTTCCCTCGACTAGAAAGTTAAAAGGAGCAGAAAAAAAGTTCACATAATGCAAGACCAGGTGTATTTTGTTTAGTCTGTAAATTGTAAGACATTGTACATAGTAAACCCTGGCACTGCATAACCTAAAGCCATAAAAAGGTAATGAATTTAAATAATATAATTGCCCGGATTCACTAGCCCCCTGCACATCTGATGCATTAATGGAAAAAAAAACTGTTACCACAAGGAACAAAACAGGAGAAGTAAAACAGGCAAAATATTAGTTAAAAAAATTAGACAACTCTGGCATGTTTTAAGTACATAAAAATGTGTCAATAGCATATACTGTTTAATTTTTCCCCAATTAAGTCATATCCAGTTGATTAATTTTTAGTAAGCTAATACTTACTATCCTCTTCAGTTCTCTGTTCCACAGCAAGAGTTCGAACCTTAACTTTTTCAGGTTGTGTAAAAGGTCGTCTTGGGGTCATGAGACTAACAGCGGCCGTGCTGAGAAACCTGTTTGCTCGCCCCAGTGTTGGAGAACTTAACCAGCTAGGACGTGCCAGAGCTCCACCCATTGCCGCAGCACCAAATGGTCTCTGATGTGAGGTGAAAAAGAAACCTCATGTTAATTGATATGCTATTGAACTGTGTAGTTATGTAATTTTGTAGAATTAAGAACTGAGCCTGAACCTGAGCAGCTCCATTTTCCTCATCCTCATCGAGATCATCCATGGAGGTGGCCTGAATCTCTGCAGGGTCTATGATGACATTAGCTTTACTGGCCAAGTCGTCTGATGAAACAGCAGAAGAAATGTATGATTTTACACATAAAAGGTTGCACGGTCTACCTGTTGTATTATGCAATATTAAGTACTGTAAAGACTGCATCATTTCTTTTATAATAAAATGTCACAATATAAATTTAAAAATACAGTATTGTAATGCTCCAAATCATTCCACTTTGCCAAGACAACAGAAACTTTGAAAGGCAATCAAAGATTTACATCAGCTATGCCTATGAAGAAAGAAGAAACTTTTCATTGCAACATTTGAACTAATTTGTTTTTTTGGGATAGTAATGTAATAATACAAGTGGTGGAAAAAGTGATCCAAAGCATTTGTGGATAAAGAAATCTGTGCACTGTAAATGTTATTGTTTTACTGTTGCCATGAGCCATGGCAAAGGTCATGCTTGAACTGTTCCCTGTAACAGCCTCTGTTTTGATACTTAAAAGAGCAGAAGATATTATGCTTTTATGTCCTGAGTGAATAGGAAACACTATAAACACCCAGAATGTCTGTTTCCCTGCAAACACCTGTGTAATGAACACCTCAAGAGTGTTTGCCACTTACAAATCAGGATGCATCAAGTTTCCTCCTCTTGCTTCTGACTTCATCTCTATATGTAGATGGAAAAGCTCTCCCGGCATTCAATCAAATTGATAAACTAATCAATAAATGAGGTCACACCCAGTTAACAACGGATGACACAGGATCATGCAAGTAGCTAGAGTAATGAACGGCCTGAGGATTTATGGGGCTACGTGAGAGGTTGTGTTAATCAAGTCGTGAATGTATGCACAGGCAGGATGAAGCACATAAGGACTAGCTAGCATAGCACACAGCTAGCATGCTCCTGTAACATCAACACGTTCAGAAAAGGTTTAAAGATCCAGTTGAAGATGTAAAATAATACAGTTAAGAATGGTTGTGACTGTACTCCTAGATGCAAAAAACAGAAGGGCTACAGAGCACGAATGTTTGGCATAGCAGAAGACTACATCAATAATGAAAACGTGACCAGTTGCAAATTTGCAACATAAAGCTAGAAGTATAGCAGAATTCACATGAAGCATATAGATTATCAATATTTCACTTATGTCATAAGATTAGGCCACGATAACAAATTTTGAAGCAGGATATATTGTTACAGAGATATGCTACAATAAACGATAATATTGAAACTACTTTATGCCATGTTGGTCAATAATTAGCTCAAATTTAACAAAAATAAATCTCAAACACAAATCTCCACACTTTCACAAAGAAACTGTACACACGATAAATATTCAGCCCCAAAATATATTGTTCTAACTTTCATATACGATAAGTCGATATCGTATTTATCATAGGCCTATGAAAGGAGATATATTTTTAATGAACACTGACCACTATTCTTCATTTCGCACAAAATATTCACTGATCCAATTAGTTGAAAGAAAGTACGAAATCTGTACAAAAACTGTAATGTCCATTGAGCCCTTGTAGTGTAGCAGAGTGACTTTGAAAGGTTATGTTACACACCGGTCACTAACCACAGAGCTTTTCCAATTAAAACTCTGGACGTGTTTTAGCACTAAAGATCCAAACAAATTACCCATTGTGTCATGTAATTGATAGCAGCAGAGCCTCTGAGTCTTCCCTGGCACTGAATGAAGAACATATTGCCCGCACAGTGAATTTCTAAAGGTATTATTAGTCTACATTACACACCTGTCTGCTGCATCTACTGACAACGACAAGCAAACATATTGCTTTAGTTGTTGAATTTGACAACTGCATGACTCATGTAAACAAAGCAGCCCATCAGTGACCATGTTTAGACTAAATATTAGCATACCACCTGTTCTTAAAAATAGAATGATATAGAGTGTAAATACGATTGCAGTGCATACATGTGTTAAGGACAATTTTAAGTACTAATAAACATGAAAAACATTATATATCACAGATAATCACATTATAGGGAAAAAATATATAAAAATGTTGCATAATTAACTACAACTGACTCAGCACTTCAGTGCCTCAAGTTCAGTATGTATTCTAAGTGCCTGTAAAAGTGAAGCAATGCCTCCCTCTAGTGGATTCAAGGAACAACAAATACAGCAAATCCTATGTAAATAAACATACTGGGCCTGGGTTATCTTGAAAAACTCATTATGAATACCAATGAATCTCATCATTTAACTTTTTTTCTTCAATAACCAGTGACTTGGCCTGGTGGCCAAAACATTCTAATTTCAGTAAACCTGGCACTTTATTTTTTTTTTAAACAAATAATGTATTAATTGTTTGGAAAGTGTCAAATTAACAAACCTTTAAGAGTCTTCTTCAAGTGGGAGAGGAGTCCCCCAAGTCTCTGCAAGTCAAAGTAGTCCACCTTCCCATTGTAGAAGAGCTGAGGAGGGACATAGGCCTCTGGGAACAAACAGCATCAATTTCAGAGAACAGTATAGGTAAAATATGTTGTGCATCTTTTTTAAAACCCAAAAAAAAACAACTCAGTTATGACTGTTGCACTCCCATTCAGTAGAGGCTCACCTTCACTGTTAATGGTGCCTGGAGTTTTTCGCTTGCTGTCATCCCAGCAGGCTCTTATAGCTGTAATAAGACGATGGAGGAAACAAACCATGTACTCAGGCGGACACAGAGCAGTAGGATGCTGCAAAGAGAACAACCATTTCAAACATAAGACACATGGTTTGGCCTCGGAAAAAAAAACAAGCAATCAACCTTTGTCTATACAAGTACGTGTTTTCTATTTATTTTGTAATTTTACCCCTCTGTTGCTGGCATTTTCCTGAAGGAATTTCCTGAACTTGTTTAGAAAGATGTATCGTGATGCTTCCCCCTGAAAAAAAACATGCAGGCATTAATGAAATAACATATTTTGACTGCATGTGGAGTCCAGACCTGACACTAGTAAAAATTGCTATTCTATTAATCCAAGTTTTCCCTTCCGTATGGAGTTTATCAAGAAGCTTGAGGGCAAATGTTTATTGTAAATCTTTGTTGTTTTAACCACTGTCAAGAGGCATTTGCATTACAAACAAGAATTTAATAAACTATACATGTTAAATTTATACTCTAGGTTAGCCATTATTTTAACATCTCACTGTTAATGTTCCATAGTTTATTAAATAATATAAATTATAAAACTAAATCTAAATGACTTAACTGGACAACCAATGGTATGTCTATCACTAGAACTTACTGTAGTTTTATCTTTGTTATTTAAAAGCAGCTTCAATATCTGCACTTGTAACTCTTCAACCACTATAAAAAATAAAATTTGAGGTTAGATTAGATAGAGGTTAGAAGTGTAAATACCATATATAATTGAAATGTAGATAATAACTTACCTTCAATCCTCTTTTTCAGCCTCTGGCAGCCTCTCTCATATGCTCGACGTCTTAGGCGCTCATCTGCACTTTCATCTTTGGGTTCTCGCTCATCTTTTCCCTGTATGTAAATACCCATGCTTATTATGGAAAAGTTCTGCTAAAACTATAATTTAAGAGTAATGGGCTGTTGACAGTGTTACCTCTTTGTCAAAGTGAGTTGGCCACCAGGTTGTTGGTATGAGCTCTTCTAGACCAGCTTCCTTCACTCTCAGAGGAGTCTTGATGTAGAAAAACACTACTGAACGCATCACATCAAATGTAAATATCGGTCAAGGCCACAACTATATTCAAGCCAAAAGCTTTAATTAATCAAATCTTAAGAACTACTACTACAAAGGATATAACACATTGCTCAGCAGGTATTTTCTTGATTTTTCATGGCGCAGTATGGCAGTAGTCAGGCGCAAATAATGAATCTGAAACAAAACAAGTCAAGTACTCCTTATCATTAGTACAGCTGATTAATTTCAATTGTGAATATGAGTAAATGAAGGAGCAACATGTGGTGCCTTACCTGGAAACCAAGATCAGGTATTATGGGGGAAAAACGATAGGCCCGCAGCAATGACATCATCAGCTGCTTCAAACACTCATTGACTTCATAGTCCTATTAATTCAGCCCATAAATATTAATGCTTATATATGGATCTATAAACAGTTGACTATAAAATTCAAATCAGTGTTACCTCCATAAGCAGCCAAAAGAGGTCAAGCAGCTGTTGAATGAGTGGATGCTCATCAACTGAACCTCCACCCTCCAGGATACCCAACAGAAAGTTCATCAACACATCTTCCACCAAGTAAACTTTACACTGCCAAGGCAAACAAGGTTGTTAATAAATGTACACACATTTAGAAATGTGTGAGTCAATGATGTGCTTTTTACCATTAATGGAGCAAAGTGGTTGAATATGTGAGCCAGTGTTATCAGGACTGTAGGATCTCCATTAAGCCTCCACACTGAAATTTCTTTCTCTACCAATCGCTCTTCCTAAACAAGTAAATACAAATGTTCTTTTTTAATTAAATTATTGGTGACATTAAAATTGCGGTGGTGGCTTGTTAACACTCAATAAGCAAATGCAACAAGCAGAGCATAATGAAACTGTAGTTACAATTCATAAGAGGAGTAGCAGACCAAAGCAAGCCAGGTAAAAGTAGAATTCAACTGAAAATATAATTTGCATTTAGACAGGTTGTTACCTGTAAATCCAGAGCTGTAGACAGAACATTTTTGATGTAGCCCAGAAGTTTTTGTGCTTTCAACAAATCTGCCGTAGGTGGATTTTGAAGTGGCAAGTATCCATCCACAGGGTATGTGAATCAAAAATTGGTTAAGGTAGAACATACAAAAAACATCCAATCAATAGTTTCAAAAAACAGATTTCAAATTAATCAATAATATCAATAGTACTACAATAACATAAAGCCAGGTAATTGCCAAAATAAAATGGGGTAAGATTACATTAGATTGTAAAGTATAAAGGATATCGGAGTGGTCTGCTACCAAAGTTGAAAGCCACTGACTCTTTAAAGGAGAGACTAATGGCGGGAAAATATGCTATTCCTGGGCCCATTTTAATATCAGTGAAAGCAGTTCCCAAAGATTGTCCATTCCTGAATAAAAAAGAAGTTTAGTGATGTCCTTAAGTAAGAAAAAAATGCATTTAAGTCTTACAAGCAAAATGTAATGGTTCCTTCATCCAAATCTATCAAACAGCTGACAATGTCTCCAGCCGCCCATGACTGTGAAAAGAGCAAATAAATAATAGTTAAGAACAGTTAATGAATCCAACAGGTAGGTCATTTTTTTTTTACCTTTCCATAGTTTGTGGTTGTAACATTCCATTTGCGCACTCTGTTTCCGTCATATGCATAAGAGTCAGGAGTATCACCCACTCCCTCCTACAATAAAACTATTTTTAAAAAGATGTGACATTTTATAAAATGTCTACATTGCTAAATATAATCCTGTGTTTACCTCCTGGTTAAAGCGACAGTTGAGTGTACACCACCCAATCTGCATGAGACCTTGGGAGGAGATTAGCACTTCATATGCCCATTTCCCTATAAAGTACCAGAAGAAAATGACTAAATTACATATTACATAACTAGGGCAAATTAACCAACTAAGGCAAGTAAAGTTATGAGCTTTACATATGAGCCACCATAAACATTTACTTACCTTTGTAAACACATGTTGTTGCGCGAATGGAGCTGAAATTGCTATGGCCAATGACCTATGAATTGAAAAACATAATTTGAATGGAAAAATATATATTTTTTATTTTATACTTAATAATTACAATACTTACACCTAGAAGGTCATCATCAACAAACAATAGGCCCTCAAACCCACTGGTGTGGTCTAGGACAACAGGCTGGGGACCCAAGCGTCCTTCAATAGTCTGATCTGATGTAAGAATGAAAGCACACACATATGACATGAAAATATAACATAAATGTCTAAGAGCAACCATATATTTATCTTCCAATACAGTGTATCTCATGTGTACCTTTACTGTCATCTGATGGTTCTCCCTCACAGAGCAATTTTTCTAGATGAGGCCCAAGATCCTGAAATCCAAGGTGTTTCCTGAACATTGACAGAGAAAGACACACTGCATTTTAGTTACTTTTGTCTTGAAATAGTTTGAGTTAAAAGATACAGATTCAAATTGGCATGGTTATGGACACAAATAAAATGACAAAAGTGATGACACCTAATTTTGTAATTTTATCAAATTGCCAAGACCATTCATTTTGCACCCTCATAGAATTTAGCATTAGGATGCTGTTAATGTTTATGGGAAAGGGCAAATACATACAGCAGATCTACCCTTAGGAAAGTGGTGAAAGGGCTAGATATGTGTTTGTATGCAGGGGGACTATGTATAGACTCTAGAGGGTAACATGAACCTGCCTGGCTTAAGAAAATAGGCCAGTGGCTTGAGGTCAGAGAAACACTAGTCTGGGTCATCATGATGTAAACATACACACATAATGAATAGTGCATATAAACACGTCTATATTCTGCAAGTTATTCTCCAGGCTGCAATCTAAATTGAGCGCCTATCACATTAGACATTACAAAAAATTGAAAGACTTCCCAAATGGTAATCAATATTTGCACTGACATGAAATGTATTTTATAAATGTTGCAATAAAAAGTGTAATACATTATCTAAATAAGTATCAAAAATACTACATAAAACCCATACCTGAGAGAAGCCACAGTCGGCTCCATAGTGGAAGGAAATACATGATGAAGAAAATCACTCAGGAGCTTCTCACTTACAATGCCTGAAAAGCAAAATTATATTTTATTAAATTTTAGATAACAAAAGATGGTGGGCACCACAATCAATCATAAGACATATTAAAATGTGATGGTTTACATTACTCCTTGTGCTTGTTTTTATATATATAAAATATATAAAATATATATATATATAATATATATATATATATATATATATATATATATATATATATATATATATATATATATATAAAATATATATATATATATTATATATATATATATTATATATAATATATATATTATATATATAATAGTATATATATATATATATAATAGTATATATATATATATATATATATATATATATATATATATATATATATATATATATATATATATATATATATATATATATATATATATATATATATATACACACATACATACATACATATATAAAATGTTGGTTTTTTTTTATTGGACAGTTATTTATTTAAAGCCACAGTATGTAACTTTTTAGCCAAAAAAAGGTTGTTGGTATGTTGAGTTTTGGGGTTTTTTTCCATTTTGGTTGTTTTTGTTGCTGTGAAACTCCACAAACCTGACTCTTTTTTGGCCTGGTAGAGGCTCTCCTCCTGCTAGTTTCCATGGAAATCTTGTTTTCACAGTAATCATAGAATGGGATAAAAGTCATATATCTCAATGGAGAATATTCCAAAGTATGGTTTTAACTTTCTATTTCCATGGAAAAATGCAGGTGACATGCCACTGCCAGAAAGTTGCATACTGTACCTTTAAGAATGTATTAAGAATGAGTACTTATTAAAAGACAACCTGTGGCTTTTGGTTTGTCTGTGTCTGAAGCTAATCTATAGTTACGACGTGTCAGCGTAGTTCCACCTCCTCTAGATGTCATGGTGCTTTAATAGATGTTCCTCGCCCATATACACTGCCAAAAGAAAGAAACATTAATTGTGTTTTATGATAGTGATGACTTGCTTTTTATTATTATAGCTCAAGTTTTAGGGCACTCATCCACCATCTGAAGGGCGATCAATGGATCTGATGGCACAGACTGGCAGCTGTGGCACCTTAAGGGTTTACAGAGTACCAGTAGAGCTTTTAAAGCCCAATACAAATGTAAAGCATTACCATTATTATTATTATTATTATTAGTAGTAGTAGTAGTAGTAGTAGTAGTAGTAGTAGTCGTCATTTTAGTATTAGTTGTAGTAACAGTAGTAGCCTAGTTAAAAAGTAAAAAAGATGAACATACATATTTTCATAAAAAACATTATTATTTTCTGCATATAATTACGCAAGAACATGTTCAAGGCAGCTTGTCGGCTCTTCGTCAGAGCTACCTTTTTTCCCTAATGCATTACATGTTACTTTGTGTGTATTGTAGCTATACTGAACGAAGTGAGTACAGCCGTGCACATTTAAAAAACGGTAACATAAAAGACACTTTCCTTTTAAATTAATGAAAACTTAAGTCTAGGGTAATACAAGGTAGTATCGAGGGATTTTAAATAGCAATTGTCTCTGCTAGCCTGCCTCTTATATCGAGCAATCAACATTACAAGGGTAAGATTAAAAACATCCCTTATTGGCATTGTGTGATTGAATAATGCAGAAACAATTTTAACATGCAACGGTTACTCAATTTGCGAAAGTAAAGCATGGAAAAGTCATTGCCGCTAAATGCTAATACTTCAGTGACAGGACGGGAGAACAGCAAGAGCAGCCCGACAGAATAAATGGATAAGGCAGATATACACTTACCAGCTTGTACGAGTTTAACGACAGGTACTCTTTAAGTACTGATCTCTGTTGGGTTTTATTACTAAAGCTGAATATTAAAAGATTAGCTACAAATACTGCTATCGTGGGTGATGCAAAAGACTATTTTCTACCACAACAGTATTTCGTCAACGCCTCTTTGCTACGGAGCGCTACTTGGTTCAAAACAGTGTCGCGGAATCTGCAATTGGAAAAAGAGTACAGACTCTCTAAAGTGCAACATAATATGAGGTGTACAGAGTGTGAAGTACATACAGCTCATATGAGTACATGTAATGCATTGCAAATCTCGATAGTTTTGTTGTTTTTTTTTGGTTCTTTTAACTTAACTTAAACCTAAAAAACATGCACCAGGGACTACAGGTGGAATTTAGCTCTAGTGCTATAACCTGGCACAATGCATCTCTCCTGTTAGATTGTGCATTGTCCCTGCTTCATAAAAAAAAATAATAATAATAATAAAATAAAAATTAAAAATGACACATCAATTTTGCCATGCATCGCATTATGAACTTCATAGAACTATGATAAAATCTTCATAGATGTATAATAAAATCTTATTATAGATCCATGATTATGAACTTAACATCATGTATCAGCAAGCTACAAACTAGACACATGCACATGCTTGCTTTTAATTATGAAACTGCACAAGTACATTTTAAAAGCTTAAAATGTTGCAATGTATTTGTCTAAATAGGCCTGATAAATGCAAACAATGATTGTATAAGTGAAAGCACATACAAGTGTCTTGCCCATTGCCTGAATAAAGGGGCATTGCCAAAAATACCCCTCCATATGATTTGCCAAGAAAATCTCTGTTCCACGATTGGTCGATGGAAGACCCGCCTCTGAGATGTGCCATTAATAGGGAAATACGATTTTAACTGGTTTTGTATAACACACTGATATATTTAAACGTTGTCTCATACAATCAATGCACAATTCATGATGTAAAATTATGTATTTTGTATGTTGACAATGAAAGCAAAATGAACAAAATAAAAAGCCAAACTACCACTATTATCGTTTCCTCCTCTCTAGAAATGGTTCAGTCCAATTTGTAACCACCCAGTGAACAACCTTCTAAACAAGCCAACTCTTTCGTCAACCCTTTTTTTAATTTACGTTATTTAATACTGTTATGTCTTTTGATTACTGAAGTTGTCGGTCAGTTCAATAGTACATTTTCTTTATCCCTGAACGTTTGAGTATGCTACGCTTGAGAGGGGCAGTCTGCCGGTCTTGGAGAGGGTAGGTGCTGTTCACATGAGCAAACACGAGACATGTTCACCTGAGCCATTACTTGTGAAACAATTTAAGGTATTAGCTACGATGTACACGATCGTGTTCATGAGGTTAATCAGTACAAAACTGAATTTATTTATTTATTTATTTATTTATTCATTTATTTAGTTATTAACGCGCTCAATATAGGAATTAATTTATTTTGTGTTAAATTCGGGCTAACGTTTTTCTCGCACACAAATGCTAAAACGTCTTTACTTTGCTCGTCTTGTTACCGTACTGTTTATTTTCCAGATAGAATATAAAATAATCTGACCTCGTGAGAGCACTAACGGCAGGGCACCAAATGTGAAACTGCACCTGTAATAACATGGGTTGCTCAAGCATGGAGCATATCATAGTTATTTTCATGCTTCCTGCGGGTCAGTTGAGCTTCAGGTTTAGTTTGGTCAACCAGAATTTCTAGAAAAAACATTGCTACGCTGTGGGAAGGGTTGCTGTGTTTATGGTTATTTAGCAGCAGTAACGATACAGAATGAAATAATACCAGTATATGCTGTGGTTAGGTCTTTGATCTTATTGCAGTGCTTTATAATGGTGTAATACGGAGGTTCCCAAACTTTTTTGTCTAAACCCCCTCTAAGCGCTGTCTCACACTCCTGAGTACCCCCTATTAGCTGTACCTGTGTTCCTGTAGTAATTATAAATCCGTTTACTAGTACAATGACAATTATAACTTTAATATTTTTTTGTTTTAATACACTGCATGCCAAACTTATCCAACAGAAATACTCTCAAGGAATGAAAATTTACACTATACCTTTTGTATATACTGTCTGTATAACAAATGCAGAGAGCTATCCTTCTGGATTTCCAGGCAACCATTCAGTGACATCTTTCTTTTAAATCTGAGATTAATTTACTTATTTTAGGGACAGTGCATATTCATTTCTGTAAATATGACGGAATTAACCAGAAGGCTATTTTTCATGTAGTCCCGTGACAGATGTTAATGTCAGCTTAAAAATAAAAAAAAGGATATAATGTAAAAGTATTCAACCAGCAAATATTTACAATACAAGACACAGACACATCAGTCAACCAACAGAGACACACATCATAGAGCAATTACACCTGCACAACACACAGACACACACACACAGGTACAGGACAGGAGGCCTGGCAAGTGCCCCAGGGGTCTCCTTACCTCTGGTTGCGAAACACTGGTGTAATATCAGACAAAGTTACATATTAGCTCAGTCAACATGTCATTCTGCTGGCTTTGCAAACAAATATTATGAAATGCCAATGTTGGCAGAGTACACCTGTCCATTTATTAAAAGACAACTAGTTCAAACCAGTTTTTCTGCCTTTTTAATGCATTTTGTTTCTTTTGCAGGTTTAAAACCTTCTCTTGTTCTGCTGTAGAGGTAAAGAATGAGCCCATTTTAGGATTTAAGAAGGGAAGCCAAGAAAGAAAAGATCTCTTGCAGGTCAGGTGAAACGTTTAAAAAACACAATTATTCTTCTACAGTTCACATACAAGTGTTGTGACAAGTGATTTTCTTAGGCTTTACAAAGTTTGAAAGGGAAGACGGAGGAGATCCCGTGTGTTGTTGGAGATGAACAAGTTTGGACCAAAGACATCAGATATCAGTTATCAGTGAGTAGAAACATTTAGAGTGGCAATTGTTTATCTTGGTAAAAAGTTAAATAATATTAAATTAATGGTTCTGTCTCACTTTATATGTGTCTTCTTAGCCTTTCAATCACTCACACAAAGTCGCCAAATTCTGTTATGCTGACAAGGTGAGTTACTGAGTTACATTTTATCTGTACCATTTCCTTATTATCGCTTAAGTGTCATTTGAATTTATTAACTATTCTTAAATGCAGGAGCTAATAAATAAAGCTATTCTGGCATCTGTGGCTGCAAGGAGAGAATGGGACTTAAAGCCCGTTCAGGATAGAGCACAGATTCTCTTCAAGGCAGCAGATGTCATCAGTGGGCCCAAGAGAGCAGAGATCCTTGCTAAGACCATGATTGGACAGGTATAAAATATAATGTATATAATAGACTTGTAAATAGTGTTGTGTTTTGTTAGTTTATAATATGCAGACTTTATTTTCTGATGCATTTGTTACAGGGTAAGACCATCATTCAGGCTGAGATTGATGCTGCAGCTGAACTAATAGACTTTTTTAGATTCAATGCCAAGCATGCCATTGAGTTAGAATCACAGCAGCCTATTGATGCTCCAGGAAGCACAAATACAATGCTCTATCGTGGACTTGAGGTAATTGTCTGGAAACCTTATTTAACCCATAATAATCGGAAAGGAGAGCTCAATATAAAACCCATCTTTATTTTTTAAGGGCTTTGTGGCTGCTGTTGCCCCCTTTAACTTTACTGCTATTGGTGGGAATCTCGCAGGCACGCCAGCTCTGATGGTAAGTATCAAAATATAGCCCGAAAATTGGTAGCTACAATATGCAAATGTGTACCATTTGCCTTTTCAATTCTCTTGAATGACATGAATGTCTCCCTAAACATTGGTTCTGTCAAAAATAGGACTTAATTGCGTTTTTCTAATCAAAGATATTATGTAAAAGCTTTCTCATGCCAAAATCAACTGTTCCACACCAAAATATTTGTTACTGAAATTTTCTAGATTCTCCTCGTGTCTGTGGTGTGCGCTTTTTGTTGCATGTTTAAAAATTGTTTAAGGCCAAAAAATCCTGTAGTGTGTGGCAGCCTTTACTTTTCTGATGGAGGGTCTGATGGCACCAACCTGCACCAGAGACTCAGAGATACCAGCTTGTCTCCATGGAAATGTCATTGCTCTGCCTGGAAGTTCCACAATATGGCATTAGATGTATCCATCTCCAGTGGAGACAAGGAGCAAAGCAATAACATATCCTTGAAGAAAGCTGATGCTATACCCTCCACTAGAACGATTGTTTGAAGGTTGCATTTGGACACTCCTGGTTAATGTGTTCATTTTCCAGTGATAATTGTGTGACCGTGGCCACTTTCGTATGTGGTACTAGATGCCAATCTTAAGCACAAAATAAAATATCAGTTTTCGCCTGTTAATGGTGAAAGATAACGATAAACTAATGTTTGTATTTGTATTGACAAATGGCACTCAGTTATATAACATATATATATTTGAGCTGTTCACGTTGTCATAAAAATCTGATTCAGGTAACATGGATTTTAAAAAAAAAAAAAGTCTTTTCTTGATGGCCTCAGTAACTACCTCTTTATACTGTGCTATTAATGCAGGGCAATGTAGTATTGTGGAAGCCCAGTGACACTGCAATGTCCGCAAGCTATGCTGTCTACAAAATCCTGAGGGAATGTGGCATGCCCCCAAACATCATCCAGTTCTTGCCCGCTGATGGACCTGTATTTGGAGACTCCATTACTGCGTCAGAACACCTCGCAGGCATCAATTTCACAGGCAGCGTACCGTAAGAACACATTTCAAAACTATCACAGATTCACTCCATTTACTCCATTTGAGAGGCACATGATGGGGCGGGAGTGGCTCAGTGGTTAGAGCCACTCAAATTTTACTCAGTCCAGTGCATGCTATTATTGTGTCCTTGGGCAAGACACTGAATGGGGCATATGAGTTAGTGGTATGCAGGTCCCTGAACAGCCACTTGCACAAACTGGCTGCCTTCCTTCCAGCAGTCTACCTCAGGGTAAGCCATTTCTGTAGCCACAGCTGCCATCAGTGACTAGGTAATGGCAATACTTTGATTTCTAATTATAATAAGGGCCTGTGTTCCTTATGCAGGACATTCAAACGTCTTTGGAAACAGGTTGGTGAGAATTTGGACAGATACAAGAACTTTCCTCGGATAGCAGGAGGTTTGTTTTCTGACACTTGCAATGAGCTACCTTTATCATTTTCACTAAAATAAATGTCTTATAGTTGGCATAACAAATTAACAGTTTTAAGTAAATAAGTGAATGTTTTATTGTCAGAATGATAAACTGTAATTTTGTATTTCTACATTTTTAGAGTGTGGCGGAAAGAATTTTCACTTTGTCCATAAGTCTGCAGATATTCAAAGTGTAGTGATGGGGACAATCCGCTCAGCTTTTGAATACGGAGGCCAGAAGTGCTCCGCTTGCTCACGGATGTATGTTCCTGATACACTGTGGCCACAGATCAGACAGGAGCTTCTTTCTGTGCACAAACAAATCAAAGTAGGAGATGTAAGTGAAGATCATAAGTGCTACACTTTAAGGTTGTCAAAACAATTAATATACATATACTAAAACTAGTAATGAAACTAGATACTCTTTTGATCGATACTGAAAACAAATACAAAACAAATGTATTGTTTAAACATCCATTATTAACATTATTTTATTTTATCAGCCTGTTGAAGACCCGAGTAGCTTTTTCTCTGCTGTTATTGATGACAAGGTATTAATTTAGTTCTAAATTTAAAAGAATCTGTTATTTACATAAAAAGAGAAAATATATTTTTTTTATCTCTCCAGGCATTTGGTCGCATAAAGAAATGGCTTGACTATGCAAAGTCCTCCCCAAATCTAAAAATTGTTGCTGGTGGAAACTGTGATGACCAAAAGGGCTATTTTGTGGAACCAACAATCATTGAGACCAAGGACCCACAAGATGATATCATGAAAGAGGTACAAACATTTGATTGCTTAAAACTGCTTAACTTCTCTGGAATCTTGGGACATGGTCATTTAGTCTACTGTGTGCCCGAAATCCTAGATGAATGCTTTGTCTTTTGCGTAGCTGTCTGTAAATTAGGTTAGGTCGCTTTATTCGTACCCGTAGGTAAATTTGTTTTGCAGATTTGAGAGGCTGGTCCCACATTTCACATTTCATTCATCCATACTATACACAATAAACATATATAAAAACACAGGTACAAATAAAGTGTTACAGTGCTCCAGTGCAGAATGGTTTTGTTCCATAAATAAATAAATAATTAATTCATCCATCACATTTGGTTGGAAATCACAATAAATGTTAAATATATAAATTTTGGGGGTCCAGGCTGCTCTGGGGATGGCCAATCAAATTACTCACCCATTTAACCAATTGATTCAGGGAGTTCTTGTTTTTATCAGAGATGCTCCCAAACCATGACACCATTGAAAAAGTTAAAACTAATTCCATAAACGTTTAATAGAACAGTGTCATCATGGTTCTATCTACACGGTAGAAAGACAATTTCCTCAGCCACGCTGGTGGCCTCTTACACATGGAAATACAGTTGTCGTCAAAGCTCAATTTTGAATTAATGAGTGTTACAAAATACTTATAGGAGTCTACACACTCAACTGACTGCCCTTAATATATGTGACGTCATTTTGAAGAGCACTTTTCCGAAACTCAATAATCATATCCTTCATTTTGGATACATTTAGGTGTAGATATGACTCTTCACACCATTTTATAAAGTCCTCAACAACTGGCCCATGTTGGTTTTCATTTTTCTGAAGCAAGGTCGCAATGACAGAATCATCCGCATACTTTATTATTGTTCTGTTCTCATAGGTACTCTGACACTTGTTAGTGTACAGTATGAACAGCAGGGATGAGAGAAGCTCTTCATACTCTTCATACTGTGATTAACATCTGTTGATGACACCATCTGGTCACAAAGGGCCCTATTGACCCTTACTCTTTGTGTTCTCTGGGTTAAAAAATCAAGAATCCACCCCACAGTATTAAAATAGGCTAAGGCTAAAATGTTCTAAAAGCCTTTTGGAAAGAATATGCGGTTGGATTGTGTTAAACGCTGATGAAAAGTCAATGAAAAGAAGTCTTGCATGTGTTCAATCCCCTCTAAATGCTTAAACAGTAAGTGGAGTGAAGTTACTGTGGCATACTTTACTCCTCTTTGAGGCCTGTAGACAAATTGCATGGGGTCAAGTGCACTCACAGTTTTACTCAAAATTTCTTACCTCATCAGTTTTTCAAAGTTTTTCGTAACCATCGACATTATTGCGACAGGCCTAAAGTCATTAAGATTTTTGAGTCTGCTCACCTTAGGGACTGAAACAATCACGGAGTCTTTCCACGGCTGTGGTACTTGCTGCTTTTGCAGAGACAAGTTAAGGATGACCTGAAAAATAGAGCTCAGCTCCTTGGCATAGTTTTTAAGAATATGATCATACTTTTGTTGACCTTGGTTGGTTAAACGTTTATCCAGTTGACAAATTGAATTTCTCCTTTTGCCAATCTTCCCTTAACTTGCCTTTAAGCTCCTGTGACTAATTGACTGCAAAAATTTTTTATCCAACTTTTAGGAAATCTTTGGACCAGTTCTAACAATTTATGTATATCCAGAGGACACCTATAAGACAGTGCTGAATTTAATAGACAGCACATCTCCATACGCCCTCACGGGGGCAGTGTTTGCACAAGACAAGTAAGACATATCAAAATCTTTTGCATGTTGAAGATTAAGACATGCAGACATACTCACATAAACATAATTTTTTTGTTGTTAACAGAAATGTTATTGATGAGGCTTCAAAAGTATTGAGAAATGCTGCGGGGAACTACTATGTCAATGACAAATCCACAGGCTCCATTGTCGCCCAGCAACCATTTGGGGGCGCCAGAGCTTCAGGTTAGAGAAAATCTACTAGTCTAACCCAATCATACTTAAGTCACACTTGTTTACATAAAATCTCTCATGTTTTTTCTTAAAAAAGGAACAAATGACAAACCAGGAGGACCACACTATGTACTAAGATGGACATCACCACAAGTTGTAAAGGAGACACATGTCCCACTAACAGAATGGAAGTACCCCTACATGGGTTAAACAACAGTACATCCATAGCCAACCATAAGCCAACATCTTATCATGGCTTGGCTTATGGTTGGCTGTTCTCATGGCTTATTCTCTGTCCTGATTGATTAATACACATTGTAAAAACGATATTATAATATATAGCCTATTGTTGACTTTCTTTAGATTCAGGTCATTTACTGTGAACAGATTTGCACTCATCATGGATTGATTGTAGTTCCAGACAAATGTGATTCAGGCAGTCATTTGTGCTTGTGTGTACAGTATGAATGGTTTACAGAGTCTTCCTTGAAAGATAAAGATAAACATAACTAATCTAATGGATAACTTTTCATCTGGCTAGTAGCCCTATCTTTTTAATACTTGCTGTACCTTAGAAGTAAAGTCACACGTATCATGTTGTTAACTGTACTGTAAAAGTATATTTTAATTATTTAAGTGTAGGTCAATAGATTTTTTTTTTTTTAAATCTCACCATTATATCTCAACATATGAATATGTAGAGATAATTGAATCCCAGGCCATGGATCTCTGTTCACTATTTTGTTACAAAACCAGTAAGGCAAAAGTGAATGAAATACTGTATTTGACGGGTACATTTTAAATTGTTTCAATACAAAATGTATTCGGGTTTATGTTTGTGCGTGCGTGGATTGCTAGCCTAATCAAAAAAATTTAAGAAGAAGAACGTGTTTTTAGAGATTAGGCTATTGTGTTCTTGAATCTTAAAAGAGTTCTAATTTTCTACTCTTAACCCTGTTGTGGCTGAATATAGGCTTGTATGATTATATCATTGCCTAACAATATGACACATTTTGTGCCTGTATTAATAAATTAAACATGCATATTATTTTTGTCAATAAATAACTCTACATTCTCATGTTTTGTTTTCGTTTTTTTGTTTTGTTTTCTTTGTATTTTTTATGAAGTGCAGCATTGTGGTTTTTAATTGCTTATCCAGCCAAAATTATTTAGGCCTATTTGCTGTAACTTTATCTGGAATACATGGAGGAAGTTAGTTGGTTTCTAAGGTTTTTTGTAGGTATTTACTAGTTTTAGGAATAGTATTTGTTAATTTTTTGGCGTTAATGTTTGTACTATTATTGATTAATGAAGATGAATCAATGGCCTACCCACCTTCGTCCTTGCAGTCTCCTGGGGCTGTGGCGTGGTGGACAGCCCGGCCGTGACTAATTTGCTATTGAATGCGGCACACGTCTATTGTGTGGCTCCTCAAAGTGTGCTGTGGGAAAGTTTGGCAACAAGGCTGAAGGGATTAAAGCCTTTGAAGAGACGAGCAGCAGCTGGGAGCCCGTAAAAGGCGGGAAACCTCTGCTCGTCATCATGCAGATAAACCATAGTAAGAGAAGTGTAGTGTTAGATAGATCCTGTATGTAGCGTACATCAAGGCTCCACCTGCGCATTTTATGTCAACTGATGCTGTTGGATTAGAGTATTAAAGCCCCGTGTCCGTCCATCATTATAAACACTCATATATTGATTTCAGGCCTACACAGTCTGTGGCCTAACCACATTGGGTCTACCAACCTATTAGCCCTTTGCTTAGCATAGTGTATAGGCTCGCTCATGTGGCAACTTTGACAATATTATGGACCAATTTGGTGTTAGGCTAAAACATGGCTGCTTCCCTATCAACCGCGGTTGAATTGGTTGGATATTGGATATTGAATATTCAACACATTTAAAGACAGTCATTTAACTTGTGATGTATATCACAGATTCTTTTCAAACAACTTGTGATGTCTTCATACTTGTCCAGGGTATATATCACATATTCTGTCCAACAAAATGATTTGTTTAATCATTTTAACTTTATTAATTTCTTAACTTAATTTAACTATATACATAACATAAAATATTCTAAAATTTAACATAATGGACAAAACCAACAATTTCTCTTTTATTTTTATTTTTTTTTTAATAATTACTGTCTTGTGATATATACCCTGGATGATCATGAGGATGTCAGAAGTTTGAAAAGAATTGGTGATATACATCACAAGTTAAATGTCTTTGAATGTGTCAAATATCCAACATCAAACAAATTCAGCCGCGGTTTCGTACCGCACGTTTCATATGCTTTATACAATGTAAACTAAAGGAAAAAAGGAAAATCAAGTCTGTAAACACCTAATCTGCCTTTTTGCTGTTCTTTATTGTCTCTTCGTAACTGTTGTGTATTTTGTATTGTTTTCTGTGTCACCTGCCTAGGGACAACAGCCTTTTAGTCATAATTATGCTAATTACAGATGTCCATTAATATGCACAGTCTTTATCAAATAAATAAACAGGTCAGCCTTATGTGGCAGGCTGCCTAGGCCTTACTGGGGCAAAGTAATTTGGTTAAATACATATTTTTATGTATCTGTTGGCTTCTTTACATAACTACATTTTAATTTGGATACTTTTTACTTAATTTCATTTGCAGGCCTATGGTTTTGTTTTGGGCCTTTGTGTAGGCTAATCTGACCACTAGTTTTCATAGTTAACATATTTCTGTTGCAGGTCACTGTTTCCCGCCACAACTGGGCACAAAGCATTCCTGAGGCTGTTGTCTTGAACCAGGCTTTGACTGTGAGTGCTTGGAAGCATGGCCCTAACCACAAAGGCAGGGGCAGGTGTGTGCCTTCAGAAGACTCCTTGTGACGCCAACATCCTCTCAGAGAACCTGGGAAAAGGCTGACCTCTTTTCAGAGACCAGAGAGCCCCCAGTCCTTCATGTGAGTGCCCAGTGTTAAGCATTAAAGTGTCATGTGATGAGACTTACACAGTAGGAGCACTGCTCAGATCAGACGAGAGAACAGGGTAAGTGGTGAAAGTTTTTCACTTTCAGATCTCCTTATTCACTATAATTTAATATGCAGCATATATACATTTATAGTAAAACACTGTTCTCTTATAAAGTCAGGTTATATTCGATATTTTACTAGCCTAATTATTAATTTTATGAACACACTACTTAAATTTGACTGTCAATATTTGTAATGATGTCTACCTACCTGTGTGACTTAGGTGCACAGCGGATGTGAGAGTAGTGCTTGGTCCCCCGGTGGAGGTCCAGATGGCCTATTGAGCACAGAGTATAATGAGGGCCTGCAGGATCAGTGGCGGCTGCAGTCGGGTGGGGCACTGGCCTGAATGGAGGCTTAAGTGTGGGAAAGAGGAGCAGCTCGGGGCTCTCACACATTCCTCAGTGCACAGAGGTCCTGTGGCTGCACACAGACAGTAAGCGCATCTGGGCTCAAAGCCATGGAGACTTGTTGTGCGACGTGTGCACGTGGGAGCAGTGTGGCAGTGTGTGTGGCAGCGGGCCCCACCATGAGGCCCTGCTCTATCAGTAGAAGAGAATGTCCACACTGGAATGCGTTTAAGGGCCAAGCAGTGCGTTTTCATCTGAATTTTGTGTCATGACTCACTTCTAAGAAATGTGTCCTGAGGAACAGAAGCAAAGAAATTTCCCTCTGCCATCTGGCACTTAGGTGCTACTTAGGTGTTATTAACGCTCATTAGGACAGTACAATGCCACATTCATTAAAACACACACACACACACACACACATATACATATATATATATATATATATAGATAGATAGATAGATAGATAGATAGATAGATAGATAGATAGATAGATAGATAGATAGATATAGATATATATATATATATATCTATATATATATATATATACTGATTATCTTACTTATAAGTGTTGCAATTATTAGTAACATGGGTGGGGGGACAAGATTCATTGAGATGACAGGAGTAAGCAGTATATGAGGATACACGCACAGAGCATGGGCAGAGAGCGGGAAGAGCTTGAAGGAGGCCACACGCGTGCCCTGATGGCGGTGCCTGTGATCTGGCCCACAGGTTGAAAGGCTCTCTGTGGGTGGGAGGTGTTGCGGGGGAGGGGGGCAGTCTGTGAGCTATTGACTAAAGGGTGTGTGTGAGTTGGATCCCAGCCTCCTTTCCCACACTCTGCCTCCCATTTATTACATATTCCCCTAAATGACCGAGCAAAGCAGGGCTGAGGGGGGCTCAGGGGTAGAGACGTTGCACAATAGAAGTGTGCCTTCCCACAGGACACTGGATAATTGTGTTTAATTGACAGTTGCTTTTGGAATGTGTCTTCAATCCCACGTCCCATTTTTCCCTGGACTTTCTGGCGCTGTCAGAGTTTAAGAAAACATTCTGAATAGATGCAAATTCCAATAGGCTATAATTCTCCAGAATCCATTTTGAATAATTTACATGTATTATTATTATTGGGTCTATCATACATTACTCATTGAATAATTTAATCATTTATACAAGTATTGCTGATACACATTATTTTGTTATTGCATCTATGTCACGAGTGAATTTCTCCTCTGTGAGATCAATAAAGTCTTATCTTATCTTATCTTAAGGATTAATGAAATAGGCTAGTCACAGTTCACAGGTGCGAATGCAGCATGTACCTTGTGTCTTATCTTTATGTCTTTAGTATCAGACACACTGTCTGCCCCTGCACATCTGCAGCCAACTGATCAGATGAGAAAGCCGGAACGTTCCCAGGTAATAAAAGTGTAACAACCTGCTTGTGTTGGTCTGTACCTTCACATATCTGCCGCAGAGCTCCCTCCACTCAGGCCATGGGGCCAGTTAACCATGAGATAATTGATGCCTCTCTCCTATTGTTGTGTCAGCCTCGCCCACTGGCCTCAGAGTGTGGGAAAGCTAATCCTGCCTGGGACTCATGGCTTTGTAATGCTAATGTCCGCCTATAAATAGGGCAGAGGGATCCTCAGCCAGACCACAACTCACTCTGCTCTCCAAGAGAAACATCTCAACTTTGCTGAAATGGCACCAACCTGCACCAGAGACTCAGCTATTTCAATGCTCTCAGCCAAAGACAAACACAAAGTAAGTCCAGTTTACAATCATTACAAACTCTCTTCTGATTATCAGCAGCACTTTATCTCATTGTGCATTCAATCAACAAGTTTCTAATCAACTCTCTTTTTTCTATAGTTGAGGAAACCAGTTGTGGAGAAGATGCGTAGGGACCGCATCAACAGCTGCATTGAGCAGCTCAAGGTCCTGCTGGAGAAGGAGTTCCACAAACAAGACCCCAATGCTAAGCTGGAGAAGGCCGACATCCTGGAGATGACTGTGGTGTTCCTGAAGCAGCAGCTGCAGAGCCCATCCTCTCACTCTGCCCACATGGAGGGCTATTCCCAGTGCTGGAAGGAGACCATGCACTTCCTGTCCTCATCCTCCATCAAGGACATGTCTCTGTCTCACCTGCAGCGCCTCTGCTCTCCTCAGCCTGTGTCCCAGGATGTGTGCTCCACTGTCCCTGTCTGCTCTCAGCTCCACAGCCAGAGTCCAGTCAAGCAGCCGCCTGCTCCTGTCAAGTCCATGTGGAGGCCCTGGTAGAGGCCCCAGTGCAGACTCTCAAACACAACAGATGGGTGTTTCCATCATACTAGTTTTTATTCAGAAACAAACAGTTCTGTTGTTAAGTTTCTTATTTGTAAATGCTTTGCTTTAAGTCTATTTGTAAAAGCCAAAGCCTGTGACTTGTACCAGGTGTTTGACTCCTGTGGAGTTGGTAAATTATGTGTACCAAACAGATGTAATACATGTTGTATTGTTAATCCTCTATGTGGAGGATGGCATTACTGTTACCTTTTGTAAAGGACAACTATGAAATATATGTATTTGACAAATGTTTATTTTCTTATAAGATAAAGATTGATACATTATTTATATAAATAAATATTTTCAAGCATACAAAGATTTGTGAGTTCTTCAGGTTATAGACATGAACAAGGGAGAAATCATTTTAGGTAATGAAGAAAGCATGTGAGGCATTTCGTAATAGTGATAACAAATTTACATTACAATAAAGATTAAACACCTACACGTGTCCTCATATTTTTGGGCTAATGAGGTTTGATCACAGATCTTGCTGGTCCTCGTGCTGGAGGGCCTCAGAGAGCCACTTGTGTGTGAGTGTGTCTATGCCTTCCTCATGCTTTGTGTGCTAAGCCTTAGGCTACTTTTGAGCAGTGCTCTGTCAACTCAGGTTTCATCAAACAGCTGGTGAGCTGAGCTCGTACAGGGCCGCAGGGCGCACCTCCCCTGTGTGGAGCCTGCCTCTGCACAGCTTTCCCACACTACTGAGCCTTTCTCCCCCTTCATCCCAGGACAAAAGAAGTGTGCCATGGAAAACCCTCCTCCCACCACTACAGCAAGAACCCTCCTGACCCTGCTGATACCCCGTTCTTTTCTGACAAATCTCCATCAAGTTTAGGAGGGAAACTCCACTTCCCTTTGTACAAGCAGCCGTAGCAATTGATAGAGTGATATTTATCTCAAATTACTATAATTTACTATTATATAACTATAATCTATTATCTTTAACAAAATAAAATATAATGAGCTATGCCAATTAGAATAACTTGTAGGTAAATTGAAATAGAGTTAACATGTTTATAGCCTGCTTAAAGTGTAGGTTTTTTCCATGGTTTGGATTTCTCTTTGGGGAGCAGTAGTTGAAGTAGTGTTGACAACACAGACCTGCACTTGTAACTGGACCTGTGTGAAGCGTGGGAAATCTCTGCCCTGCGTCTGATGGAAGCAGGTGTAAGTTGGGCCGAGGGGCAGGTGTGTCCCAGGTGAGAGCAGATGGCTATACACAAATCACTGAGTAAACATACATATATCTATTATAAATAACACTAGACAGGGGTTAGGATAAAACGTTTTGCTTTTTTTCCCCCAACTGGCAGAAGTCTCTCAGTCACTATTCTTGATACACAATATGTACCAGTGACTTGACAAAATGGAGAACGATTTAACTTAAGAGTTTTGTGACTGGAGACAGCTTGATTCTTCTCCTCGTCAAAAAAATAAAATTAAAATGGTACATGTCCCTTATATATATATATATATATATATATATATATATATATATATATATATATATATATATATATATATATATATATATATATATATATATATATATATATATAGCATTAAAGCATTTCAACTTTCTAACCAAATAAGACACTACAGAATGTTTTTTTAAAATGTATTTTTCAAAAGAGCATATTGTATGGTTTCTCTTTAGAGAGTACACATGTAAGAGGTGATGTCTTTCCATAGAAAAGTTTCTTTCATACAAACAACAATGTCAACAATTTAACAGAAGAAAGAGCCTTCACAGAAGGCGTTCAATACATCAGACATGATTACAAGAGCTATGATAGAAGAGCTTCAAGAAAATATATGTTGGCATAGCAACTAATATCTTTACAGATAATCCCCACTGTAAGGATTAATGACCAATGAAAACAGTGCTTCAACAACACAAACTAAACTGTACTGCTAAAACAGCATCTTTATAATATTCTTCAATATGAAGAAAGTCTTTTTTAAAGATCCATATTATCGGAAATCCTTCTCCTACAGTAGAAATGATGGAAACACCCATCTGTTGTGTTTGAGAGTCTGCACTGGGGCCTCTACCAGGGCCTCCACATGGACTTGACAGGAGCAGGCGGCTGCTTGACTGGACTCTGGCTGTGGAGCTGAGAGCAGACAGGGACAGTGGAGCACACATCCTGGGACACAGGCTGAGGAGAGCAGAGGCGCTGCAGGTGAGACAGAGACATGTCCTTGATGGAGGATGAGGACAGGAAGTGCATGGTCTCCTTCCAGCACTGGGAATAGCCCTCCATGTGGGCAGAGTGAGAGGATGGGCTCTGCAGCTGCTGCTTCAGGAACACCACAGTCATCTCCAGGATGTCGGCCTTCTCCAGCTTAGCATTGGGGTCTTGTTTGTGGAACTCCTTCTCCAGCAGGACCTTGAGCTGCTCAATGCAGCTGTTGATGCGGTCCCTACGCATCTTCTCCACAACTGGTTTCCTCAACTATAGAAAAAAGAGAGTTGATTAGAAACTTGTTGATTGAATGCACAATGAGATAAAGTGCTGCTGATAATCAGAAGAGAGTTTGTAATGATTGTAAACTGGACTTACTTTGTGTTTGTCTTTGGCTGAGAGCATTGAAATAGCTGAATCTCTGGTGCAGGTTGGTGCCATTTCAGCAAAGTTGAGATGTTTCTCTTGGAGAGCAGAGTGAGTTGTGGTCTGGCTGAGGATCCCTCTGCCCTATTTATAGGCGGACATTAGCATTACAAAGCCATGAGTCCCAGGCAGGATTAGCTTTCCCACACTCTGAGGCCAGTGGGCGAGGCTGACACAACAATAGGAGAGAGGCATCAATTATCTCATGGTTAACTGGCCCCATGGCCTGAGTGGAGGGAGCTCTGCGGCAGATATGTGAAGGTACAGACCAACACAAGCAGGTTGTTACACTTTTATTACCTGGGAATGTTCCGGCTTTCTCATCTGATCAGTTGGCTGCAGATGTGCAGGGGCAGACAGTGTGTCTGATACTAAAGACATAAAGATAAGACACATGCTGCATTCACACAAGGCACAGAGGCAAAAATATTTATTTGCAGAACTGTTTCAAATTGTCTCTCTTTTTAATATCTCATATGTGCAGATTGCAATACCACCAGAAAAACAAGTGCTTAATTTAATATTTTGAAAATTGGCCCAATGTCATTTTAGTATCATCATCAGAGCTGATTATTCTTTCGATCTTTTTCTCTGGGGACAAGGCACACTTCCACTTCCCTCATAAACATAAATCCTCTGTTACTGCAGACAGCCCAGCAGCACCCCACTTTTATTACATCTCCCATTAAAATTAGAAACCCCGAAAATAGGTCAGATAATGCATATGAAGTTTTTGTTTATAAATGTCTATAAAATGTGCTATATAAATAAAGTGGATTGGATTTTATTATTATTATTATTATTATTATTATTATTATTATTATTATTATTATTATTTATTTGTTTATTTATTTATTTATTTATTTATTTATTTTTAACTATTATTACTATTATTATTACTGTTATTACTTCTGTCTTTGGACCAAACCGACAAAGCACATTCCATGGGAATTTGTGATTTTTTTTGTTCACTAAGCTAATTCTGAATTGAATTGAATTTAGTTTAGTTTTGGAAATGTATTTTCTTTTTGAGAACAATTTGCCACGTATTCTGTTTCATTGATTCATTTTGAAGTAAGGAACAACCTGTATCACGTAGCTTCCATGGACTTTAAGCCTGTAACATCCAGGTGGTTCACTTTCAGCACGTGGCACTCTGACCAGGTCACTTTACTGTAAAAACTTATTTACCTTAAAAAATGCTTAGTTGTTTTCATGCATTAGGGCATGATGTTGATTCCTTCATTAACATTTGCCGTAAGCATTTTTTACACACATCTCGTTAGAGTCCCGCTGAGTGGCGCGTGGTGTACACGCTGCCTGTTGCCAGTGCCCGTGTCGCTGGAGGCTTTTTACTTAATGAAGGTGCACACTTGGCACCTCTGCACACTCCGCACCTCTGCTTCCCCTCTTCTCACTTTGGTTCAGGATCAAAAAGACCACAAGACGGGAGGGAATCCATTGGAAAGTTTTAGGAAGCTGTCATTTCCACGACACATTTACCTGTAGCCTAATAATGTCAGTGGGTTTGTAAATGTAGTTTTATGTCAGTCTGATCATTGGATTATACTGTTCACTAATGAGTACAGACTGCAACAAACACGCACGTCGAAATGAAAACAATTTCCATTTCCTTCCATTTGCTTAACTTTTTTCTGTGTGATCAAAGACCACGCGGCAGCCGCGCGACACGCTTCTGTGTGGCTCATGTCACACTTGAAGCAGATGGAGGAAGTGGAGGTGATTCCTCAAACCAGACGGGGAGTGGATGTGTTTGTAGTCGGGACTTTATGACAGGTCTGGACTGTGGGAAAGTCTAAGGTGTGAGGAGTCCACGAACAAGGCGCCAAAATGCAGTTCCTCTGGGTCTTATAAAAAGCGCCTTTGCGTCGCACGGCACACTACAGGCTCATCTGCGCTCAGAAGGACGAAAGACTCGTTGGCGATCAACAATGGCTCCCATTACCCAGAGAAGATCTAAGGATAAAACTTTGGACATCCCCAACAAGGTAAATAAACTAGGACGCAGATTAGATGCAAAATGCCTAAGCTAAACGAATAGACTATTTATTTATTTATGAGCAATAATTTAACGTTTATTTTGTTTTTGTTGTGTTAGCTCAGGAAGTTGGTTGTGGAGAAAGTCAGAAGAGAGCGGATTAATAACAGCATCGAGCAGCTCAAAGCTCTGTTGAATCTAGACGAATACGAGCCCACCGGTGGGGCCCAGTCCAAACTGGAGAAGGCAGACGTCCTTGAGATGGCTGTTTGCTTCCTGCGTCAGAGAGCCATTGCGTCTGTGGTGCCCAGTTATTCCCAGGGCTTCTCTCAGTGCCTCCAGGAAACACTCCGGCATCTGTCCCTGCACGCACCCCTGCAGCACCAGGAGAGAGAAGAAATCAAGCGCTTCTATGTGGTACAGAGAGCTGCGCTCCACAGGCACATTGCAGACGAGCACAGCACAAGTAAACGGTCCCTTTGGAGACCGTGGTAAAAGTGACATACTGTGTTATATTTCAGTATATATGGACATTAGAGGCTTTTCTCCCTATGTGTTGATAAGCTGCGTTTCTATGTGCGCAAATGTTGTCAGCTTGTAGTGGGTGGGCAGCATTTGCACTTTCCTGTGTTCCTAAATCCTGTCTACAGTGTAGCCAACAGAACACAGTGCAAGGCCTCACTGCTGTTATTTTTGCCTTTTATAAAGGTGCTCAGGCCTCCTTTACGTGCATTGTATTTGTTGTCATTCCTTTATAATATCGCTTGCTCCCATAGTTTTAGTTTTGTATCTTGTTGTCTAATAAATATTAAACATTCCCAAATTGGTAATGCCTAGTTCATCTTATTTGTTGTATTTGTCCCAAGCCAGACAAGGTCTCGAACTTTGCCGTAACCCTTTCTAAAGCGTGCAACAGGACCACTGACAGCGCCTAAAGGTGCGGAGAACTAAATTAAAGAACTTTATATTTTGAGTTACTTTTTTTAACTCAAAACTAGAGAGGTCAAACTCTTTCTTTAGGTCAAAGTGATGTCATGGCAGAAAATTAGATCAAATCGTGGGTTTTCATTATTTTATATAGCGCTCAATGATGACGCATTCTTACACACACATAGTTTCACACACTTTGTCTTCGCAGAAGACACAGATGTTCTTTCCACAGCAAACATGTAAAGTGCTGTAAATATCACACAGTGACAAGCAAAAACTTCTTAGAAGTAAAGCCTAACTTTGTAACTCAAACAGCTCAATGACATGTCATGATTTTTACCAGTATGTATTTTAGAAAATACAATTTCCAAACAAAATAAAACAATCCAGTCATTAGTCTGCACAACTAGCCAATATGGCTTATCTTTCAGTTCTTTGACAGGTCCTTAATTTCCATAGGAAATATACAGTAGCTTAAAATTGTTAAACTGCTATTTTATATTATTTCAATAAAAAATATTTTCAATAGGGAAACGCATGAATGTCTAAAATGATGTGTACTGAAAAATCTGAAAGCCGTGTTTGAATATCAAACATGTTAACATATTCAGTGCTCATAGAGTTATAAATAAATGTTTCCTCTGACAGAAAAAAGTCTTTTTTTAAATTAACCGAACACTTCTGATTAGTGCAAATTCTACCAGGGCCTCCAGGGGGCGCTTCTCTCTGGTCTCTTGTCTTTGCTGGTGCTGCTCTGTAGACAGAAGAGCTCCTCCCTGTGGTTGTGCAGCTCAGTGCAGTGGCTCTGTTGAGGGCTCTTCATGAGGCTCTGGGACAGGAAGTGTGTCTTGTTCTGCTGCTGCAGACGTGTGAGCACAGTGACGGTCATCTCCAGGACGTCTGCTTTCTCCAGCTTGGAGTCCGGCTGCTGTTGGAGGAACTCTGCACACAGGAGAGACTTGAGCTGCTCAATGCTGCTGTTGATCCTCTCTCTGCGCAGCTTCTCCACCACAGGCTTTCTCAGCTGCAATAACAAGACACACATGAGTTCATTTGTTCTACAGAAATGACTGACTCAAACTGTACAGGCCTCATAAAAGCCTCAGTAGAAGAATGAAACTGGGTTTACCTTGTGAGAGAAGCCGAGGTGGTCCTGAGAGGGGCCCATTGCTGCAGTGACTGTAGGAGCCATGTGTGGATGTGAGCTGTGGAGCTCTGTGGAGAGAGTCTGCTGTGTGCTCCTTCAGCTTCATATTTATAGAGCCACATCTCCATATGAATGTGTGGGTCTAGGACTGGGACTAGTTTCTCACACTCTCAGCCAATCAGAGAGCTCGTCTGGCAGCAGCCCTCTGAATCGGTCTGGGGAGGAGGGTGTCCCAGAGGAGCAGGTGGAAGACTTGGGCCTGATGGAGTGTGCTGTTAGTGAATGTGGGAAGAGTGTGACCTGATCAATAACAGGGCACTGACCATCCCTCCACACTCAGGCAATGACATTGATCTTTCTTTAATACATTTACTCGGGTCAATGCAATTATGACTAATTGCACTGAGATGTCATTACCATCCGTATTATAAAAACCCTAACAAGGATTTGGTAAATGGTTCTTTCTCTTTGACTTTTAACATAACACTTGTATTGAAGATAAATACTCCACAGATCTTATCATCCAAGATTCAAGCTTTTATTGTCATTATTAAGTTTCATTTAGAGCAACAGACACTGCAGAGTATGAGCCCATGATGTTAAGCAATAATGTACTGTATATTCTTTGCTCTATTAATTATATGGCATCATTTATTATATAATAGAACTCGTCATAGTAAAATAATAAACAAGCAGCCTACACAGTGTATGTAGGAAAGTATCTGAAAAGATAGTGCTCTTTACTTTGAAAGTCATTTTGCTAAGTCCTCTAAACTTTCATTTGTTTGTGTGTGTGTTTTGTGTATGTTTTGTGGGCAGCAGGCACAGGGCAGGTCTGGGTGTGTTGCCAGTTGCAGCAGATGTGGCTCTTGTCTGGACTGTGAGTAGACATGCTGCCTGACTTTCCCACACGGCTCAATGAATGTGCCCTCCACAAAGGCTGCTCAGAATGGGGCTTTAGTGACAGATGCCGCCCGGGTGCTGTAACTGAGAGGGACCATGACATTACACACCATCTGGAGGGAAAGCATCTGATTGGCTGGCTTTATACATTCACTTTGTACAGGCCCTTTTTGTGTACACAGCACCAGGCTGCGTGCATATTGTAGTGCAGTCAATGCAATATTGTTTTAATAATAGGTAATTACCCTGAGCCATCATTAGCTAAACTTTGAATTGCGCATAAAGTTAATAATTTGGTCAAATAGGCTCTGACAGTCTTCACATGCTAAAAATCTGTGCGGGAATACATAAAAATAACAACGTTAGCAGTTTTGTTTCCATAAGCAATGACATTAACTGCATTTCAAATGTGTCTTAATTCTTGTTATGCAACTCATAGAACAATATTAACACAGTAATCAATACATTCTTGAGTTTGATAAACTGTATTTTTTAATCCCACAAAATATAGAATTGCCCACTAGCCTCAACCATCTGTTATTTTTTTCTAATTTGTACAGTTGCTAATTGTGTCCCTCAGTGACATTTTTTGAGAACAGAAAAAAAAGAACATTGTTAATCCAAAAAACGGTTTAAATGTTTTGGTCTAGACTGGCACAATTATTGGAATGCGCTTGAATTTGTCTGTTGTGACCTTATCCAAAAGAAATATTGTCATTTTAGGATAATGTATTGTATATTTCAGTGTTTAGTTCTTCTAATTTGGCCTCCGTAAAGACCATCTTCCCTCTCGACATGTGTACATGTGTGTTTGTACATG
The DNA here is from genome assembly GCA_029959045.1 of Taenioides sp. WSHXM2023. Classification (NCBI taxonomy): domain Eukaryota; kingdom Metazoa; phylum Chordata; class Actinopteri; order Gobiiformes; family Gobiidae; genus Taenioides; species Taenioides sp. WSHXM2023. The sequence goes on from CM057087.1 coordinate 36,568,702, forward strand.
CACTTGGACTCATTATCGTTACACTGTTTTCTGTTTGTCTTCTGTCTGTTTTTAAATATGTGGCATGGACCTCACTGAGTCTGAAAAAGCTTGGTCATTTACACTTATAACAGATAACTTACCTACCTTTATGCTTCTGTTAAACTCCCTATTAGTTTGCTTCCCACTTGAATTAATTTATGGGATTTATGTGAAGTGTGCCGTGTCACCCAAGGGAGCAGGCGGCTGGAGGAGGGTGCTGATCACGCTGCACTGTGACTGTGTTCTCCACTGCTTTCCCACACTTGGCGTTTTGACCACTTAACAATAGACACGTGCCCTGTCAAATGCAAATGTGTCCCATAAAACCAGTTCCCCCTGCCACTGTCACATAGAATGACTTATTATAAAGCTGTTTACCAACAAACCGACATTACAGAATTAAGAGGTGAAGGCAATGTTGAAGGTTGTTCAACTGTTTAAACATGTTCTGGTCATTAAGTAAATAGAACAAAGTAGTATTTATTGACTAAAACTGTCATTGACCATAAAATAAGGAGCTGACAAATTATGAAGCACAAGTAGGACATGAAGGTGTAACAACAATCTGCACATTAAGACTGATCATTTTGAAATTATGTTGTGGTAATCTATAGGAACAACTGCAACTGGATGTCTCCATTGTCTCCATTTCCATAATACCCCATATATAGTGTCTTGCCTTAAAGATACTGTATCATGGGTTTCACAGTGGTTGCAATTTAAAAAATGTAAAAATACATATTCTGAATGCTGAAACATGCTCATCATGTCATGTAACAGGAAGATGAAACCTGCTTGAAATTCACACCCTAAACACAACACCTGCTACAACAAAAGTACAGCTACAACACATATCACTACTAAATCGTGAAGTGTTTATAATGAATAAAGGAATACTGTTAATACAAGTATTATGAAACTGGATCTTTAGTATAAGCAGTGATCCCCCACCTTCTTCTGCTCTGGGGTAGATGTCTGCACTTTTGTTCTCTGTGAGGGAGTGTTTTCTGGTTTCCCACACTCGGGCCTTTCATGATAGGAACAACAGAAGTGTGTCTTATTGCACATGGCGTTAGTAACAGTGTGTGAGCTTGTCATTTATGAGGAAACAGCAGCAGTAAAACTATTGACCAGCCTCTAAACATGTAGTGTCAAAGTTTGATTCATTTTCAGAGCTGTATGTTCCTGTCATAATCTGTGGTGTTTTGTGGTGTGCCAATGCATGACAGGCAATAATCATTAAGTCACTAAGGTGCTAAGTCAGCTCCAGATTTCATTTTAATATGTAACTCTAAACCAATCAAGACATTGTTAATGAAACATTAAAGATAAAGCGTACAGATATTTTGATTCAGTTCAGTTTTCCTTTATTTGCCTCCACAGGAGGCAGCAGTGACACTCCGAAAGAGCAGAAGGAATATATACTGGATTACATTGTTTTAAAGACAGCTCAGAACAGGTCTGAAGATGGATGACACACATTGTGTGAATTTAAGTGACAATTTTCAATTAGAAAACAATTTTACATATTCATTATGAACAATTCCAAACATTGATTATTGAGAAAATAATCAATAAGTTCACAATGTGAGAAAAGAAACACGTCTGATCAGGTTGATCATTTCACATTTCACAACATTTCATTGTACTACAAAATGCAGTGTTTGAATATCAAACATTTGCTTATTATTCAGCACTTACATTGAATTGTAGAGACATTTCTCTTCTAAAAAAGAAAAAAGCCCTCCTTTGAAATGATCAAAAACATTTGATCAGTACAGTTCTACCATGGCCTCCAGGGGCGCTTGTCTTTGCTGGTGCTGCTCTGTAGACAGAAGAGCTCCTCCCTGTGGTTGTGCAGCTCAGTGCAGTGGCTCTGTTGAGGGCTCTTCATGAGGCTCTGGGACAGGAAGTGTGTCTTGTTCTGCTGCTGCAGACGTGTGAGCACAGTGACGGTCATCTCCAGGACGTCTGCTTTCTCCAGCTTGGAGTCCGGCTGCTGTTGGAGGAACTCTGCACACAGGAGAGACTTGAGCTGCTCAATGCTGCTGTTGATCCTCTCTCTGCGCAGCTTCTCCACCACAGGCTTTCTCAGCTGCAATAACAAGACACACATGAGTTCATTTGTTCTACAGAAATGACTGACTCAAACTGTACAGGCCTCATAAAAGCCTCAGTAGAAGAATGAAACTGGGTTTACCTTGTGAGAGAAGCCGAGGTGGTCCTGAGAGGGGCCCATTGCTGCAGTGACTGTAGGAGCCATGTGTGGATGTGAGCTGTGGAGCTCTGTGGAGAGAGTCTGCTGTGTGCTCCTTCAGCTTCATATTTATAGAGCCACATCTCCATATGAATGTGTGGGTCTAGGACTGGGACTAGTTTCTCACACTCTCAGCCAATCAGAGAGCTTATAAAAACAATGGGCCATGTGGGCATGAAAGCGCTCAATTCTATAGCCTAAGGGACAATGATTACATCTCAGGGGAACAGGTGGACAGCAGGGCAGTAGTGGAGGGAAAAGTATTTCACTAACTCCCAATGACATTAACTACAAAATGCTGCTGATAATTTTGAAGAAACAAATATTTGGTATAATAATTTGGTATATAGTGCTCAAACATCAATGCTCCCTCTTTGGTCCCAGTAATGACTACAAAACATAAATCAATCATTCAAGTTAAAATACTAATGTTTATGTTGTTTTAAGTTGCATCCTGAATGGTGCCTGTGCCTATAGAAGTGATGGCAGATGTTTGGTTGGCCTGCAGCTGGATCCTGGTGAGTAGAGCGTTCACATTAGTTTCCCAGAGTGTTGGGATCAGTGTTGCACTAAAAAGGATGAATAGACCTTTTGTGTTGAGGCCATTAGCTCCTCAAGCAGCTCTAAAGATCAGATAAACACCATGCAAAGGGAAGGAACGCTATTGGCCAGTGTTTTCCCTCCAACTTGTCTCTGACATCAGGTTTGTCCTTGGTTAAATGTGGTACCTATTCTGTAGATACATATAGAATGGCATGTGAAATCACATGGCCTTGTTTGCTTTCTCATGTTCACTTGGCCATACAATATAAACCACAAAATATAGTATGGGCACTGAATAAAAAGGAATGGAATCCCAATAACAAGTTAATGAGCATTAAATTAAATGAAAACCCCTGAATAATGTCACAGACAACTCTGAATTGAAAGGCTAGCTGCCATTTGATATTTGAGTCAAAATAAATTAATAAATTGTAAATTATAATTTATAACCTAAACAGCAACATTCTTACACAGAATAAATGAGATGGAGAAAATAGGTTTTGTTGTGAATTGTTTATTGGAACAATATCATTTGGTCTGTGGTACATAGTCTGCACCATAAAAACAGAATAAAGCACAAATCAACTTAAACAATATGCTTAGATAAACAAAATCATAATTCCCTTTCAATTAAAGGGATCACAAACTTAAAGAAATAACTGATACAGTCTGAAAATATAAACTAAATTATAATGAAATCAATGAAAGGTTGTGAAGGAAACTTGCTCTGAGGGGAGTGGCCGGCACTCCATTCAGTTCAAGAGTCAAGTTCTCTCCTTTTAAGAACCATGGTACTCATGACTACTAAAGTCTAAGGAAGGCCACGCGTGTTTGAGTCAATGCTACTGCATTACAACTGCTCATAAAAGTGCATATAATGCACCCTACATCATAATACATCAATGAAAGACTGCAGTGCATCATCTTCATAAAAATAATGTGCAATCAGTGTTCTCTGTTTTAGCTTTTAGAAAGCAGCTTTAAGGCATTTCCAAAGGAATATTCAGTCCCACAGTTTTTAAAAGCAGAGTGGAGCCACGTCATCCTCCACGTCAGGGAAGAGGCGCAGGACATCCCGGGAGTATTTGGAGTAGCCATTATGAGAGAGCAGGGCTCTCCTGAGGGACATGAAGGACAGAGTCTTGTCCAGCAGCTCGGACACTGGGATCCCATTGTGTAAATGCTCCAGCAGCAGAGCCTTCAGCTTCTCCACACCCACAGTGCACTTCCTCTCCAGCATGTGCAGCTTGCACCTAAGGAGCACAGTCCAGTCAGTGCACTGACACAAACACTAAACACCATCATGTATGATCACAAATACACTTGAGTTTGGTTTGGGGAAATGGTGCCTACCTGAAGAGCTGCTCCTTCACGCTGTCCTGGATAGCGAGGTCCAAATAATGAGACATGTTCAGTTGCAGGAGGTAATCCTTCTTGAGGAGTTTGTTTCAGTTAGGGGAGGTTCTGCTGATGTTTTACCCATGCACTTCCACCCTGTATTTATGCTCCTCATCTTCTTCCCTCACTGCAGCTCAGCCAATCAGAACCCTCTGAGCACACCACAATAGACTGAATTTAATGGCTGTCACCCAGAACAGGTGGGATGTTGTTCATAATGCCATATGTCAATGAGATTTACTGAAATATATCCTGGGAATAGTTCTAAAGATGCATGAGGACCACTGACTATCTCGGTTCTCATGGAATACATTAGGAACCTGGCATGAGAAAAAATATACACATACCTAATCATTTTTTTTTAAACAGGATAATTATTTCATCTCATTCACACTATTTGATATATTAAAACAATAAATTATACAATTATAATCATTACAAAATTGAAGACTGTGTATTAACTTATAAGGCAATTACTCATACACATGAAAAACATATAATGGTGATAAATAAAACAAAAACAGACCTACAAAGGAAATTATTAGAAAAATGCAAGAATAATATGGTGAAATTGATTGAATTAATTGCTGTTTATTTTTCATTCTATCTGATTGTATTTCATATGTTTTATTTATATTGATATTTGTGTGCGTACTAATATCATAATGTGAAGTATTCAAGTCGAGTCAAAAAATAAGTTATTCTTTGGAAAAATATTGTATCCTGTTTTGAGATATCTTACTTTAACCAGTCCCCTCCATAATAGTACATAGTAGTCTGTGTAGTGTTTACTGTGAGCAGGCGTTGGCAATTAAACTCCATTAGCCAGGGCAGTAAAGTGCCAGAGCAGAGTCCTGGGAACGAGCCCAGGCTTTGTGGCAGCAGACACACTTCAATTGTGTGGAGTGTGGGAAGCCCTGTGCCTCTGCCACTCCCAGCGGCACAGGTCGGGAGGGGGCGTGTGACCTGGAGATGCTCCGACCTGTGCACAAGGGGAAAGAGAGAGGGAGGGGGACATTACAGACAGATGGAGGCAGGAGAGTGGATAACTACCAACGTAGAAGCAAAGGGATAAAGCCAATGTGAACACTCATTCTCCACTAAGGATGAGAGGGGCAAAAAGTCACATACATACAAAAAATTACATCAGATCAAGAATTCACAGGAGAGGCAATCAGAATAAATGCTGTTTATTTAGAGATATGTAATAAAGTTTACTGTATATTTTCCAACTATTATTATTTACATAAAGTATTCTTCATAAGATAGCAAACACATTATAGTTCTTACCTTTGTATTGTATACACGAGTATAAATACATACTGTGTGACTTAAGCATATATAGTTCATCTGTGATGTTGATTTTGCAGAACTAAGGGGCTTGCATAAATGAACCAGATAAGCCTCCATTAGTGGCTGTTTGGGAAAATACTTAATCCAGTGTTTACTATACTGTTTACAAAATGAGAGTCACAACAGATAAAAACAATCCCATAGTCCCACATTATGCAAATGCAGTGTTTACAGTCACACGCAACTGATGGAGTACAAATGAGTGTGATACAACATTTAAGTAGATGTTTGTAAAATGTTTGTAACAGGTATAATTGCATATAATGCATGTCAATACTGATATAGTATAGTTTAGAATCACTGTATAGCACACTGTTTTACAGTTTGTTACTGATTTTCAGTAGGTCATAGTTGATGTGATTTAGGGTCACCATGTTCCCAGATACTCTGCTCTTGTCTCGAGTGCTCCACCTGCTCCCAAAGACCCCTTCCACATACACACTCCCATTGTGTGGCATGTGGCAGCTCAGCACACCCTATTATGTGACCATGTGCTCTGATTGGCTGAGAGTGTGAGAAACTAGTCCCAGTCCTAGACCCACACATTCATATGGAGATGTGGCTCTATAAATATGAAGCTGAAGGAGCACACAGTAGACTCTCTCCACAGAGCTCCACAGCTCACATCCACACATGGCTCCTACAGTCACTGCAGCAATGGGCCCCTCTCAGGACCACCTCGGCTTCTCTCACAAGGTAAACCCAGTTTCATTCTTCTACTGAGGCTTTTATGAGGCCTGTACAGTTTGAGTCAGTCATTTCTGTAGAACAAATGAACTCATGTGTGTCTTGTTATTGCAGCTGAGAAAGCCTGTGGTGGAGAAGCTGCGCAGAGAGAGGATCAACAGCAGCATTGAGCAGCTCAAGTCTCTCCTGTGTGCAGAGTTCCTCCAACAGCAGCCGGACTCCAAGCTGGAGAAAGCAGACGTCCTGGAGATGACCGTCACTGTGCTCACACGTCTGCAGCAGCAGAACAAGACACACTTCCTGTCCCAGAGCCTCATGAAGAGCCCTCAACAGAGCCACTGCACTGAGCTGCACAACCACAGGGAGGAGCTCTTCTGTCTACAGAGCAGCACCAGCAAAGACAAGAACAGCATTGTCTGGAGGCCTTGGTAGAACCCACATTACCTCAGGCAAAGATCAAAGTGATGCACTATTTAAAAAAAACTTGTGTATAAACAGAAACATGAGTGGATGTTAAAAAGGCTTCATGCCTTACTGCAGACATCTGTTTGTATCCATGTACAGAAGAGTCTCCTTGTCAAGTCTCTTCATAATCAATCAACTCACTGGAGTTGGCATTTCATTTGATTGACCCTCTCATCAAGTGATTTATGAATCTGTTATAAGATTTGTCCCATTATTGTCCCTGAATAACTATGTTATGCTATTGATCTTTTTCCTTTAGCAAAAGATTTAAAACATTTTTGTTTTATGAAACACGATTATTGTTATTTACTGTTGTGGGGGACCAGCAGGAGAGTTTTTATGTTTGATTCCTTTTACTTTTATTTAAATGTCTGATCTTATCAAAGATCCCTGTTTATTGTCACCTCTGTGACTGTAACTGTATAAGCACTAAGTGCTGTGGGTGTTCCTCTGTGAGGTTCCAGCTAATCATGAAACGGCCTGTTTAAAAAACAGTCATTTCATTTAAATCTGCTGTGATTTGTAATATTACTGTGCATTACCTTAATGCAGATATTAGTTTATTTTAAACTGTTACATTTGCCATGTAATGTTTCCCCCTTAACTCTTTGAGTCCCATGTGATTTAGACTCATGTCTAAACTGTGTTGTGATGTATCATCACATATTGTATGACCTCAGGGTGACCTCTGAATCCTGAATAGTAATCATAATAAATGATTTGGCTTCTCAATTTCTATGTGCAGTGTGTTTATCAGAATTTTACCAATATAGCTGTCTCTAGAGGTTTATAATTAGCAGCTTTTTGTCATATTTGGAAATATCGACAATTAAGTCATAACAAGACAGCAGTTCTTTCAAGATCATAATTACACAGTGAATTTTTGGAATATGTTCACCTCTCATTACATTATTTCTCCACTAATAAGGACATTTAAACATACATTTTAACTCAAACATAGTTTGCTTTATAATAGGGTGTCAAACAACTGTGTTCACCTTACGTTCCACCCTTTGAATTGAACAGTCTACATGTGGCCGGGGCGTGCATGTGTGTGGAGTGTGTGGCTCTATCAGGGGTCTGTGCTTCCTGTTCTTTATAATGCTGCTCACAGGCTGTAACTAATGTGATGTGTAAAGGTCCACACACCCCTCATAAGCAGCCCCCTAGCAGAGTGTGGGAAACAGCACAAAGCACACTCACAGGGGCTCATCTCCTAATATGCACACTTTGGGTTTCTCTACAAAATGTACAATTTATTGTGTTTTTGTTTGTTTGTTTGTTTGTTTTGGTTTGTTTTTTATTTTTGTTTTCCTTATGTATAATTTTAAAATTGAAAAAAGTACAATTTAATTGAATTGCTTTGAGAATTAAACATATAATATATACTATATTACTATTTGACCATACACACATATCTAATTTCTGACAAATACTTTTGCTTGACCTTATCATAGCCATGTGACAGCACTTTCACCTAAGGGGGAAATTTGAATTATATTTTCACTTCGTGGACAAGCCTTGATCTCATCCTGAGAATAGCAAAGAGATGAACATATGAATGAGTGTTTAGTCTTTCAACAGTTTTTTCTACAGTGCTTGTGAGGCCTAAATGTCCCCATGCATTTGCAGAAACCACACCATGAGCAGAGACAGGGAGTCCACAGGCTCCTGCAGTGTGTGCATGTGTGCACGTATTTGTGTCTGGTAGGGAGGGGGTTTACCATTTAACAAGGCACGTGGCTATTGTGAAGTGTGTGCTCTGTCAATAAGCTGAGTGTGGGAAAGCAGTGGAGAACTCAGTCACATTGGTGTGTGATTAGCACCTACCACCCACCCACCCACCGCTCCCTGGGGACAATGGCACACTTCTGGAGAGGCCTGAAAAGTCTGATGTCACCCATAAGTATCCTCCACTGCTTTAGAAGGAAAACTGGGCTATATGGAAAGTGAAATAATGTGAATAAATATGATACATATCAGTTAGTGCATGTTTAGTCCTACAATATTAAGCAACTGAAATAAAATATTAAATGCACAAAAAATGACATAACAATCAAATTTCTTCAGTGTTTTTTATAGTTACATTTTTTAACATAAACGGTTAATATAGCGCTGCAATTATGTAATGTTTTTATACTTCATAAACCCTTACATTAAGATTAAGCAAAAGCTTCTTAATTGTGCTTTTAAAGCCTGCTTTGAGGTTAATCTTGATCACTTAATCCTGTGGCAGTACAGCAGCAATTCTGACTCTTAGGGTCACCACTTTCCCAGAGCTGCACTCAGTCCCTGTGTCTATCTCTCCATCAGAGGCCAGTCTCCACCTGTTCCCCCTGACATCTCACTATTGTCCCCAGAGGCAACAAGAGCATTCACCACGCTCCACATGCCTTATTGTCTGTGCTGCGCTCTGATTGGCTGAGAGTGTGAGAAACTAGTCCCAGTCCTAGACCCACACATTCATATGGAGATGTGGCTCTATAAATATGAAGCTGAAGGAGCACACAGCAGACTCTCTCCACAGAGCTCCACAGCTCACATCCACACATGGCTCCTACAGTCACTGCAGCAATGGGCCCCTCTCAGGACCACCTCGGCTTCTCTCACAAGGTAAACCCAGTTTCATTCTTCTACTGAGGCTTTTATGAGGCCTGTACAGTTTGAGTCAGTCATTTCTGTAGAACAAATGAACTCATGTGTGTCTTGTTATTGCAGCTGAGAAAGCCTGTGGTGGAGAAGCTGCGCAGAGAGAGGATCAACAGCAGCATTGAGCAGCTCAAGTCTCTCCTGTGTGCAGAGTTCCTCCAACAGCAGCCGGACTCCAAGCTGGAGAAAGCAGACGTCCTGGAGATGACCGTCACTGTGCTCACACGTCTGCAGCAGCAGAACAAGACACACTTCCTGTCCCAGAGCCTCATGAAGAGCCCTCAACAGAGCCACTGCACTGAGCTGCACAACCACAGGGAGGAGCTCTTCTGTCTACAGAGCAGCACCAGCAAAGACAAGAGACCAGAGAGAAGCGCCCCCTGGAGGCCCTGGTAGAACCAGCAACTGGTTTGAAAGCACTGCCACAGCAGTCCAATTCAAGTGACCACACTGGTCAAAAACTGGACTCCAGTTCCAAAGAATTTCAAACACCAGGTCCTGATGAAACTTACATTGGACTTCATCTATGTGAGAAGAAGGATGTTGAATGCATGTTGTATCATTTAATGATGTAAGCTCATTGTACCTGATCATTTTTGATCATTTTCTTTTGTTTTTACCTTTGTGAGGATAATGTGTCTAATAGGCATGTTTATGATCAGTTCAATGGTCATGTACATTATATGTATATATATATGATGTTAAATGTATACTTTTCTGAAGTGCATATGGACTTGTGTCACCATGTGACCACGTTCACTGATTTGTTTAAAATAATATTTTTAAATTGCATTGTCTTTTGTAAAGACAGTTATTCCTCCACTCATTTTGAGTACTATGTCTTGGGCTCAGGTCCTGAGTTTCTTATGATGTGCCATCATAATATTTGCTCCAGTGGGAGCTTTATTCAAATGACTTGTGTCATTTCAATAAAAAAAAAAACAATTAAGAAAACACTCTTCTGTCTGTGCCAACTTAACATGTCAGGAAAGTCAAAAGTTTAAATGTAATATTTTATATTATTAATACATTAGAGTCATGTAGCACTTTTCCAGATGCTCAAAATCAGTTCACAATATCTGGCATTATTCACTCATTCCATACCCCATGGTGATAAGTTACTGTAGCCACAGCTGCCTCAGGCAGAATGATTCCCATGTCCTATAAATGTCTGTGGCATGCTGTAACTGTGTAAAAGGTGAAGTGCACTAGGCAATACAAGATAGAAAAGATGCAGAGAACCTTTGATACCTGTGTATTTATAAGCCATTGCGCCCCAAATCCTGTCATTTTAATAGACAACTTCAAATAAAATGTCTCTAATATCCAGCTTGTTAATAGCTGCTTTATCAACTTAGTTGGTTGGTTGCACACTCGATTTAGAAAACAGAAAAATTAAGTAATGAATTACTTTTTATTATTATTATTCTTGCATAGAATGTATAGAAATTTGAATATTTCCTAGATCTGAACCAAAATGTTATAATTAAATGCCTTAAATGAGATGGTATTGTCTTAAAAGTACCCTAACATTACAGAGTCTTTATATTCACCATCCATATGACATGTAGATATCATGGGAGCATCCATTTTGCCCTTCTCTCATGTGATACATGAGGAGAACATTCAAACTCTATATATGAGTGCCTGTGGGCTAGGGGCACAAAATGTGCCGTAAACTAATGCCACTTGAATCTGATTTGCATCAGTGATGAGTCAGGGGATTTGGCAAGCATCAGGACTCAATGGCCACAAAGTAAGTCATCAAATCAAATACAATAAGTTTAAAAATAAATGTACATTATTCTCACTTTGCAGTTTGAGTTATGCCTTTACTGTTGTATGTAGATTAGAAAAAGGCTTGTGTCTCATCAGTAATCATTAGCAGTAAAGACATGTATACTTGTGTGTCCAGATGGTTAGTGACTGGGGTCTGTGGTTCTTTTATGAGCTCCATTCACAGTCAGTGTAGGAAACAGAGAGACCAGTGCTCCTCAGCCCGGCACACACCTGCCTCACTGATATTAGATACATGTACAATAACTATCATAAAATACATTCTTTAAATTCCAAACAATTTATTGGATCTATAATACTTACTGAAACTGGGATGTAGTTTATAATATAATATATAAACAACTTTAATTCAATTAAAAAACAACTTAAATATTGAAATCGTGATCATTTTTCTTACATCCATAATAGAAGCAAGGACAACGAGTAATGAGGAATTTAAAAACTCATCATGTAGATCATAGTAGTAGAAAGTTAAGTTATTAAGATTGCACAGTATCGTCCAGACATGATAGAGAAGCTTCACATTTACCATAAGTGTGTGGGCAGAAGTGTGGAGATAGAGCAGTGTGTGTACAGTCACTGATCACTGATCACTGATCACTGATCGTGTTCAGGAGCAGGGGTCACCACTTTCCCAGATCCACACAGAGCTCTGAGTGCTCCTCTTAGTCCCCTGGGACAAACACATTGTCCTCCTCTTAAATGACCACTGAGCATGTGGCTCAGGCATTGCTTTCTCTGCAGTCTGCGCTCTGATTGGCTGAGAGTGTGAGAAACTAGTCCCAGTCCTAGACCCACACATTCATATGGAGATGTGGCTCTATAAATATGAAGCTGAAGGAGCACACAGCAGACTCTCTCCACAGAGCTCCACAGCTCACATCCACACATGGCTCCTACAGTCACTGCAGCAATGGGCCCCTCTCAGGACCACCTCGGCTTCTCTCACAAGGTAAACCCAGTTTCATTCTTCTACTGAGGCTTTTATGAGGCCTGTACAGTTTGAGTCAGTCATTTCTGTAGAACAAATGAACTCATGTGTGTCTTGTTATTGCAGCTGAGAAAGCCTGTGGTGGAGAAGCTGCGCAGAGAGAGGATCAACAGCAGCATTGAGCAGCTCAAGTCTCTCCTGTGTGCAGAGTTCCTCCAACAGCAGCCGGACTCCAAGCTGGAGAAAGCAGACGTCCTGGAGATGACCGTCACTGTGCTCACACGTCTGCAGCAGCAGAACAAGACACACTTCCTGTCCCAGAGCCTCATGAAGAGCCCTCAACAGAGCCACTGCACTGAGCTGCACAACCACAGGGAGGAGCTCTTCTGTCTACAGAGCAGCACCAGCAGACAAGAAGCCAGAGAACAGTGCCCCCTGGAGGCCATGGTAGAACCTGCAGATGGAGTGCTATTCTGTTTTGGGATACACATGTTCTGCATTTTATCCATCCATTTTCTTCCACTTTTCTTCTGCAATTTAACAGAAGATATTATTTTCAGTTCTCTTGGACTAACTTTTGAGGTTTCTTTAAGTATGTTTTCTAATAGAAAAATGTTAAGTGTTTGGACTATTGTGTTTCCAACTACTGACTGAACAGTCCATGTTGGTCATTGTTATTGAACACCCCTTTTTGCCCCTTTTAATGGCTACTTTTGTATTTCATGTTTTCTGTGAAAATGTGTTATAGTGTTATTTTCATCATTTCATAGAGAAGCTCTATTCCAGATCATGTTGATCTGATATGTGCTTGTCCTTTTGGTGGACATTTTGTTATTTTCATTTTTTGAGAGTCTGTGGAACAGTGTGTTCTGTGACATTTATCTGTAACTTTATTGATCCTGTGTGTGGATTATTCTTTCTCATGTTGAGTTTAGAATGTTCTCAAGTGATGGACATGGATCAGTTTGATGAGCCGTTGTTATTCATATTCATATATGATCATATTACTATGTGTATGATCATAATGTTCATGATCATATTATTATTTACATGAGCCTGTTTGTATTGAACTGCTCAGTGTGGTGTCTTTTGTAAAGACTAATGTTACTCCACTTGTTCTGAGTGCTGTGTCTTAGATTCACGTTTGAGATCTTTATTATTTCCTGTATCTCATGTTGAGACTTTTCCTTCTTTAGTTATATTATAAAAAATAAAAGATTACAACCAATGCAACCTAGATATTTATTTACATTAGGCCACAAGGGGGAAGTATTGGACAGGTTAAAATTGTCCCTTTGGCTAGATATTGTACATATGTGCAATGAAAAGTGATTCATAATATCTTATGTGTTGTTTTTTTATTCCAAGGGAACAATGTATTGTATTTTATTTCAAAATAATTTACTATAAACAGAGTAGAGGGAATACTGTTTGATTCTTATATCCATGATGCTTTAAAGTAACTTAGTATGCAGTAGAGAGAACCTAATACTAATGTGTTTAATACAATCAAACAAATTAAATTTCTCCTTTTGCCACAGTCAAACCTACTTTTGGAGATAGATGTACATATGAAATAGCTGAGTTGTTATTTCTCAGCATTTCATATAAGTCACTATTTATTTACCTCTCATTCTTGGAATGAAACCAGCACAAAATATAGTTCATAAATTTATTCATGCTAAAATTCAGTTGAATAAAATAGCTTCTATGTAAAACAATGTACTATAATACAGAGTACCATGTATATACACATAGTGAAAAATAAAGTACAATATATACAGTACACAAAACAATGGTTATTTATGTACATATTAGTGAGGTGATATGTTTACATAAGATTTGGGGAAAGCTGCCTAGGTGCATTATTCACTTTTTGGTCAGCCATAACAAATCATAGAATGTAGTCAACAAAGTAGTCTTAAATAGGACTGAGGTATCTGTGGAAAAAACTAAAATAATTGGTGTTTTGGTTTTTTTTTTGTTTTGGGGTTTTTTTGTATTTACAGAGCAGCAAAGTGAGGAGTCACATGACCATCAGCAACAGAGATGTTGTCTTCATGTCAGCAAGATTTAGCCTGGTGAAACAGACAATGTGTAAGTAATAGTTTTACTTTTTGGTTGCAGGATTTACAGTCTTACTTCTAAATATACAGTTTGCAGTACCTCATCTCCTGATAAAGGCAACAGGCAGCTCTCTGTTGGGAACTAAAAGTCCAGAGTGGATCACATCCAGGGGCTCTTTATCAGTTGCCACAATCTCGAAGTCTCGTACCAGCTATAGAAAGAAAGCAGTGGGTATGTGAGTCCACTCAACCACATCAAGTGACCACACTTTAGAAGCTATAGTTTTGAGTTATGCAAAGCTAATAGCGGCTATTTTTATTCCAAGTTCAATTCAATTTGCATCATCTGAAAGTAATTTTGTTTGTACTTGATGTTCGTAAGCATTTCAAATTATGACATTAACCTTGTTTCATTTGTGATGAACTGAAAGAGCATCTTTACAGGCTAATATTTGTAATGCTTATTAATGTGTTTTGCAAGTTTGGTTTTGTAACCAAATAAGGAAAGTCTAATAAAGCTAGGTGTGAGCAAGGTGTGTTTTCTTCCAAACATATATTTGTGAATATTGACAGTTCATCAAGTATATGTTGTATTTTGCACATTCGTAAAAATATCTAGTTTGATTAAAGGCACTGCCATTCTAACCAATGTGGTTTTCTATTTCTTACCCAACACATTGCTAGCTGCAGCTGTAGTTCGGCTAGTCTTCGTCCAATACACATCCTCTTTCCAATGCCAAAGGGCACATAGGCAAAAGGGTTGATGGTGCTAGTCTCCCGCAGCCATCGCTCAGGTTTGAACTGTTTGGTATCATCAAAGTACGCTTCATTGGAGCCCAGTGCATGGCTGTTAATCATTAAAACTGTCTGTGAATGGACAAAGGGATTATTAAAAAGTAGCATAAATGTAGCATAAAGGGTCAATTAAAATGTACACTCTATTACAAGTTCAAAGTCCACTGTTGTTAGTGACTGATTTTGTAATGCATGCAATAGTTGTGTAATTACCATCCTTTAGTCAAATGAATAATTACAAGTATGTATAAAACTAAGCCACAAGCCACTTACTCCTTTGGGAATGGCATAATCTCCCAACACAGTGTCTTTGTCCAGAGTCCTGCTTGTGAAAGGGACTGACGGCGACAACCTGTAAGATTTCACAAAAGCACATGGATATATGGCCTCTGTAGAGCAATAGTGTAGCATGCCACACACATGTATAAGTAGTTTAGCAGAAGGGGAGCTAAACATACTTGAATGTTTTTCACAAGGCCATATGAGGTGATATAATCTCCAGTCACAGGTCATATACATTCCCTTGGTGATATGGTTAAAGTATTAGCTTTAAATAACATGTCAGGCAACTTGTGACTGCACAAGATCAAAAAGCAAATGAGGACAAGAACGTGAACATGACCAGGTGGGGCCATTTTAAGCCATAAGTGGTCACGCTACTCTTCCTCTGAAAGAGCACATTTTTGGAGACAGTCATGTGTTGATGCGATAGTGGATAAAACCACGATGTAAAACTGCTGACCATTTACAATAATCAGATTTTACTGTACTTTATGTGTATATCTTTATAGATACATATAGTTACTTAGATTTTACTAGGGTGTAGCTTAATTGTCCTTTTATGCATTCTGAGACCTGCACCTTTATCATGTAATTACTATCAGTATACAGAAACACACTGCTCTCAGTGATTGAGTGAGCAACTTATATACCTTTAGGTATATAGGTTAATCTGATCAAATGACCCAATGTGAAAATGTCACCAAACATGAAACATGAATGAACAAAAGGGTCCTATTTGTTTTGTTGGAGTTCCTCAAGCTGCAGATGTTTAAGAGTAATGGCTTTTATTTGTCTGTTTAGAAGCAGTCTTTAATTCAGACCCATGAAACCAAAATTATTAGAACAAATTAGAAATATGGCTACCTCTAACCTTTTGTTTGCCTTTCTTTTTCTTTTTGGGTTTGGAAAAGATTCACCTCTTAGCAGGCCTTGGCTTGTCTAATTCATTTGACGAAGTTATTGCCCCCCGTGACTTGATAATAAAATGTTTTCCCCTGTGTGACATCACATTTTCAGCTTCCTGACTTCTGGAATATGGCAGTGTGAGCACTCTGCTGTACCTCATGGACTCCTTGAGACAGGCCTTGAGATAGGGCATGCTTTTGATGTGCTCTCCGCATGGGTCTTGGTCTAGGGGCACCACAGCTCGGATCTCCTCCAGCAGCTTTCTCTGGGCGCCAGGGTTACGTGACAGGTTGAAAATAGCCCACAGCATACTGTTGGCAGTCTGAGAAATGTAAACACGACGAGTTCAAGAACGGTGCCGTGGAAGCCAGCGGAGAAACCAAGGAGGAAATGAAGCAGAGAGAGATGTCACTTAGTAAAGAAGTTACTCAGAGTGCATTCCACTGAGGGGTCCTAAAAGAAGCTCAGTTACACTCGCACCACATTCATTTTCGATTTTTGAAGGACTGTAACAGCAGCACTTGTTTATATAAATACACCTTTTTGACCCTAAAGGAAATAGACTAAAGGTAAAACACATTTTTGGTGCACTGGCTAATGACTACCAAAAATGTAGTCATAATGAACAAACCATTAGAATATAATAAGTCTTTCTTCATGCTCTATTATGGCTAAGTAAGGTGTAGTTATAAAGTGTGAAAATGTGCAACCTGGTTTATGCAGTAGTTTATGAATGCTACTAACCGTCTCTACTCCTCCGATCTGGAGCTCCGTGATGGCAGCATACAGCTCCTTTTTGGAAAGACAGCTGTGATGTAGGATGTCACCAATTAAGTCATCAGGTGCTCTGTTTGCGTTCCTCTTCATTTTCTTGTCGATGTAGACTTTGGCTGAGGAGAAGAGCAGTAAAGTCAAGAAACAGTTTAAGGTCTGTAATGGGAGGCATCAAGTTAGAATATTCCATACATATCACAAAGTTTTGATACACAAAAAAGTGATAATTTCCTTTTTTGTGTATCAAAAGTTGGCTTATATAGGTATCCACAGCAAATCATTATCAAGTGTATAAGGCAGTTGTTTTTACTACAGACCCTAACCCTAACACTAACCCTTGCTGATTCTACCAATCTAATATTATGTGAGAGCAACCATGAAAAAGCTTGCTTTATCATTTTCAACCAATAGGAGGTGCTTTGGGTCAGTTTCAAATGATTTTACCTCTATGTGCCAAGATTTGTTTTCTATGCAAAAAGTTGTATACATTCTATTGCTTACTGTAGGTTTATGTGTGTTTGAGGAAACTGTGAAGAAGCATATGGTTTGTTACGACTCCAGATAGTCCAAATATTTGGCACACATCTCCCACATCTGTTTTACTACAGACCTTTATGTTCACCCGAGTGATGACTAACAAGGATGAACGACTTCTACCTCTTACTGGAAATAAGTGGAATAAAATTGTATCCATGTTTACCTGTGCTGAAAATGCGGTCCCAAGCTGCTGTGTGATCCTGCCACGTTTTGGTGTTGAGACTCCTGTGAAGCTCCACTGGTGTCACCATCATCATGCCAAAAGTGCTCATCATCTACAGAGAAGAAACAATTCAAAAAACAAGATTCAGTCACTAAACTCTTTTTGTTCCTTGAACCCATTACCCCCATCACCGCTTATCTCTGCTCTGTGTGTTATTGGTTTGCCCCTGTAAATCCAAGTAAATACAATCAGAATGCTTGATGGGTAGCTCGGTTCACCTGACCTCGGCCCTGCATGAACCTGCCGAACTTGCCTCTGTAGTCAGTGCAAGGGAAAGTGTTTGAACTCACTGTCTTCACTGCTGTGATAAAGTTCATAGCTTCCTCGTTGACTTTCTCTTGCAGAAGACCAAACCTCTTGTCATACAGAACCAGGCAAATTGCTACAAAGCAAAACAAATTCAGTTAGTACCATTAATCAAAAAAATGTATTAGAGAACACAATTTATTAGATAAACATGATATGATAAGTAAGTGAATCAGATTACTTAAAGATTCACATGCAAAGCACTGCTAAAAAACATGTAGCATATTTAAGACAAAATTCAAACATGTTGAGGTTGGACCAATTATTAGCCTCTCCTTAACTTAAATAGGCTACAAAATAAAATATGACTTACTCTCAAATGACCATTTATTCAGCTCGAAGTACAAATCCTCTATTTTTCCATTCTTGTTAATATTTTTAATTCTTCCAACAAAATCCACCAACACCTTTAACAGAACAAAACAGATAATTAGCCAACACACATTATCTTAACCGAAACAAAAAGACTAAAATTGCAATAGTTCTGTTAGCTTGAAAATGTGGCCCACCTGGTTTATTTTGTTGTCAAGTTTCACCACCTCTGTGGGCTTCATGAGCTTCTGCTGGAACGCGCTCCTCACTCTTTGCCAATCTTTCCCCTCTCTGTTAATCGGGTTGTTATCACAATTCAGTCGAAACTCTTCCTAATCTCACGTACTCGTCAAATGTTGCGCGCACTTACAGAATGAGGAGTCCGTATGCCTCGTTCCTTAGATCTCTGTAAGCTTTCCACGGCTTGATCTCCAGCCTCTGAGGGTAATTGCCCTCCTTCCGATAGAGCGCCTCCAGCAAACAAGGTGCACCAATGTGCACTGACTCAAAGGAGCCCAGTTTCATTCGGAAAATTTTACCAAATTTCTTGTGGTAATCAACCTTAAAAAAAAAAAAAGAGATATATATATATAGAGAGAGAGAGAGAAGAGAGAGAGAAAAGAAAGAAAGAAAGAAAGAAAGAAAGAAACATTAAACAGTGTTACGATGCTGATAATTAAAGAAAAAGCACATGTGTATTTTCTCTAAAATTAATATGCACTTTTTTTGAGTGGCCAAACCGTACCAGAGCCTCGTGTTGCCTGGTGAGTCCTCCTTTACGCAGAAGTTCCACCAGACTGCCAACTAGGGGCCAATTGGTAGGACCAGGAATGGCATCCAGGCTGTGCGCAGCATGCGCTCTGGAGGCTGCGTGAGGGCAGAGCGGCGCTGTCTCCACAGCATCCTTCTCCTCCAGCACACACACTGAAGACGTGGGCTTAAAATGCTGCAGTCCCACTGACTTTTTTTTTAGCAGCTCCACTATGTGGGGAACCTTCTGTATTTGCGCTCGCATCTTTGATAGGTTTGTGATGTTCTTTGTTGTGTTGGCGGTTGTCGTTTCTTGGAAGTGTTACACCTTGCCACAACATATATAGCCAGAGAGAGCCAATCAGGGCTCTGTGCGCCATGGTGTGGCCGTCGAGCCCACTATTCATTTATGGATCCACGTTGAAAGGATCGTATGACCCCAGATAGACCGAGAGGAAGTGGCCAGCATTATAAATAAACACACAAGCCACCGCAGAGGTGACGCGGTTCGCTTGAACCGTGTTTCAGCGCGACCCGCAATGAAAAAAGCGAAACTTTGGCAATGCAAATACTACTGCCACCGTGGGCAAATATTTGAGTGAGTGCTGTGTAGTCAGTGGGCGATCTGTTTGTGTGTTTTGTGCTGTGTCCTTTGAGTTGGATGACTCAAATCACTCACATCATTTTAAACTGTTTTGTTAATACAGTGATGCATCTTCTCATACTCAAGTCGTGCGTTCACGTTTTTTAAAACGTCTATCAAGAATTAAATGATTTCATTATTTAAAAATCTAAGGTTTTTTTTTTCTTAGTATTGGCATTTCCAAATGTGCCATTGTAAAACTGTCAAAGAATGATAAGTGCTCAGTTAGTATTGTTGATGAATACATCTGTGATGAAAGAGCAAGGACAGCCCTTCTACCCCTGCTACATGCCATACTGAACACATGGCTGTCAAAGTCAACTGGCACTGTGCATAGTATGAAAACATGTTTTATCTGGATGTTCTATATACGCAAACAAAATCATGCCTCCTCTTACTCTTTGATTTCCAGCAGAAAAGGGACAAAATGCACAAGATAAGCTATTTGTCATCACTTTTCATCATAGAAGGGTCAATAAATGTTATTTTATTAAAATACATTATTAAAGTACAATCTGCAGTATATCAAAATTTAGTTTTGTGTGTTTTAATGTGGTCCTTTGGAGAGGGTCGTTGCAGATACAGATATGTGATTAGGGGCACTGAGGGAAGCTGACCTGCGAAGACCGCAGGATGGGCCACACAAACCTCATGACTGCTGCCTGCTGTCCAGATTGACTGACAGGTCAGTGAGTTCGGCTCTGAGCACAGCTATTCTGTACATCAGCCAGGCACATGCGATGAAACACAGTCATGCATGCACCCTGAGTTCAAGCCCACATTCATGTGTGCTCACAGACCACCGTGTTGGAAAAATAATGTGGAGGCCTGAGAAGAGATTAGTTCTTTTTAGACTTAGACTCACAGTGGGGATGTAAGCAGCACATACAGTCACATCAGAAAGTGGTCACATAACAGCACTGACCTAGAATGTGTGGTGCCCCTTCCCCAAAGCCCACCCTTACACCAAGAATGAAAATATTTACAGCATAGTCAGTGCCACTGCACTGCGCTGGGTTCACTGAGCAAAGCCTGGTACACAGGAGATTCTCACCATGTCCTAACCGTACTGTACATGGCAGTCCGCCTGTCATCTGCAGCACGATTCACTGCACATTCTGTGTGCCTTCATTAAGCATTAAAATTCATAAAGTTTGACACACAAATGAACAATAGGGTAGGTTATTGAAACTGGTCCAAATGTGGGTTGTGATTAAAATGATGGACGAGGTCCCTGTGAAGCCACAGCTTGTTAGAAGAAGACCTCCATGAACCTAGTGACCTCTTGTTTTACACACTCTTTGCACAGAGGCTGTATGGATATGGATTTCCCTGGTTTCTAGCCTTAAGAGCAAAAGTTGTTGGGGCCATGAGTGAGGTTCTCGTGTCATCTGGTAACTCCAATGTTGTGTGAGGGGTCATAACTTGCCACAACTGCTCCTTTACCCAGGTGTGAGCTGATGTGTGTCACAAGTTTTAAAGCTGTTAGTGTCTGAAGCAGGAGCGACCGGTGTAAATAGCTGTTTACATGTCCGGGTCATGGGGGTCACTCAGAGTACAGTTAACAAAGGACAGGAGAACTCAGGGATAGGTGCGCTGCAAAGGAAAAACATGTTTAAAGGACCCCGCTGTGGATGTTGTAAGCTGTTTTTTTGTTTGTTCGTTTTTTTAACTCTCTGCACCACTCATAGCTGACTACTATAGAGACTTCTATTATGGGTCTAAGTTTACTCAGAATAGAATGAGGTATTTATATTTGCCTGGCCTTTAAATATCAGTAAAGTAGCAACCAATTTGGAGCACTGTATTGCAAGCAGCACAATAAAATACTTTCATTGTAAAACTTTCATTGTATAGACAACCGTGGATGGAATTGTAGGTTAGGTGAGGACAGGGACTAGGTCATGCACACAACTTGAGGAGCCCTCATTTCTTTTATCTGTTCTACGTGTTTGCTCTGAAGACCTTAGGAAGAACCATGTGACCACACAGTTTGGGAGCAGGTCTGATATGGGATTACTGCTCAAGAAGACTCTACTATATGTGTTTGGCCTACTTTTTCTCTGGCCTACTGATGACATGGAGCCAATAGGTTAACGGGGATGCGCGTCTGCTCATTTTAAGAGTGCAACAAGGGCAGTAGTATTGGATGAGGTCAACGGTTACAAGGGAAATTCTGGAAACTGGACATTATTGGACATTCTTAGAGATTGCCAGCTTTGCTTAGCAGGCTCACTCAGCATTTCTCTTGTGTGAACACTGAGTGTTCCTCTAATACAGAATCTTCCCAAAATGTATGATATATTTTAAGTTTATTTATTATATAAAACTTATTGCCAAGCCCCTGCCACAGTATTTATGGTAATTTACTTAAAGAAAAGTGCTAAACATATATGTTGACTACGCTGTATTGGAGTATTGCCATTCTAAGCCATTTGAGTATTTTTCAAGTGTATGGGTATTTTTATCTTGCCATTTTGTGTTTATGTTCTTCTATACAAAGATTATATATGACATTAAAGAAATATTGTATTGTGATATATAAATTCTGTTGTATCACCAGTCCTAGTTTGATGGTTATGTCAGGGTAGCTGCCATGGCCCCAGTCAACTTGTTGTTGGCACAAAGCGGTACACTTTAACCCCTCCAGCGACCTGAGCCTAAGAAGTAAATTTGCCAGATTTGACCCCCAGATACACTGTATGCATATGGCCCCATCAACCCAACGGCCCACTGCTGTTATCTTATCATTATAAACAGAGCTCCAGTGGATGTCACTGGTGTACTGTCTGTGTGATGAAGGATCCAGTCTTCTGAATCATCGCAGGTACTACAAAAAATAAAAAATATTGTAACCAAGGAGCTTGTCAACTACCTGTTACAAACTTAACCCAGATGGTAAAATGGGTAAATAATAAGTGATTCTTCTAATTACAAAGCAAACGTAAGGGAATACAAGCAAAGGTGGGTGTTACATCTAATAATAAATTTAGAAGTAGGTAGACAATAGAATTAAATGACAAATAAAGGAGCTTCAACAAGTACAAAGCTAAATCAAAATAAATTACAAATGCTGAGCCAATTAGGCAGTCATAAGTCGGTAGGCCGTTAGCGACCTCTACGGTCAGTTACAATCTACACACCCAGGTTTAACTTTAACAAGGAGACACATCAACTGAAGGTGAGTTGCTCACTGTGATCCAGCCATGCTGGCAGGTGGTGATTGACGGTGTGGGAGAGCGATGCACTAACCACCAGATGGGAAACCAAAACCAACTCCAGGGAAGCATGGAAATGGTCCACCAATCAGGAGACAGGATAATTGCCAGCATTTTTGCATACATGAAAAGAAGGCACACAGATAAGTAGACACCAGAGGAGTCCTGGGAGTGGCGAGTCCAGGCCAAGTTTAAGATACAACTTGATTTTATATCACACTAATCAATTATTTAAACACTATTAATAAACACTAACAAAATGAATGTGCCAAAGAAGTTACCTACAGTCTGTACAGGACATCAGCAAACACGTTCTCTGTCCCCTTCTTATGGCAGATTTTCTGAATGGAAATCCTGTACCATTGGAGCTCATTACATCATGGTTATGGTTGTACATAGATGACAAAAGATTAGGGGGTTATGATTAGTAAATACAGTGACAGGCTGATAGCAGGACCCAAGATCAAATCAAATCAAATCAAATCAATGTTTATTGTCATCTTGCTGTACATACAACTGTAGTACAGGCAAGAGAAAATTGTGTTTCTCCAGGTATCCATAAACACATCCATTCACACATCCCTGAGACGGATCCAGTTAGTTAAAGTGGCTGAGGGAGATAAATACTTAAAATCTAAGCTAAAACAATAATATGCATGATGTACATGAGGTGCAGTAGTATATATGAAAGATTCCAGATCAACTTCAGCAACCTAATAGCTTGTGGGAGGAAACTGTTAATCACTCCGGTGGTTCTGCTTCTGATGCTTCTGAATTGTTTGCCTGATGGCAGCAGTTCAAAGTGCTTGTGTAGAGGGTAAGAGTGGTCCTTGACAATGTTCAGTGCCCTGCTCCTGCAGCGGCTCCAGAAAAGTTCTTGGACAGAGGGGAGGGAAACTCCAATTACCCTCTTAGCTCCCCTAACTATCCTCTGCAGGATGTTCTGACATACTGCAGCTGGAGTACCATGTTGCAATGCAGTATGTCCGAACACTATCCACCACACCACTGTAGAAGGTCCTGAGGATGCTGGTGGGGAGAGAGGCTTGTTTGAGTTTGAGTCTCTGCTGGGCCCGTTTCCTGATCCCTGAGGTGTTCTTGCTCCAGGTCACATCCTGCGAAATCTGCACTCTGAGGAACTTGATGTTCTCCCCTCTTTCCACTATGCAGCCGCTGATGCTGCAAGGAGCATGTTCAGGCCGTGACCTCCAGAAGTCAATGACATCTCATCTCCTTTGTTTTGTCCACATTGAGTACCAGGTTGTTCTCTCTGCACCAGCTCTCGAGGTCTTTAACTTCTTCCCTGTACATTGATTCCTCATTCCCAAAGATATGTCCCACCATTGTGGTGTCCTCCACAAACTTAATGAGCTAGTTCCCCCTCATGCCTGGATGCACAATCGTGTGTTAGGAGTGTAAACAGCAGTGAATTGAGTACACAGCCTTGAGGAAATCCAGTGCTCAGCGTGGTGGAGTTGGAGATGTTATTTCCAACACAGACAGACTGGGGTCTCTTGGTCAGGAAGTCCAATATCCAGAGACATGTGGCAGTGTTCAGGCCGAGAAGGAGTAGTTTCTCCATCAATCTCTGGGGGATGATGGTGTTAAATGCTGAGCTGAAATCGACCTGGCTGAGCGGAGGGCAATCCTGTCCTTCGCCCTGAAAGCTGCATCTCTGGCTGTCAGCAGTGAGCGCATCTCTGCAGTCATCCAGGGATTTTGGTTGCCCCATGCCGTGAAGGTCTTCACTACAGTGACATCCTCTGTGCACCTCAAAATGCTGGAGATAAAGCAACAAGGACAACATTTCCTTCTCTGTGGTGGAATACCAGAACTGATCCTGGGTGTGCCAGGAAGTGGTACAGCTCATGGCAGGTGGTAGGAGAAGGATATGTGGTTACAGCAATGACTTTAGCCTTTACGGGACACACCTGGCCCTAGCTGTCCTCATGTCCCAAATATTCTGGCCTTTCTGAATTCACACATTGGACCAAAGTTTTTGATTCTGCTGATTTTGAGTTACAAGAATTATACAGTTTTAACATATTTATGGGGCAAATGCATGTCTTGCGTTTGCGATCTGGGGTACTAATAATGTTGTCTTGTCAGTAAGTCTTTGTCTAATCACATACAGACCGGAAAGCGCATGGCCTTGGATTAGGAGGAGGACGAGCACTTTGTCACCTACACAAAAGTCACATTTTACAGCTTTTCTGTCAAAGCAACATTTCATTTTTGTTGGAGCACATCAACATTTTTGTTGGAGCAAGTCTACAAAGTGCCCTCACTAAAGTCGGTGCTCACAATTACTTCAAGCCCATCAATCTTCAGAAATCAAAAACTTTGCATGAACTGGTTGGCCTGCTGATTTTTGTCAGCTGCCTCAGGAATCCCACCAGCCAACTAGGCTATAAGACTCCTTCTTCAGCTTGATGGCATCCCATATTTCTGAGTTCCAGCACGAGTTCAAGACCTTCCAACAACAGCTACTAGCATCTGCATCTACAATGGAGGTGGAGAACATGACCCACTTGGACTCTAATATCGTCCTCCTCTCCCGGGATCTGGAGGTGGTGAATCTATCATCTGTTTGGGTCTGGCTCCAAGGTTGGGTCCTGGCTGGGCCATCTTAGGCACTGTCTTTGGGGTACTCCAACACTACAATAAGTTTGCAGTTCAAGCGGGAGCCAAAATTACCACTTTAACTTAATAGGAATAACATACTAGAAGAAAATATAAGGTTTACACCTCAAATATGAAAAGAATTTGCAGAAATGAAGTATGTGCATTATTTATGTTTTTGTTTCAATCCATCATTGCATTGCTGTCTGTCGACTAGTGACTCATATTTTTATGCTGTGCTGTCTCTCTGTTGTGAAATAAAGGTGTACAAGTAAGGTGGTACTAGTATAATGTTTTGTCTGGCAAAAGGCCTACTTACATAAATATCTCCATAAATATGGCTTTGATGGACTTTTATTGGCTTGTTCCATGTGATGACTGGATTTACACCTTCTGTTTTATTTATTGCACCATGGTGCTCTCAAACAGGGGTGTGCCTATAAGGGGAGAGGATGTGTCGTGGCCTGTCAATTATAATATTTAAAGGAGAACTAAATAACAATTTAACCTTATTAAACATCTTTGTCCCTGTGATCATTAAATATGTATTTTTGGGGTGTTTAAAGCATCTGTCGTCTCCCCCTTCTGTCTCTGTGCAGAAAACCAGCCAAAAACCAGCCAAAAACAATGGGACTAGCCAGGTCAGGTCCAGAGGTGTGAAAACACCCATCATGGCCCTGAATGGATCTGCTAACTACTCCCCCACTCCCACTCCATATTGAATAGACTCACATGACTAACAGAAACTGTTAACAACTCCATATTGTATCACCTGACCAACTGAAACTGTATTTAAATATGTGTGTCTCAGAGTAATTTTCATTGTAATTAAGCTCCTCCCTTCAGGCAGATATAAAGCAGTGTCCGCCAGCATCTGACCAGAACTGAGGAAGCAGCTTGGATGAGCTGCGAAACGTATTCAACCAAATAAACTATGTCCAGTTGACAAATTAAATTTTCTCCTTTTTTTGCCATGGATTCTACCTGGACGACTGAGGGATTTTACATACAAAACCAGCCATGCAACATGACCGACACCTGACCCTGGCTCATCAAAAAATAAAAAAAAATAATTATGTGTTATATTTCTTTTGAGTCGGTTTCCTGACAATGTATTCTCATAAGGGAGTTCTATCGCTGAAAATTACTTAGTTTTACTCATAGTGTGGGTATTACTATGACCAGCATCCATAGACTGTATAAAAAAGTGGACTAAGCCAGTGTGATATCACCCAATGCGTTCGGTGCCACTCAAATGAAGCTTGTGATGCTAATGGTCACAGGGGTGAATTTGGAGCCAGGCTCTATATTATGAATAGGATTTTTGTGACAGACAAAATAGAAGAAAAAAACACCAGGATCATGTAGAGCGGGTTAATAGGAACATTTAGAGACCAAAATGACAAGGCTCACAGCGGCAGTTACAGAGAGAGGGACAACAATATTCAAATGTAAGTCAACGGGAGCCCGGGTCAGTAGGAGCCGGAAGAGCTCAAATGCGAACTTCCTATTTAGAATGCGGCGGCTAGCTCATTAGCTATGTCCATTTATATATACAGTCTATGCCAGCATCAGACTTTTCAGTTTGTGAGCTTACTTATGTTTTTACAACATAAGTAACTCTAATGGACATTTTTCTATACAAAAAAGAAAACATCAAATTTACCAGATGTCTCAGCCTGTATTGAAGAAATGTGTTAAAGTTTATTGTAATTTATTATTTAGAATTTATTATTTTTTACTCTTTTCATTCATCATTATAATATGATGTGATATGTGAGCTACTATGTGAGCTACTACGTCCAAGTAATTTCCTTTGTGGCTCAATAAAGTTTGTCTAAGTTGCGTGTGTTAGTTCTGGCCTAATATTACATTCAAACAAAGCAGAAACTATTCTAATTCTAAAGAATACCATGAGAACATTGTATGGCCATCCAGGCTATATGATCTATTGTTTCATAATATGTTTTTCACTGTAGTGATAGACAGCTTAACTACTGTTAGAACAACATCCAGAGCACTCTTGGGGGAAAAGTTCATTTTTCCGGACATGTGGCATGTGTTACGTTACTACTCATTCATAAAGAGAAAGAGGGTAAATAGTGGAGCCTCAAACAAGGCTTTTAAGGTGCCGACAAAAAGATGGCAACAAACCCCAGCACTCACAAGGTGAAAAACATTCCTGAGCATACAGTAACAGTATCAGGTTCCTTTGTGAAAAGAGGTACATTGCTCATAGTGACGTAATAAACCTTAGGGAGATGGATTTGGGATAAAAAACACTCAAACATGCATGTGGAGACAGCCAGGGAATTTTACGGGAGACCAGGGCAAGAACTTAAAGTACTTTCCAACTTCCTCTGAAGTTCCATCGTGTTTTGATCACCACTGGCCGTCTACCTCTGCTCACTCACTCTCAGCAGATGGTGTTTTCAATCAGAATACTTCACATAAGCGCCCCAAAAGCCTTTGTGGAGGCCTGCAGGGAGTGATAACACCAGCAACTAGAAGTTAAGATCATAATTCCTCATATGCTGATTTGCAGTGAAAAGGAAGTTTAAATTGAAGAAATAATTGTTTGCAAACAATTAGATAATAATAGACCAATAATAAACACAGCAGATTTAATTATTTAGCAATAGATTTGTCTATTTTTTATTTTTATTTTTTTCATATATTTTATTTTGTAGTAAGGGGTATTATGCTAAATCAACTTTTTTGAGCTTTCTATCATGTTATCACATGTCCTCATCAAAAACATACCTGAAGTGGTTTTCTGAATTATTTGTGCATGTTTGTTTTTTGTAATCTTGCAGTCCCTGACAGGCACTATTTGAATCCTCCTTAAGATTAAGTGTACGATACCATGTCTCTACTCAGCCCATGTAACCAGGAAACCACAAGCTCTCTGCTGGCAACAGCCAAAACGAAACTGAAAGGACGTCAACTTGTTAATACATTGTTTTTGGCCAACAGCCTATAGCATTTTCAAGCCAACAAAGGTAACATGGTTATCTAAATACGTTATGTTTTAGCAATTAATACCCCATTGAAGTTTAATTTCTCCGTAACAGTCGCCATAGTTGCTGTACATGTATTTGCTACATATGTACTACCCCGTGCTCAGACTGCACGCGATGCAGTTTTCTGTACACTAGCAGGAGGAGATATAAGAGTCTGTTTTCGCCTAATGCTTAAACCAACTGTGGGCCTTTTCCCTTAATAAATTAATATTTATTGCGTGAACACGTGCTATCGCCTGCACAACTTCAAAGGTGGTGACCACGACAGTGAAGCTCTGGTTCTGTGGTGCCACACCGCAACCAAACCGGTCTGACTCTGGAGCTGCAGCTGGACCCAGTGCATTCGGAGCGACGCGTTATATCTGACGCATATACTCAGATAATCAAGTGCATAAAACAAAAAATAAAGGCTCATCTGCTTTACCTTGTTATATTCAAAATGTACCACTACTTCCTATACTTCTTGTTTCCGTACCCTTTAATTTATTCCTTTTTTAATGGAGGACCAAAAATGAAAATAGTTAGAAATAGGCTAAATAAATAAATGTTGAAAAGTATTACATTAAATGGTGAATAGAAATATAAATGTGTAAGTAAATAAATGCTTTTTTAATGCATACATTCTGGGGATTAAAAATGCTTGTTTGTACATTTTTGTATTCATTTATTAATTTTTACTTTTATTTAATTGTACTTTTATTTATTTTTAAATATATTTATTTTACAATTATTTATATCCACATTCTTTTAATTTTTAACATGACTGTTTTACTCATTTATCCATTTGTACATGTATTTATTTATGTCCACTTTTATTTTTACATTTATGTATTTCAACATTTATTCTTTTCCACTTGTCAGTTTATGCAAATGAGGGGGTCGGGGCTGACTGTGATTGACAGAACTTTGGGTTCTCCTTCCTCCTGTTTATGTGCAGGCATCTGTTTCTGTTTGGGACACTACTACTACTTCAACCACTACTACAACCACTGTTACTACTTCAGCCGCTACTACAACCACTGTTACTACTTCAGCCGCTACTACAACCACTGTTACTACTTCAGCCGCTACTACAACCACTGTTACTACTTCAGCCGCTACTACAACCACTGTTACTACTTCAGCCGCTACTACAACCACTGTTACAACTTCAACCACTACTACAACCACTGTTACAACTTCAACCGCTACTACAACCACTGTTACTACTTCAGCCGCTACTACAACCACTGTTACTACTTCAGCCACTACTACAACCACTGTTACTACTTCAACCGCTACTACAACCACTGTTACTACTTCAGCCGCTACTACAACCACTGTTACTACTTCAACCGCTACTACAACCACTGTTACTACTTCAGCCGCTACTACAACCACTGTTACTACTTCAGCCGCTACTACAACCACTGTTACTACTTCAGCCGCTACTACAACCACTGTTACTACTTCAGCCGCTACTACAACCACTGTTACTACTTCAGCCGCTACTACAACCACTGTTACAACTTCAACCGCTACTACAACCACTGTTACAACTTCAACCGCTACTACAACCACTGTTACTACTTCAGCCGCTACTACAACCACTGTTACTACTTCAGCCGCTACTACAACCACTGTTACTACTTCAACCACTACTACAACCACTGTTACTACTTCAGCCGCTACTACAACCACTGTTACTACTTCAACCGCTACTACAACCACTGTTACTACTTCAGCCGCTACTACAACCACTGTTACTACTTCAACCGCTACTACAACCACTGTTACTACTTCAACCGCTACTACAACCACTGTTACTACTTCAGCCGCTACTACAACCACTGTTACTACTTCAGCCGCTACTACAACCACTGTTACTACTTCAGCCGCTACTACAACCACTGTTACTACTTCAGCCGCTACTACAACCACTGTTACTACTTCAGCCGCTACTACAACCACTGTTACTACTTCAACCGCTGCTACTACTACTACAACTTCAACCACTACTACAACCACTGTTACTACTTCAGCCACTACTACAACCACTGTTACTACTTAAACCACTACTACTACTACTACTACTACTACTACTACTACTACTACTACTACTACTACTACTACTGCTGCTACCACTACTACAAACACTACTACTACTTTAACCACTACTACTACTACTTCAACCACTATTACTACTACTACTACAAATATTATATAAATACTACTACAACTACTACAAATAAGCATATTTTAGCTTTTTAATCCCCAGAATGTATGCATTAATGTGTAAAAGGATTTATTTACTTACACATTTATATTTGTATTCACCATTTAATTTAATATTTTCAGCATTTATTCTATTGTTTATGTATTTCTAATTATGTCAGTTTTGGCCCTCCATACTTTTTACCAAATCAATTAATAGTTAGAAAACCATGAAAACCTGCTTTATGCACTAATCTGCAATAATGAATGTAAAATAATCTTTGAGTATCTGCTGGGACAACATGTGAGGAGCAGTGCAGTAGCCAGCATTGGGGTCACAGAGTATTTGTATTTGAAGTTTTTTTGTTATTCATTATGCAAATAAAATGACTTTTGAGTTCTAAGTGTGACAGGTCACCTTTTGCACATCCAGACAGCTTATAAGATCTTAACATGTTCTCATTTAATTTTTTTGGTTGTTACAACATCTGTCCTGTGTCGATGCCAGGGTGCAGCCTGTACTTGTGTGTTATTGTGCCAAAGTCAGAATAGAACCCCAGGGTCATCCTGTCTGATCAAAGTGGTTCAAACACCACTGTGGTTGCCGGGAATGGATTATCCAACTTGTTTTGTACAGCCATGGTAGTATCCTTTGTACAAGCTGTGTTTCACAGCACTTTGTGGGAACATTTATGTTTTAAGGTAAGGAGGACACGGCAACGGCTTGTTTGAGATATTTCCCTGGATCACAGCCAGCATTAGGGTTCAGAGGGGTCTTTCTGTACCCTGTGTTAAACTCATGCAATCTCTGTACACATGTGTGTGGGAGAGGTGAAAGGGGTGGCACTGGTATGTAAATGAGTGAGCAAGTTAAAAAACATGCACCGGATGACCTTGCCTGTGCCATCAGTGGGGAGAGTGGTGCCCCCTCCCTCACACACACTCACACAGTGCCCATAGTGGCCTCAGAGCTGTGTTACGCTGATCAAACACTGATAGCACACACTCACACTATACCTCCCAGATTGAAGTTATGAGGGTTGAGACATCTCTTATCATATTTCTGTCTGTATGTTTTATGGTCATAGTGTGTACAGTATATAACACGCATAAAGCTGTCAACCCGCCACAATATTCAGTCATTTTTGCACATAGTCCTTATTGGAAAGGTATGTTGTTTTGACATAAGACTACGCAGACCCTGGGATGTGAACTGGGATGTGGCAGGAGCAGCAGCACAGTAAAGAAAGGAACAAAAGGAACAAAAGGAACAAAAACCAAACAGATACGTACACCCTCTTTAATTTTTCTGCACAAATTGTCTTTTAAGTGCAGAGATGGATTTTTATCTATGTTTGTGAAGCACTTTGAATTACATCTCAGTATGAAATGTTCTATATACAGTAAAAAAAAAAAAAACAAGAACTGAATCTAATACCTGATATTTTCATGAAATGAATAGCAAAATCTGCCCCACAACATATTGCTGATTGTTTTGTAAAAGCAGCTCTTAAGGTCAAATTAAAACTGAGCCGTTGAACTGTGCTGTTCTCATCAAATTATAAAACATTTTTAATCCTCAGCGAACTTGTGCGCTGTTATGGCAAAACTTTGCTTCTGAAAGTTGGGATACATGTGTATAAACTCATCACTGAATAATTAGGATGCTTGAAATGTGTCAGGAAAGTAAAGAAACAAGGGAACAAAAGGCTAAAGATGAGCAGTTTCCATTTATTTTGTTGTATCTCTTTTCCTGATGTCTCCTAAAAAAATAAATAAATAAATTGAACTAATCATAGGTCTCTTCCATTAAGGATCAGATGATTTTGATTTAGAATTTTAAAAAGTTTTTAACTTTTAAACAGAGAATAAATAATTTACCCACTGAAAATACAGAGAACAGAAAGATTATGAATCAGATAATGGTGAATATATTCTTTTCTCTAGCAAATCCAATACCTGTTTAAGTGTGTGTGGGTGTGTGTGTGTGTGTGTGTGTGCATGTGTGTGTGTGTGTGTCTTCCCAGGGGTCTGCGAGGCCACCAAGTTACTGACCTGTGCCAGGATGTTATTACACAGGGGATGAGGCCAGCCGTCTGATCGTTAACCCCTCAGCACAGTGCGTAATTACCCCCTCCACCCGCCCCTCTCTCACTGTGTCTCCACCTCACTCCAACGGTTGTTTTCGCCCAGTGTATTTTTCAGATCACAGCATCGATTTCTCCATGAACTGGCTCCTCAAGGTCTCCCACTGAAGGACTCTGATCCCATTTTGCTGTAAACTTGTTATTCTCTTCTGCAAAAGGGATGAAAAAAGAAAAGTGTATGTCAAAGGTATCCCGGTGCCTCTGTGTATAATAACTGAAGACTTTAACTGCTGGGAGAATCAGTGGCACTGTAAAACTCCCTTGTAAAAGTTGTGAGGTGTAGTAAGTCTTAATAATGCAACATTGACATTTATTGGGTGATAAATATTATTTCATGGGAGTGGAAGTCATATTGTGCAGAGGAGCACTGTAAAATATCTCTGTGGGGCTGCTCTTAACTGACCTCATTTGTGTTCACTTACCAAACCTAACTGTGGCTGTGTTATAACAAAAATAATCTCAAAACACTTAACTATTCACATGTTTGAACTTGTAAGCCAGGTATTTAGTTCACTTCTAAGATTATATTTAAAACAATATCCTACCAATAAGATAAAAGTAACAGTATGGCCTACTTTTCGTGTTCAAAGTAGTCAGTAGTAGTAATAGTTATATTACTTAAACTTTTACACAACTGGTCCTAACCCAGTGTACCTTGTAAACACATTGTCTAGAGTAGTACAAAGTGCATGTTTGAGAATAGGTGAACAATAGCAAGTAAGTCACCATATTACTTGTTCTCATAGGCTTTATCGATAGAATTCATAAAGTAGGCTGCCATATATACATTGGCTGGTGCAGATAGGTGTGGTAGAGACTGACCAATCTGGAATACAATCTATAGAATAAATCCATATTTTAAGCCTGATATGCAGGCCGGATTCTTCTGGGAAAAAAAAAAAAATAAAATAAAAATAAATAAAATAAAACAAGACTCTGTAAATAAAATAAAATAGGACTCTCTCAAACAAAGATTTATGTCTTTTCTTTGGTGGTCGGCCCAAACTATAGGCTAATCTCTAGTATAAAGTGAATGTTTTACTGCAGATAACCTATTTAGGTATTTCAACAGGTAAAATAGGTAGAACTGCTCTCTTTGCCAAATATCGGTTTATCATGACTGGTTCTGTCAACGTGACCCGATCAATAACTTTTACACATCCTGGCACCGGAGTGGCTACTAAATTGGCCAGGACTGTGAAAAGGCCTGTCTTGTGAAATCTCACCTGTGGCTCCTTTGGTTGAACACAAATATTTGCTCATTTACGTATTGTGTAAAGAACTGTAGTAATCTTTGATGTGTTGGAAAGATGCTTGTTTTTTAACCTTTTGTAAAGGTTTGACTGAACTTTTAGCCTTTATATTAAAAACACTGGGGGGAATACTATGTTTGAGTAATAGGCCATGTCCCTCCAGTGGTAATACATAAAGTGCTCTTCCATGTTTTTTAAATTCCAAACACCATCACCACATTCATGCACATTGTAGTCCAATTTTGATATTAAGTATTTAGCACAGAGATCAGTACTGATTTTTTTTTTTTTTCTAATAAAAATAAAAAAAATATTTTGAATTTATATCGTACAGCATATTTAGGCTCCTATAGAGGTAAATTAACTTTGCTGATTCATTTTCAGCATGGAAATCTATGTTTGAAAATGGTTTCCAACAACAGCCTTCTAAAATCCTAGTAGATTTTTTTTTTAAACGTTTAAATGTTAGGGCAAAATTGTATGTATTTACCAACAATTACACAAAAAGAAAATAATTTACATTCATCTCTTGCTTAAAGGTGCATTGTGTAACTTCTCTGGAGGGTCTGTCAAATGCTTTTCTCCATGGAGATGTTATTGTTTTGTCTGGAATGTTTCACAGTATCGTATTAAACCTTTATATCATCATGGACCATACCAGACCAAGTTACAGGTCAAGTCTGTGGAGTGGCAACCCCCACTAACCCTAATCAGAATACCTGTTTTTCTAAGTACATGTATTTTTGAGCAACTACCTGTAATTGAATAAATGTACGGTAGATCTGTTTAATGTGGAACATTTCAAGCAGAGCAATCACATTTCCATAGAAACAAGAAGGTGATGGACCCACTACCAAAAAATTACACAGTGCACCTTTATTGTCTGTCATTACCTCATTTTGCTTATCCTACAGATATGTATGGTCTAAAAACATTGTTATGTTTGGTCTAAAAACATTTTGAGACATACATATTGTCGGGCTTTTTGTCACAAGCATTGAGCCCATAGCCTCTGACGGACACATAAAGCACACAAACACTCTGCCAAGTGTTATAACATGGGCTTTCTCAATCCCACTCTTTACTCTGGAGCGCTGCCAAGTGTCATTCACCTGAGAAGTGAGTAGAGATGAACTCAAAACAAGAGTTGTGCTGTTGCCGCTTATGTGGTACAGGAATGTTCGGGAGGGGGACCACACCGAGGCAATGGAGCAAAATACTTGAGTACTAGAGTCAATTGTAACTCTGCGCAGTATTTTGGAAGTCTCTTTGCAAATGCTGCACATATGGTACTATACTACTACTTATGTATGTGACACCATTAACACTGCTTTAAATTTCTAAATTTTACAAACATTTGCCTGAAACATTTACCAAATTTCTCTTTGGAGTACATTGAGTAAGCCAGAGGGTTTACCAGGATACTTGCCTGGGATCCACAATACACACTTTTTCAGTATTGAACAAAGATGAGATTCTGGTCACTATTGAATTTCCCAGAGTTCAAACCAGCTTGATTGACAGGTGTATTAGCCAATCTTTAAGCCAAACCCTGGACAGCCTGTATCAAAACAAATATGGCTGCCTATGAGGAAAAAATACATCATGGGTCAAATGTGGATTTCCTTTGGAATCAATGAGCAAAGCACTAAACTAAAACCAGCACTAAACCTAATCCTAATCCTCCTGTATTAAAAGAGACAGAGAGATGGCAACCAGGCTACATCTATATAGCCAATTAATACAAAACTTATTGGCAGTTTATTATAAACAAATTGAGGTAAATTAAAATAACTTGAGGTAAAATTAAAATAAATATACAAGTGCATCACCACTATTTTTTCCACAAGGAGTTACTTAGGTCACAGAAAAACTTAATAAAGCAAAACGCTGCAATATAAAATGAAAGAAAATGCATTTGAAGTTTTTCCATCATCCATAATGTTTTCATACTTAATGGAATCTATAGAGGGGAACTGTCTTATCTTAAAACTGGCATCAAATTTCAATTTTTTGCTTTCCAAGTTAAAACTTTAATAAATTAAGCTTACAATTAGATATCAACAAATACTTGTACAATCTGTCAAAATCATGTTTAGTACAAGACTGGAAAGTTTGGTTTATTTAGGTCCTACTTTATAAGGTGATAGTAAGAAAAATGAAAATAATGGATCATTTTGTTGTTCCACTTGAAACCTTATGCTGTCTGATACTTCTTCAAAAAGCTATTGTATTTTGTTTTCCACTTTCATAGCTCAAATATATCATAACCAATTAACGTCCACTCCAGTGATATGTTATTGTTCTTGCTGTTGAT
This sequence comes from Taenioides sp. WSHXM2023, assembly GCA_029959045.1. NCBI lineage: Eukaryota > Metazoa > Chordata > Actinopteri > Gobiiformes > Gobiidae > Taenioides > Taenioides sp. WSHXM2023. Next base: position 36,605,170 of record CM057087.1, read on the forward strand.
CTCGTGGACCTCCTCATGGCCTGCACCACATGTGTCATTCAGGAGGTATGTAGATGTGAGTGTTTTCCTCTAAAGACGTGAGGCTCAGAAAGGGAAGTCACTTGTTTTTGCCAGATGTAAAGACCAGTGCAGACCACGGTTTGTGCAAGTGAAAACAGCCCCACCACCACAAGAGGCCTCCCATGACAAATGAAGTGGAATGAGAGCTATGTTGCTTTTACTGTAGTGTAGGTCATTCAAAAGCAAAAACATGTTCTGTTATAACATTATAACAAAAATAAATAATCTACAAAAAAAAAAAAAAAAAAATTAGAAGGTCTGGCTCTCAGTCTCCGCTCTAATTCATCCCAAAGGTGTTCTGTCAGGTTGAGGTCAGGACTCTGTGCAGGCCAGTCAAGTTCATCCACACCAAACTCTCTCATCCATGTCTTTATGGACGTTGCTTTGTGCACTGGTGCACAGTCATGTTGAAGAGGAAGGAGCCATCTCCAAACTGTTCCCACAAAGTTAGGAGCATGGAATTGTCCAAAATCTCTTGGTATGCTGAAGCATTTAGAGTTCCTTTCACTGGAACTAAGGAGCCAAGCCCAGCTCCTGAAAAACAACCCCACACCATAACCCCCCCTCCACCAAACTTGACACTTGGCACACTGCAGTCAGACAAGTACCGTTCTACTGGCAACCACCAAACCCAGACTTGTCCATCAGATTGTCAGATGGAGAAGTGTGATTCATCACTCTAGAGAATGTGTCTTCACTGCTCTATAGTCCAGTGGCGGCGTGCTTTACACCACTGCATCCAACGCTTTGCATTGCACTTGGTGATGTTTGGCTTGGATGCAGCTGCTCGGCCATGGAAACCCATTTCATGAAGCTCTACACACTGTTCTTGAGCTAATCTGAAGGCCACGTGAAGTTTGGAGGTCTGTAGCGATTGATTCTGCAGAAAGTTGGCGACCTCTGCGCATTATGCACCTCAGCATCCGCTGACCCCGTCCCGTCAGTTTACGTGACCTCCCACTTTGTGGCTGAGTTGCTGTCATTCCCAGTAGCTTCCACTATCATATAATCCCACTGACAGTTGGCTGTGGAATATTGTGTGTGTGTGTGTGTGTGTGTGTGTGTATATATATACATATATATATTTAAAAAAAAAAAAGTTGTATATCTCTCTCTCTCTCTATATATATATATATATATATAAATAACTACTGTCTACTAATAGAGGGCAAGGATAGTTACAAAACTCAGTGTATTGTTATGTCAGATGTGTAAAAACAGGGAAATAATGGAAATGTATAGGCTATAGTGCAATAATAATTGATTCATAATTGATTTTTTTTGTATAGGCCTCTGTGTTCTATAGAATCTTGTATTAAAGTGGTAATATGCCAGTTTAAATATGCCTATGTTATTAACCATGGAAATGCACGTTAACGTTCAGCCTTCAGGGATTGTTGTGAAATGGCGCTCTCTGCTGTTATTGTTTGTGTATTGCTGCATGTTTAACAAAATGTTTTTTCAATATTTTTTATTATATGTTGGACAATGATTTATTCTTCTACTATGGCAACGTAAAACAAGCTAATTTAATACAAATGTAATAATGATTTTTGCCTAACTGGTGCTGTCTTTTTCAATTATCCCTCTACCACCTATAGGTTTAAAAACATGTTTGCATGATTGGTTGTAATAATGTATGCAATTGATAACAATTTCAGTTATCAATAAACAACAGTTTATCTTTTATTCAGCTGTAACTTTTGTAATTATTAACATTCTCATTATAACACCACAGAAAAAATGACTACAAGGAGTACAGATCAAAAGTGAAGCTCTATATGTTTTTCCATTCTTAGCACTGATACTCTGGCCAAGAGAGGCAACAACAGCGCGGCCTCCGCTCTTCGCTTTGTAGTAACCAGGTCAAAGCCCACCGTCTTATACAGAGCCACAGCTGCTGCCTGAGTAGAGCTGGTCTCCAGCACAACTTTAGAGAAGTCTCTCTCTTTACAAAAGTCCATAACAATCTGTGTAAGTCTCCGGCCCAAACCCACGCGCCTGCATGTAGGAGCAATGATCATCCTGAAGAGTTCACCAAACCTCTCTCCACCGTCCTCTCTCTCCACCACAGCCACAGTGCCCAGGATCTGAGCACGACCCTCCATCTCAGCTTCAGCCACCCAGAAGCAGTCTCCAGGCCTGCTCATGAAGCACCCAGGAATGTCCCGCATGTCTGTTTGGAGTCTGTTTCTCACATAGCCTGCATAAATCTCATAGCAGCAGTAGTAAACAATGCTCACCCATAGCCCTGGTAATAGAACAGCCCCTAACCATGATCCAAGGCAGTATCCAGCAACACAGAGGGAAGTGGTGATGGTGATGTAGAGAGGGCTGCTCATGGCATTGTAGAAACATGGGCCAATGTGCTCCTTAATCCCAACACTGAACAGCTCACATACAGGGGCTTCATCTGATGGCTGGTACTCACGAATCACAAGCTTCATGACTATAAAAGCTGTAAGAAAATACCATATCAATTAAACCTAATGCACTATTACCTAGAATTTACATGGTGAGGATTGATAAATAACGTCCGATAATATTGAGGAGAAAGATCTTACTCACAATATGCCCAGTTGAAAGCCCAACAGCTGACTGCAGTGCTTGAAAAATAATGACCACAGTAAAGCTAATTTTCCACTAAAGTCAGAAGCATTTTACTAGGCTACATAACAGTTAACAGATAAGTTATGTTGGGGCGAAGTACCATAAAGTTAAGATAAAGCACAGCATGGGCACAGACTATATTACATAATTCTTAAGTGCGCAACTGACACTAACCCGTATCTTTACACACAAGTTGAACATTACTGAAAAAGATTTAGTTTACTCCATATTTGCTGTATATTGATATATTGTTAGTGTTATTATTTTTGTCATCACTTTTTGTAAAACAAATAAATCCAGTATAAGGCTTTTTCAATGTCACATGGAAAAACAAAAAAACAAAAAGTATAGGCCTAATGCATAGAACTGGCACCTACTGCCAATGTTAATGAAAAACAATACAGAAATATTTTATATTGTAAATGTTTCCTGTTTTATGTTACTAAAGAAAACACAAACAAAAACATCAGCGGTCCTCTTTTTTATTGTATTTTTTGTATTTTACTTATAACTATAACTAATATATATATAAACAACCTAATCAAAATATATCAACAATTAATCATCAGTTTTTTTTATCTGAGAGCTCCCCCAAGTGTTCATTTTTTTTAAATACAACATTGACGTCTGATCATGTGCATATAATGATTTCATAAACAATATTCAGTGCAGTGGATTTAATCTGTTGATGGAGTTGATTATTAGAATAATGCTTATTCTTCTATTAGAACTTCAGAACTGTTTGGTCATCATGTCTAACTTTATGATCAGTATTGTAATTCAAGTTTATACTATACATTTCTCCATGTTTATGATTGTAATTTGAGAGAGAAGTGAGATCCAGAATTCTGCCTGTTTTTTTAAGTACAAGGACTACTTTAAAGTCAATTTTTTCATACAGAACCACAGCTGCTGCATGAGTAGAGCTGGTCTCCAGCATCACTTTAGAGAAGTCTCTCTCTTTACAGAAGTCCACAACAGTCCAAGCCCACGCGCCTGCATGTAGGAGCAATGATCATCCTGAAGAGTTCCCCAAACCTCTCTCCTCTCATATGCAAAATCGAATATAGCCATCACTAGGCTACTGACACTATTAAAAAGATAAATAAACAAATAGCCTATAAATTATAGAGGTATTTAGTTAGCTTATTTTCTTTTAATCAGACAACTTTTAAGTGAAATGTATAAATCCATGATACTAGAAGACAAGATGAATGTTACAAAAGTAGACGCTATTTAGGTCTAGTATCAGCTTATGTTTGATTGATTGATTGATTGATTGATTGATTACTTTATTTCGAGCCATATTGAAAAATAAACATATTATACATACTGTATACATTGAACCCACATTGGGTAAAGAAAATAAAAATATGCATATATATATATATAAATCTATAAACAGTAAATAATAAATACAGTACATACAAGACATTAGCTCGAAAAGGAGTGGGAAGAAGACGTACTTATTTACTCCCACCCCCTATTCATTCTTACAAGTTATATGGTTGCTACAGTTACACCATTTGATAATCCATTATTATATACAATTTTATTTATAATTATAATTAGATAGCACTATCTATTTTTTTTTTTTTAATACATATACAATATAATATACATACATATAGTATCGTCACACTGAGTAGAGCAAGGGAACTAATAGCTATAACATGTAGATCTATTTTATTATGGACTTGTTATTCCACTTTACAGAATCTTACCTTATGCTTACGTTAACTGCTGCACTGAGCACCAGGCCCTCGGCTGCTTGGTGCTAACTGCACTCACAGTGCAAAAATAAAAGCGCTTATCTGAGATGATGAATTCTACGGTGGCGTATTGCTATCACTCCCCAAAAAATATTTCGGCTCAGTATCACATAATTACGTGAAAAGTTTCATGTTATAACGTGATATTTATCACGTTATAACGTGAAATTATAACGTTATTTCGTGATATGAAATTATTACGTTATTTCATGATATGGTATTTTCATGTTATAACGTGAAATTATCACGTTATTACGTGATAGGCATTTATCACATTATTTCATGATATAATGATATGTTCACGTTATAACATGAAAACATCAAGTATTGTTTTTCTTGATTTCATTATAAGACCAGCGACAGCCAAGCCAGTGACGCTTCCCTCAGGGAATGAAGGACGTCTCTCGCAGTATATGCTTTTATTTCCTTCTTGGCATGAGGCACTGGGATAATGTGATAAATGCCTATCACGAAATAACGTGATAATTTCATATCATGTAATAACGTGATAAATATCATTGTGCCGTAATGGAAACTATGGCGATAAACTCCTTTCTCACATCAACAACTCTGCAGACATGGTTGTCTTTAAGCAGGTTTAATGATGCTTGAAAATGTGAAATTACAATATGCCTATTATCACAATATACAGTAAACAAGATATAAATAAATAAAAGGTTTGTCATGATCCTCCAGTCTCTCCCTTTCCCCCTCTCTTCTGTGTCACCTGCCTTGGGAGGAGTCTTCTTTCACCAGCTGCAGCCTCCTCATCATCATCACACCTGAGATCCATCCCCAGTCTACTCCTGCCCAAATCAGCCCGGTTCTTCCTCCACTCCCTGCCAGTTCGTCAGTTTACCACACCGGTAACTAGCTCGTGGCCCACGCTTCTTTGGATCTTATTTTTGAAACTGTTTTATGGTTGTTCCCTGACCTTTTGTAATTTTGTGTTGTTTCTGCTCCCAGTGCTCCCTGGATCTCCCCTCTCGGCTCCCCTGTTCTTTTCGTGGCCCCCCCTGCCTTGTTCCTGCCTGCCTCCACCGGACCCTTTTTGCCTATTTCCATTTCCATCTGTACAAAAAACCTGTTAACCTTCCTTGAGTTCTGGTCACCATTTGGGTCTCACACCCGTGCCTTATAACAAGGTTGTAAATCCACACATTTAAGGCTATCTGACACCATTTTGAGAGCTGCGTGGTTCACGTGTAATTAACACATTAGTACACATAGTACTACAAACATCACAATGCTGGACTTCCAAATAATTATGACTAAAGTTGTTGAACATGGGTACAAAATACATACCGGCGATGCAACCTCAAAATAAAGACATTTGTGGACTCAAAAGGACCAAACTGGTGCTGCCATGTGTGCTGCTTACAACTGTTACTTCCGTTCAATAAAGTTCTGTTCAAAACATGTGCTCTGCCTGCAAATCCGGAAGCGTCCGCTAGACACACACAAACGAAGCTTAACAAAATTAAAGACAGGTGAATTATACATTTTAAACATTAAAAAAAAACTCTTTATGCACAACAGAATAATCATGTTATAACGTGAAACTATTCACGTAATTACGTGAAACTGAGCCAAAATATTTTTGGGGGAGTGATAGCAATACGCCACCATAGAATTCAGTGGCGCTACTATCCCTTTGCAAACTTTATAAGTGGCACAGAACTATAGGCGATATAACGCGTAGATTTGCAGCGAGGCTATGGTATGGCAGCACTCAAATGTTACATTACAGGCAGATTCAGAAACAGCAAAGTAAATGAACACGTAGAAAACTTGGAGAACTCACAAGTACAAAGAATATAGGCCTATTTCCACGTTCACTGCTTTATCGCGGCAGAGTGTGCTACTGAGGGAGCCTGCTCCAGGAGGAAAAGGAGACAGAGCTTTGGGGTCAAACTGGGGTAGCAGTTGTAGACTGTAAAATCTACTTGAGTAATGACCACATTACTCTAATAGTATAGGCTACTGGATATTCTGTCAACTGAGCTCTGAAAACCTAAAATCTATTGGATGGACCGCCACATGCGATTTAAATGTGTTCTTGTCCAGCGTACACCTATGATTCCTATAATGTCATGTGTTTGTGTTATACTCACACTAGGCAAATCTTTTAACTTGAGCATATAGGCACTAAACCCCTGACAGATTGTCCTGTAAGAAGCAGAGGTCAAATGCAGAAGCCTACATAGACATCAAACTATATACACACAAGGGAACCATGCAAACTCATCACTGAAAAGTTATCAATCTGGGAAGTGAACAAGCTGTGAGGATATCTGTTCTATTGAGGTATTCTCACATTAGTCAGGCTTTTAAACTTCTCCAAAGACTATATGTTCAAAATTGAAACTTGCATGCTGAGGGGAGTAGTACTACAACATTTGTAGTACAAACTTCTGGGCTCTGAGTACAACTTATCTTGGTGGGCCTGTATTACATGTTCTCTATATGTGGGGATTTACAGTAAATGATGGCAAACAAAGACTTCAGGACCATGGGGTCAAAGACATCTCTGTCCGGCAAATCAAGCGTTTACTTTAATGTGGCTAAACTAATAGGAATTATGATATTATCCATGTACCATAGACAGTGCTGGGAAGCAACTGAGTTCATTTAGCTATAATACATATTCTGAATACTAATTCTGGGTAACTGTTTTCCAGTACAGTTACTTTTCCGTTTGGCAGGATTCATAATACAGTTACTTTTCTAAAAGCAAAGGAATACAGAGCAGTATTTGATCAATTTAGACTTCAAACTGCACATAATCAGTGAGGAAAATATAAAACACTGCTCTTGTGGTGAGTGCAAATGTGATTTTTCCTTCTTTGATCAGCCATAAATAAATCCATGACAAACAGTGTCAACAGTGACAAACAGTATGTATTCAGAATACAGAACTCTGATTGGACCATGTATCAGAATACATTTTAAAGCAGGTATTTATTATTCCATAACTAAATACATATACGTATTCTTCCCATCACTGACCATAGATATGCATAAGTACTCAGTGAGTATTTGTCCTCATAGTTCCACATAGTTCCACAGCCCTTTGGGAGAGGGGGCGTAGCTGACAGGAGCGCTCTAACTGGTCAGTGAGCTGTGATAAAGCAGATGTGCTGGACTGTGGTGGCAGTGCAGAGATGAAGGCCCTGTGTGCAGCGCTGTGTTTGGGTTTGCTCTCAGTCTGCAGAGCCGCACCTCTCACCTGTGACCAGCTGCTCATGCTCACACAAAACCATGAGTTTAATGTAAGAACCTATCCATATATACTTATTTAGTTTATCTTGAATGTGATTTAATTATGCTTTCATTAATTTATTTATTTTTTGCAGTTCACTGGGAAATGGTATTTGCATGCAGTGTCCACAGATTCCTGTGTATTTTCAAGTGCATTGACCACTTTTTTGAAGCCAAGTATAATGCTGGACGCTGTTTATAAGGAAACCCCCAACAGTTATGAAGTGATTACTACAGTTAAAACGTAGGTACTTCAATGTAGTATTTAAATGCAGTGTGCAATTAGATAACTGAAAGTCGACAATCCTTTCTCATATGTTTTATTTTCCAGACTGTCATTTTGTATGAACGAAACTGAACCCGTTTTATTTGACAAGACCTCACTGACCTCTCAGAGCCAACATAAATGTAAGCTTGTGTAAATTGTTTGTATGAAATTTTCAATTTTGTACTATAAATGCAATATTGTGTGTGTTTCTAACAGTTGAGTCATATCACTTACTGCACAGTAGCTGCTCTGACTGCACTGTTTGGAAGAAGGACGGACTATATAAATTCCTTCTCCTATGGAGTAAGAAAGGATGTATATTACTATGTGCTGCATCATATTGTACCCAAAGAATACCCTATTCTGTTTGTAAAAAAAAAAAAAAAAAAAGAAACTCAATACATTAAAAAGTACTCTTTATAATAGGTCAGAAGACTACCATTGATGCTGCTGACCTCAAGGAGTTTGAGACACAAGCTGCATGTCTGAGTCTACCACAACCTCTGCAACTTAACAATGATTATGGTAAAATATTCTGTTTTTATTTTTTAAAGAAATCTTGTCAAAACATTATTTCACATGTCATTTATCCACAGATGTGTCAAATTGCAAGGGCATAGAAGATAGCCCCACAGATGAAGAAAGCACAATTTTAGCTCAAAGATTGGACAATTTTGTGTCTGAGCTGGTTAAATGTCTTGTGCAGTACATTATTTCTTGGGTGAAGTCAAGGTATTAATATTTTTTTCAGTGTGTATATAATATGAAAATTAAGTTATATTTAAGTTTAACTATACTCATGGCCTATAACATTGGATAAATATTTTCTTTAATCTGCTGAATACTGTCAAATTGAATGGATCTAGTCTCCATTCATTTATTTATTATAAATTATTATTATTATTGAAGAAAAAGATCACAAAAAACAGCCCACATGATATCTGTAATTAGTATATAATTTAACATTTGGACTTTTTATGTCTATTTTATGGTGTAGCTGTCATAGTAACATTCTTTTCAATAACAGGCCATTCTGCCTTTTTTGTTTGTTTTTTTGTTTTCTTTTTTGTGTTCATAAACCTTATTTATTTTTTTGTAGCATTTGTGATTTTTTTTTAAACATGCTTAATCTTGAAATACTCTTTTAATTATTTACATTTTTTAGCTGAGGCAGCAGCAAGTTTGGTCTCAATGGCCTTGGATCAAAGGTAATAGATGTAGAAGTTTCAGCATTTGACCCCTTTCCCAAGACGTTCCTCATGTGGGTGACAATAAAGGATTATCTTATCTTGCATTGTGTTTTCCACTTAAGTCTAAACATTTATTTTAAATTAAGGGGCTAACTAGCATTTTACACTTTACATGACTGTACCCTTAAATGTAAATGTCATGTAATGTCACTTGTTGTAGCCTTGAATGCAGAACCGTGCAAGATTACTCAAAAATACATGCATCAAAAACAACTCATAGTAATAGTTGCATAATTTATTTCCTTATATCAAGTGCAATAGCTGTGATTTTTTTTTCTAAAATTGAAATAAAAATGTAAAAAAATATATTCCCTGGCATAGGCATTTCCCTTAAGATATCATCCATTCTATATTTATATCTATATACTGGGGGTCTTAACTAAACTTAAAATTTAAGGATGAACCCTCTAAGAAAGAAGTCACAGTAATGACAAAAGGTTGGAAGATTTTATTGCTTATTGCTTTATTGCTGGGTTTATTGTTCAGTACATTTCATTTTGGATCTAATCAAGGCATCTCTAACAATTGCACTGGTAAAACATTGGTAAAAAAAAAAACAACTTAATTTTTAGGGGTGGGATGCAACACAATTTCTACAAGATGAGAAAAGAGACTGGGTCCACGAAAATGAGACGAGATTTTTTAATTATTTATTTAAATAATCAATGCTAAGGGCTAAATAAATACATATTTTCTACATTCATTACAGCAAAAAAGTCCAAGCACACAAAATTATATAAGTACTATTCTGCAGCCCCAATCAAGAACAATAGCAAATTTTCTTACATAATAAGCACATAACAAGATGCTAGAGATGTCAAAGGCTTACACATGGCACCCAACTTATCTTCAGAGGGGAGCAAATAGTATCCCTTATTACAGTCTTGAAACATTATTTATGGTATTGTTGTCTGTACTGTGGCTATTCTGAATGCCTGTGGTCTAAATTTCCTCTTTACTTTAAATACACTTGATCCAAAGATTCTTGCATGCTTTCCGTATTTTGGGTATTTTGAATGCATAGACTACTGGATTTGCTGCAGAGCTGACATGTGTGAGCACTATGCCCACATAAACAGCTTCATTCGGCACATCTTTTGAACCAAAGTACACAATGGTGTTCATGATATGCAGTGGTAACCAAGATACAGCAAACAGAACCAGAACTAAAAGAAGAGAAGAAGCAAGCCTTTTCTCTTTCTGAATGTATTTCTGAGACTGCTTTAGAACATCCCTCGGTTTTAAACTGAGTTTGCTTCTAATGGTGTAAAAAATGGCACAGTAGTTTATTTGGTCGAATACGTTTCGCAGCTCATCCGAGCTGCTTCTTCAGTTCTGGTCAGATGCTGGTGGACACTGCTTTATATCTGCTTGAAGGGAGGAGCTTAATTACAATGAAAATTACTCTGAGACACACATATTTATTTACAGTTTCTGTTAGTCAGGTGAGTCTATTCAATATGGAGTTGTTTACAGTTTCTGTTAGTCATGTGAGTCTATTCAATATGCAGTGGGAGTGGGGTGTTGTTAGCAGAACCATTCAGGGCCATGATGGGTGTTTTCACACCTCTGGACCTGACCTGGCTAGTCCCGTTGTTTTCTCTGTTTGTTTTGATTTAGGTTTGAGGATAGAGTTATAGATGGAGACAAATGATGTCTGAGGCCCCCATTTCTGTTCAAGGAAGGATTCTCTTTCTTGACAAAAATAGCCTCTTTAACTCCCCTCTCAAACCAGTTCTTTTCTCTGGCCAAGATCTGGACCTCGCTGTCCTCAAAGGAGTGGCCTGTGGCTTTTAGGTGGAGATGTACGGCAGATTGCGGCCCACCCTGGTTTTCCCGTCTGTGTTGATACATCCTTTTGTGAAGTGGCTGTTTTGTTTCTCCAATGTAGCGCTCACTGCAGTCTTCACTACACTGAATGGAGTAGACCACATTGCTTTGTTTGTGGCTCTGTGTTTTGTCCTTAGGAAGGACCCGTTTTTGTCTTAAAGTGTTTGTGGTTTTGAAATAGACTGGGATTTCATGTTGTCTGAAGATCCTCTGTAGTTTTTCGGAAACGCCAGCCAGGTAAGGAATAGTTACACCCCTTCTCCTGGGCTCTGGTTCTCTGTTGTCCTGTTTCTTTGCTCTCTTCGTTTTATTGAAAGCCCATTTAGGATATCCACAAACGGAGAGTGCTTTCTCCACGTGTTGTTCTTCTTTCTCCTTTCCCTCTGCGCTTGTAGGAACCACTTGGGCTCTATGTTGTAATGTCCGAATGACTCCCAGTTTGTGCTGAAGTGGGTGGTGTGAATCAAAAAGCAGATATTGGTCGGTGTGTGTGGGCTTCCTGAAGACCTCTACCTGGAGTCGCCGGTCTTCTCTTATCGTTACTGCACAATCTAAGAAGGCCAATGTGTTGTCCTTGGCATCTTCACGTGTGAATTTGATGTTCGGATCTACAGAATTGATATGTGCAGTAAAAGGTTCCAAATCTTGAATTTTGATTTTTGAGAAATTATCATCAACAAAGCGATACCAGTGTGTGGGTGGAGGTCCTGGATATGAGGCCAAGGCACTCTGTTCAAATTGTTCCATGTATAAGTTTGCAATGATCGGGGAGACCGGTGAGCCCATTGCACAGCCGTGGATTTGTCTGTAGAAGTTTCCTCTGAACTGGAAATAGGTGGTACTTAAACAAATTTCCAGCAGTTGGCAGATTTGGTCGGGTGAAAGTTTGGTTCTCTCTTCTAGCTTGGTATCCTCCAGTAGTCTCCTCCTTGCTGCCTCCACCGCTACCGATGTAGGGATACAAGTGAAAAGAGAGGTCACATCAAAGGAAACCATTGTCTCATCCCGGTCAAACTGGAGATGCTTGATTTTGTTCACAAATTCGGCTGTGTTCTCAATGTGGTGCTCCGTGTTACCCACCAGTGGAGCCAAGATGGTTTTTAGGTGTTTGGCCACATTGTACGTGATGGAGTCTGTGCTGCATACAATGGGTCTGAGTGGTACTCCTTGTTTGTGGATCTTTGGGAGGCCATAGATGCCAGGGATGGCAGAACTGAAGAACTGAAGAAGCAGCTCGGATGAGCTGCGAAACGTATTCGACCAAATAAACTCTGTCCAGTTGACAAATTAAATTTCTCCTTTTGCTTCCTAATAAAATGCAACCCCCTTTCAGCAATGTGGGTTTCCTGTGTTCATACTACTATTTTTGTTCAAATATAGTACATCACAAATACTTAGAATATCATGATGACATATAGTGAAATATTTTAAGAGTTTATTTCTTTAATTTTTTTTATTGCGGCTTACAGATAGACTTGGACTAAGATAATGAAAAAACAAAATCTGTGTCTCAGAAAATCAGAATATTACATAAGATCAATAAAATATGATATTTTAAGCAGAAATGCCAGGCTTCTGAAACTATGTTCAATTCTATGCACTCAATACTTGGTGGGGCCTCTTTTGGGATGAATTATTGCATTAACGCGTCGTGGCATGGCGATCTCCCTGTGGCACTGCTCAGGTGTAATGTAAGCCCAGGTTGCTTTGATAGCGGCCTTCAGGTCATCTGCATTGCTAGGTCTGGTGTCTCTGCTCTTCCTCTTGACAATACCCCATTTATGGGGTTCAGGTCAAGCACAGTAACACCATGGTCAGTGAGCCATCTTTTGGTACCTTTTACTTTCATCTGAAAAGAGGACTATGGAACACTGAGCAACAGTCCAGTTCTTTTTCTCTGTGAGTGGCTCTTGATGTGCTGAATCCAGCCTCAGTCTACTCCTTGTGAAGCTCCCCCAAATTCTTCAGTGGATTTTGCTTGACAATTCTCTCAAGGCTGCTGTTATCCCTTTCGCTGGTACCCCTTTTCCTACCACATTTTTTTCTTCCATTCAAGTTTTTATGAATACGCTTGGATACAACGCTCTGTGAACAACCATCTTCTTTAGCAATGACCTTTTGTGGCTTACCGTCCTTGTGGAGGGTGTCATTTGACTGTCTTCTGGACATCTGTCCTGCTCCTCCACGTCGAGAGGAGCCAGCTGAGGTGGCTCGGGCATCTGTTCTGGATGCCTCCTGGACGCCTCCCTCGGGAGGAGGGGCGGGGAAGACCTAAGACACGCTGAGGGACTATGTCTCTCAGCTGGCCTGGGAACACCTTGCGGTCCCCCGGAGGAGCTAGAGGAAGTGTCTGAGGTAAAGGAAGTCTGGGAGTTCCTGCTTAGACTGTTGCCCCCGCGACCCGGCCCCGGATAAGTGGAAGAAAATGGATGGATGGAAGAGAGAGAGAGAGAGCAGCACTGTAAGAATCAATAGACTTAATAGATGAGAGCGCTCTCTTAGGCTCATCTGTGTCTTGACTGTGGGGCTTTGCTGATAAAATGATGGCAAACAAACAGCACAAGATTATGGGGTAAAAGTCATCTCTGTACGGGAAATCCAGCCCCAGTGTTTACTTTACTATTACTAAGAATAGATAAACAAATACAGTGCATCCGGAAAGTATTCACAGCGCTTTTTTCCACATTTTGTCATGTTACAGCCTCATTCCAAATTGTATTAAATGAATCTCTTACCTCAAAATTCTACACACAATACCCCATTATGACAATGTGAAAGAATTTTTTTTTGACAGTTTTTGAATTTATTAAAAATAGAAGACTAAGAAATCACATTTACATAAGTATTCACAGCCTTTGCCATGAAGCTCAAAATTGAGCTCAGGTGCATCCTTTTTCCACTGATCCTCCTTGAGATGTTTCTACAGCTTCATTGGAGTCCACCTGCGGTAAATTCAGTTGATTGGACATGATTTGGAAAGGCACACACCGGTCTATATAAGGTCCCACAGTTGACCGTGCATGTCAGAGCACAAACACCAAGCATGAAGTCAAAGGAACTGTCTGTAGACCTGCAAGACAGGATTGTCTTGAGGCACAAATCTGGGGAAGGATACAGAAAAATTTCTGCTGCTTTGAAGGTCCCAATGAGCACAGTGGCCTCCATTATTCGGAAATGGAAGACGTTTGGAACCACCAGGACTCTTCCTACAGCTGGCCGGCCGTCTAAACTGAGCGATCGGGGGAGAAGGGCTTTAGTCAGAGAGGTGACCAAGAACCCGATGGTCACTCTGTCAGAACTCCAGCGTTCCTCTGTGGAGAGAGGAGAGCCTTCCAGAAGGACAACCATCTCTGCAGCAATCCACCAATCAGGCCTGTATGGTAGAGTGGCCAGACGAAAGCCACTCCTTAGTAAAAGGAACATGGCAGCCCATCTGGAATTTGCCAAAAGGCACCTGAATGACTCTCAGACCATGAGAAACAAAATTCTCTGGTCTGATGAGACAAAGATTGAACTCTTTGGTGTGAATGCCAGGCGTCATGTTTGGAGGAAACCAGGCACCGCTCATCACCAGACCAATACCATCCCTACAGTGAAGCATGGGGGTGGCAGCATCATGCTATGGGCATGTTTTTCAGCAGCAGGAACTGGCAGACTAGTCAGGATAGAAGGAAAAATGAATGCAGCAATATAGAGATATCCTGGATGAAAACCTGCTCCAGAGCGCTGTTGACCTCAGACTGGGGCGAAGGTTCATTTTTCAGCAGGACAACGACCCGAAGCACACAGCCAAGATCTCAAAGGATTGGCTTCAGAACCACTCTGTGAATGTCCTGGAGTGGCCCAGCCAAAGTCCAGACTTGAATCCGACTGAACATCTCTGGAGAGACCTGAAAATGGCTGTGCACAGACGTCTCCCATCCAACCTGATGGAGCTTGAGAATTACTGCAAAGAAGAATGGGCAAAACTGCCTAAAGATCGGTGTGCTGAGCTTGTGGCATCATATTCAAAAAGACTTGAGGCTGTAATTGCTGCCAAAGGTGGATCAACAAAGTATTAAGCAAAGGCTGTGAATACTTATGTAAATGTGATTTAGTAGTTTTCTATTTTTAATAAATTCAAAAACTGTCAAAAAAACTTTTTTCACATTGTCATAATGGGGTATCGTGTGTAGAATTTTGAGGTAAGAGATGAATTTAATACAATTTGGAATGAGGCTGTAACATGAAAAAATGTGGGAAAAAGGAAGCGCTGTGAATACTTTCCGGATGCACTGTAGATATCAGTAAGTGAGAACTGAGAACTGTATGGGGCCACAAACAGTAGATTTGCAAATATATTTTTCTTAATCTCCCCATATGCATTTTTACAAATGTGTTTTAAATGCGCACATTGATTTGTACTAATGTTTAGAGTTAAAAATATTTGTTGAGTGCAGAGCCGGATCCAACCCTCATGGGGTCATATGCAAAATCTGGCATGGGGTTCCTCATTTCTTTTTATTTTATTTATTTAGCACATTTCATATGACCAGCACAGACTCAATGTGCTTCAGAGCAGGGAAACCACATGGATTTCACAAGAACAATACAGTAGAGAAAAGGGCTATTCATATTTACAAGTGGGAGGAGACTGCAAGAGGCCAAAGTGGACCATAGACGGATCACAGCTTAATCCTTGGGACTGTAAGAAGTCTCTGATCTGGTCTAAATTGTGTAATGATTTGTAGAAGGTAAGTAGGATATTTAGGATATTTCAAATTAAATTTTTTGACTGGTGACCAATGGAGAGATGAAAGGTATTTCAAGACCACTCAGGTTTGCCACTACAACAACATGATATACAGCTGCCAAATAGGCTAGAATCAATTTCTGATTATCATCGGGGTTAGGGTTTTTGTGTGTGTGTGTGTGTGTGTGTGTGTGTGTGTGTGTGTGTGTGTGTGTGTGTGTGTGTGTGTGTGTGTGTGTGTGTGTGTGTGTGCGTGCGTGCGTGCGTGTGGGTGTGTGTGTGTGTGTGTGTGTGTGTGTGTGGGTGTGTGTGTGTGTGTGTGTGTGTGTGTGTGTGTGTTCAATAAATGCAGGCAAACTTTAGTAACCTGTTTCAGCCTTAAGTTGCTGAATTCTTGGTATGAGTCAAAGTTAACAAATCAGCATGTGATATTTACACTGAGGAGTAAACCAGGGCACCATTCCTGTCAATCAACACGTAGATTGACAGACATGAATGATAAAACTGGGAATGGGGACTTGGAAAAACTACGATGTCAATTTTGAGTTTGACTTGATTTTTTTTAATTGCATCATATCAAAATTGGTCTCATAGTTCCACAGCCCTTTGGGAGAGGGGGCGTAGCTGACAGGAGCGCTCTAACTGGTCAGTGAGCTGTGATAAAGCAGATGTGCTGGACTGTGGTGGCAGTGCAGAGATGAAGGCCCTGTGTGCAGCGCTGTGTTTGGGTTTGCTCTCAGTCTGCAGAGCCGCACCTCTCACCTGTGACCAGCTGCTCATGCTCACACAAAACCATGAGTTTAATGTAAGAACCTATCCATATATACTTATTTAGTTTATCTTGAATGTGATTTAATTATGCTTTCATTAATTTATTTATTTTTTGCAGTTCACTGGGAAATGGTATTTGCATGCAGTGTCCACAGATTCCTGTGTATTTTCAAGTGCATTGAACACTTTTTTGAAGCCAAGTATAATGCTGGACGCTGTTTATAAGGAAACCCCCAACAGTTATGAAGTGATTACTACAGTTAAAACGTAGGTACTTCAATGTAGTATTTAAATGCAGTGTGCAGTTAGATAACTGAAAGTCGACAATCCTTTCTCATATGTTTTATTTTCCAGACTGTCATTTTGTATGAACGAAACTGAACCCGTTTTATTTGACAAGACCTCACTGACCCTTCAGAGCAAAAAATATAAATGTAAGCTTGTGTAAATTGTTTGTATGAAATTTTCAATTTTGTACTATAAATGCAATATTGTGTGTGTTTCTAACAGTTGAGTCATATCACTTACTGCACAGTAGCTGCTCTGACTGCACTGTTTGGAAGAAGGACGGACTATATAAATTCCTTCTCCTATGGAGTAAGAAAGGATGTATATTACTATGTGCTGCATCATATTGTACCCAAAGAATACCCTATTCTGTTTGTAAAAAAAAAAAAAAAAAAAAGAAACTCAATACATTAAAAAGTACTCTTTATAATAGGTCAGAAGACTACCATTGATGCTGCTGACCTCAAGGAGTTTGAGACACAAGCTGCATGTCTGAGTCTACCACAACCTCTGCAACTTAACAATGATTATGGTAAAATATTCTGTTTTTATTTTTTAAAGAAATCTTGTCAAAACATTATTTCACATGTCATTTATCCACAGATGTGTCAAATTGCAAGGGCATAGAAGATAGCCCCACAGATGAAGAAAGCACAATTTTAGCTCAAAGATTGGACAATTTTGTGTCTGAGCTGGTTAAATGTCTTGTGCAGTACATTATTTCTTGGGTGAAGTCAAGGTATTAATATTTTTTTCAGTGTGTATATAATATGAAAATTAAGTTATATTTAAGTTTAACTATACTCATGGCCTATAACATTGGATAAATATTTTCTTTAATCTGCTGAATACTGTCAAATTGAATGGATCTAGTCTCCATTCATTTATTTATTATAAATTATTATTATTATTGAAGAAAAAGATCACAAAAAACAGCCCACATGATATCTGTAATTAGTATATAATTTAACATTTGGACTTTTTATGTCTATTTTATGGTGTAGCTGTCATAGTAACATTCTTTTCAATAACAGGCCATTCTGCCTTTTTTGTTTGTTTTTTTGTTTTCTTTTTTGTGTTCATAAACCTTATTTATTTTTTTGTAGCATTTGTGATTTTTTTTAAAACATGCTTAATCTTTAAATACTCTTTTAATTATTTACATTTTTGTCTTTTTTAGCTGAGGCAGCAGCAAGTTTGGTCTCAATGGCCTTGGATCAAAGGTAATAGATGTAGAAGTTTCAGCATTTGACCCCTTTCCCAAGACGTTCCTCATGTGGGTGACAATAAAGGATTATCTTATCTTGCATTGTGTTTTCCACTTAAGTCTAAACATTTATTTTAAATTAAGGGGCTAACTAGCATTTTACACTTTACATGACTGTACCCTTAAATGTAAATGTCATGTAATGTCACTTGTTGTAGCCTTGAATGCAGAACCGTGCAAGATTACTCAAAAATACATGCATCAAAAACAACTCATAGTAATAGTTGCATAATTTATTTCCTTATATCAAGTGCAATAGCTGTGATTTTTTTTCCTAAAATTGAAATAAAAATGTAAAAAAATATATTCCCTGGCATAGGCATTTCCCTTAAGATATCATCCATTCTATATTTATATCTATATACTGGGGGTCCTAACTAAACTTAAAATTTAAGGATGAACCCTCTAAGAAAGAAGTCACAGTAATGACAAAAGGTTGGAAGATTTTATTGCTTATTGCTTTATTGCTGGGTTTATTGTTCAGTACATTTCATTTTGGATCTAATCAAGGCATCTCTAACAATTGCACTGGTAAAACATTGGTAAAAAAAAAAACAACTTAATTTTTAGGGGTGGGATGCAACACAATTTCTACAAGAGACGAGATTTTTTAATTATTTATTTAAATAATCAATGCTAAGGGCTAAATAAATACATATTTTCTACATTCATTACAGCAAAAAAGTCCAAGCACACAAAATTATATAAGTACTATTCTGCAGCCCCAATCAAGAACAATAGCAAATTTTCTTACATAATAAGCACATAACAAGATGCTAGAGATGTCAAAGGCTTACACATGGCACCCAACTTATCTTCAGAGGGGAGCAAATAGTATCCCTTATTACAGTCTTGAAACATTATTTATGGTATTGTTGTCTGTACTGTGGCTATTCTGAATGCCTGTGGTCTAAATTTCCTCTTTACTTTAAATACACTTGATCCAAAGATTCTTGCATGCTTTCCGTATTTTGGGTATTTTGAATGCATAGACTACTGGATTTGCTGCAGAGCTGACATGTGTGAGCACTATGCCCACATAAACAGCTTCATTCGGCACATCTTTTGAACCAAAGTACACAATGGTGTTCATGATATGCAGTGGTAACCAAGATACAGCAAACAGAACCAGAACTAAAAGAAGAGAAGAAGCAAGCCTTTTCTCTTTCTGAATGTATTTCTGAGACTGCTTTAGAACATCCCCCGGTTTTAAACTGAGTTTGCTTCTAATGGTGTAAAAAATGGCACAGTACAAGACAGCCATCAGTGACAGAGGAATGATATTGCAAAGGAAGAAAGTGATGTATACCAGGTAAGGCATTGGGACGACGGCAATGAACCGGCAGAGAATAGTGGAGTTGTTTGAGTGGGCCAGAGTTTCCTTGTTGTACCATCCGAACATGGGAGCGAAGCTGAGAGGGAACGCAACAAGCCAGCATCCAGCAACCACCAACCAGAAGTGTCTTTGAGTCACAGTCGTCTTGTACCTAAAGAAATAAAATATGCTGAAAGTATGGTCCAGATTTGGTACGTGGGGTAGGTGTATTTTAAGGTTAAGCATTTCGATTTACGTCCAAATTATAGTAGCAGGGGGGTAGTAGACATTGTAATACAAAGTTTCAAGAATGGGAATACAAGAATATGTGTTCGATTTTATTTATTTATTTATTTATTTTTTCAGATGACCTCTGCACATGTTTATTTGTTTCTTTATAACATTAAAAAAATATTTTGGGTGTGACATCCTAAGATGAACAGCAGACCATAACGACAGGCCCAAGAGAGTAAAACAAAAAATAACATTATAAAACTGGAAATTTTAGGGAGTTGGTTTGATAGCAAATCAATAACACATTCTTTTGGTTATTGTTGGAAAAAAAATAAAATAAAAAAATAACAATTTTAAAAAACAAAACAAAAAAACATAGGACCAATAAAGCAATATTGGCTTACGAATCCCATTGTCATCAAATTCCCTAAACTGAAAAGAACTGAAAACTATGTTCTCAAAACATGTAAGCATAACAATGTGGTCACCAGCAAAGTGATTTCCTACTGCGATGAGTCAGTGAAACCGCGCGTGGTTTGAATGGAAAGAAAGTGGTGGGCACGTGTTGTTGTCGTGTACATAGCGAAGTTATTATGTTCTCTGCCGGTGATTACTGTTAAGATAACCTTTTCCAATGCGTTGTATGATAACTGAGTTAAAGGTGTGGTACGGAGTTGGCGGTGGTGATGGTGGCCGCTCCGATCGCCGACCCTAACCCCCAAATGGATCGTCAGAAAAATGCCCTTTTTGTTGTATACTTGGTTTGGTGATGTTTAATGGCATTCTTGAAGACCCATTGTTTATTGAGTAACAGATTGCCGCTGCTACTAGTAATTCTTGCAAATTCTCCTTTTGTCTGTAGTTACATTATTGGCTTATTTATTTATTGGTCAAAGTTATTCGTGCTATAGAAAGTAGTGCAATGCGGCATATAGTTCAGGGCCAGCAGTAGCACAAGACACTTTAGACCTTGTAGGCTGCTAGTACCTTGCACTTTAAAAATCTACAATTAAACGCACCTTAATCCCATTACACATAAGCACTTTGCACAGCACTAGCACTTTGTTGCAGGAATATATGATTTAATTTGTTGTTTTGGTTTGGTTATTGTTTTTTCTTTCCATTACTACTAAGTTTTGTTACATCCTATATTTTAGGCCTAGTTTGTGGTGTTACTGAGTTGCGTGTCCACTATATATTGCCTTTTGTCCTGTGCTTTTGCCAGATTTGCCTGTATTTATATACAGCCTCTCCAAGGTTACAAAAGTTCAGATGCATTAGTGCACTTGTTTCTTTTGAGAGGTGCAACAGGGACATGATTGTACATATCATTCTCCTTTTGAGCCCATACAGTGAATGGATCTAAGGCTGTGTTCACACCATAAATCACTCAGATTTTGCAACTAATCCTGAACTAGACCAGGTCTAAACTAGGATTAGGACCAAACCAGGTCTACCATCCGGACTACACTGGGCTCAAGACCCAACAGTACAAGTGTGAACACACCCTAAATAACAGAGGGGGTCATAGCAAAGAAAGGCATATACGTGATGGTCTGGTGAACACGGAACACACTTCTATGTCAGAGTTCAATGCTTTGTTCCTCAAAAATATTTTACAAAAGTTACAAACTTTGCTTTTAAGTAATACTTTAGCACAAGTTATTACCTGATGGGGATGTAGACTCTGAGGTATCTGTCCACTGCTATAGCTGTGAGGCAGAGCACGGAGACCAGTGTGAGGAGCAGGAGCACACAGCTGATAAACAGACACAGGTTGAAGGAGGTGGTGACACGTCCATCCACCATCACTGCCAGAGGGACAGCCACAGCCCCCACCAGAGCATCCGCCACACACAGGGACAGCAGCAGGCAGTAGGTGGGCTCCTGCTGCAGGCTCCCGCTGGACCACAGAGCCACCATCACCAGCAGGTTCCCCACACAACAGATCAGACCGATCAGACCCTCCATCACAGTGTACACCACCTGACCTGGCTCCATTCTCTCACTCAGACTGACAACAACTGAAGCTCAACAGAAAAAAAAAAAAAGCCACTTCCTAATAAAATGCAACCCCCTTTCAGCCCCCTTTCAGGGTTTCCTGTGTTCATACTACTATTTTTGTTCAAATATAGTACATCACAAATACTTAGAATATCATTTCTTCTTGGATGCCTTGGAATTGGTAAAATATGTTCTTCTGTAGAATATAGTCAAAGTGGGTATAACAATGAATATCAAATATCTGTGATAAAAGTAGTTTGCTCTGAAATAAATGAAAAAAAAAATCTATTCTTGACTAGTTTAAATGTATTTACATATGTACCTTGATATACTGACAATATGTTTCTGTCTTCTTAATTACATTTTAAACTTTGGACAGGAGGCAACATGGAGGTAAAAGTTATGTTAATCATTGTGTTATTTCACAATAATTTGGACAGAATATTGGAAAATGTGAAAAAATCTGATTTTTGTATATGAAAACCACAAGCCCCTTAAGTACCTTATTTGCACAAGATAATTTGGTTTATAACCTGTGATGTTTTTACTGGGTTTTAATTAATAGTTAGAGTCTTGGTCGCATTTCACAAGGTGGTCCAATTTTGAAAAAACACA
Source organism: Taenioides sp. WSHXM2023 (assembly GCA_029959045.1). Lineage (NCBI taxonomy): Eukaryota > Metazoa > Chordata > Actinopteri > Gobiiformes > Gobiidae > Taenioides > Taenioides sp. WSHXM2023. Next base: position 36,627,447 of record CM057087.1, read on the forward strand.
GTTTTCCTAAATAAATGCTTATGTTGTTGACTTTGTGTTGCAATAATATACATGTTCTATATACCAATACAAAGCTAAGATCACCATCTTTCTAATAAAGTGATTTCTGATGAGCTGTGGAAAAAATCAGAGTCAGCAGTAAGCCTCAAACTTACATGCTGATGTGATTTCGGAATGTCCCCTGTGACATGCTGGTCATAAAGATTACCATTTAAACTTAACTGACCACACAAATGCTGAAGCAGCCACACACTTCATATTTTCATTTGGAAGCTGGAGGTGTCAAGCATGTTTTAAGCCCATTTGCAGGACTGTAGCTAACACACAACAGGAGTTGGAGGCCAAAGTGATATACAAGGTAAAGTGTCCCTTTTCACTTTTGGAAATGACTTTCATATCTAAAAATCATGCTAGATAGTTGGAAATGTAAGATATTGATTTGATTTTTGATGGAATAAATGCTCATAAGATGTACTTTTGACAAAAGTAAACATTGCTTGTTTTGATATAATAGTTTTGTTACACCAGATGTCTAAATTTCGGTGAAAAATTTGAAACGCAATTAATTTTTCACAAAATTGATAACTTCTTTTTGTTATTTTTGTCTTGTTATTGGTTGTGGTTTACTTTTTTCTATCAATTGAAACCATTTGTCAAATGCTCATAGTCTGAGCTTTAATTTGGTATATCACATAACCTTACTGTAAAATACACTTAGGATGTAAGCTGCTGAAATTCGGTGAAAAAAATGAAACACTTGTATCTTTGCATGTGAGGGATAGAGCACTTTTAAGTGAACTTGAAAAAGTGTGTAGATATCACTGCAGTTCCTATTTGCTTCACAGAATACCTATCAGGATGAGTGGGCAAGGTGCCAGGAAGTCTAGAATTGAGCAATGCTGATCACCAAGATATCATGTCAATGTTGTTCTAGTTAAACTTTGAGTCGCACAAGTTGTTTTATTTAAGATTTATGTATTTGAATGTAGTTATCTGCATATAAATAAGTTCAGATAAGCTTCAAGTAAAGAAATTTCATATGCGTTTTATTTTAATTTTGCAGAAATGTGTATTCATTTGACTGTGGTTGTAAAACCCTGGCATCTTTATATAGCCTCACAATACTTTTGGAGGTAAATGATGTAACAGTTTTCTGCAGGTCCAGAAAATTTCATGTAATTTGGCTAAAAACTTCCAGCGTTACAGCCAGTTGATCTCATAAAGTAGAAACGGGAGAAAAAGCTGTTTAAAGTTGTAACTTTAATGATGTTATATAGTATTTATTTATAGTTTAATATCTGTTTTATAGTTAATAAATGGTTTTTCAGCTTTGACATTACTGTTTTTGAATTACCATAGGTGTAGGATCATAATATCAGTTTTTTCCAAAAATTGTATTTTTCACCCATGTCACACTTTATGGACCACCTTGTGAAATGTGACCTCTTGATAAAACTATAAATTGCCCAAGTTGTTTGTGAAACTACACCTTCCCACAATGTCCTCCCACAATGTCCTGTTCGATTCAGAACACTGTGCATGATTTGACGTTGCATGGCCTGTTAGGACCTCAGATCAACCAAGAGATTATTTGGGCTTGTGGTTTTACTACCTGTAAACATCAAGCTGCTTTACAAACAATCTGCAAACATTATTTCCAGCTTTTGCAAAGGCTTACACAAGGTTAGCAATTTTGAGTTTACTTCACATGAAACATAGTACATTATTGATATAAGCACTATGAAATACAAAAACATATTGTATTACTGAAATGGAAAGTACAATACGAAATATGAAAATTATTTAGAAATCAAAAACCAACAGCAAACATTTTAATAGCAAACTTCCACCAATTTGCAGCCATTGTCAACAAAGCAAAGGGTATGTTGAGGTTCTGGAGCTTAGTAACAAGGCAAACTGAAATTACTAATTTAATAAGATTATTATAAAACATATTAATAGATAATAGGATAATATAGGACACATGTCATTTATTAAGCTCAAAGAGCCGTTTGTCAGCTATGACTTCACACATATAATATGATCCACAAATGAACCTAAGGCAGCTTATTCAACCTTCAGTTTCACCACTCACCACAAGATGGCGGACAGAACCAATGCAATGGCCCAAAAATGATTTTTACTGGTAACGATGGTTTAACCCTAAAGGTGCACTATGCGACGTTTCTAGTGAAGGGTATAAGGGTGTACTCCACCTCCTCTTCTGAAGATGATATTGATCCTGCATTAAATTAAACTACAGGTGTCTTTATTGATCAAAACCACATTGTCATTTACTGCAGGCTTATATCTTCACAGATCTGACCTGTAAATTTGTAAATGTTGGGGGTTACCAGCTAATGGTGGTGGTTACCTGCTTGTCACCATGGAGATAGATATGCTTAATATCATACTGTGGAACATTTCAGGCAAAGCAATAACAGCTCCATGGAGACAAGTAGGTGGCGGGCAATCCACCCCAAAAAAAATAAAAATAAAAAATAAAAAATCATATTTTTGGTTGAAATACCCTAAGCATTTGGAGCCATGGTATTGGCTCTGTGTGCCCTCCTGTGGTGATTTGAAGACTGAGTAAGCTCCCTTGGGCTCATTTGTGAACCATATCATATCATTTTTGTGACGCCATTCGTGGCAGCTGCCACAAATTTGTGGCAGCTGTACTGGCAGGTGTAGTGGCAGCTGCCGCTGCCACAATTGGAGCTAGCCCTTGCTGGAACCAGAATTCACTCACTGAGTTGCAGAGGCTGCATTAGCGCTGATTAATGATTGGCTGTAGATACTGGAGTTTAGGTAGTGAGAACTCAGATCATGCAGAGTCATTTTTGTTTAAAACAACTGGATTTCAGCATTGAAAATGCTTATGAGACTCATAAAAGGCCCAGGCCCAGGTCTGCAGGGGTGCACTGCAACTTTGTTTACATTTTTTTTGTTTTTTTGTTTTTTGTATCCTCATTTGAGGCAGGTAAAAACAATGACACTAATGGAAAAGTAGCTTATTGTCTTTCTAACTGGATAATCGTCCTGAGAAACAAACAACCAAACATGTTATACGTTATACCCTATATAACATAAAAACATGTCTTTGTTATGAAGAATCAGTCAGCATTAGCCATAGAATTGTTACCAGTAAAAAGTAGCCTATATTTGATTTGAACATGTCTCGTTGGCTATTTTAAGAAAGAGAAGGTCATGTTTATGAATTTAAAATCTAAATCTTACGGTTCTTTAAAAATTTCCTCTTTCACTTTGGAGGACTTGATTAACTCAAAAAAGAAGACAATGATGAAAATGGTATCGTCGCATTGTTAACGCATCAATAGTAAAATGCATGTGTAATGTAGCTTAAGTTTTGTAGTTTTAAGAGTTTGCAAGTTTTAAGAGTTCTTTTAAGAGTTCTTCTGCGGTTGTGCTGCCCATAGAGCAACTTGAAAGGCGCATGAGCCTGCGCATGTGCCCGTCCGGCACTAGGACCCAGGTGCCCAGCTGCGCCAGACACCGGTTGATGAGACGCTCCACTTTGGCATCGCGCAGAATTGACGGACGAAGATCGCGCGTCTTGCCACGAGACTGTAGCCGTGCAAACTTACCACAAGGCTGACGGTAGACTGGACCGGCAGCGGGACCACTGCAGACACTGCAGAGGCCACGTTAGGTGCCTACGTTGACCGTGATAAAAAAAGAACCATCCGCGCCTTGTCTCACCATGAGCAGCCAGAGGTTCACTGTCTCCAAGAGCGACGGCGAGAAGCTCACATCCGACAGCCAGGGGGAGGTGAACCAGCTGTTTGAAGGAGATGACCCGCCCGGTACCAGCGCCACGGACGGGGGAGAGCCAGCTGCAGCAGGGGCCGAGGTGGTCGTGGTTCTCAAAGGTACAATCATGTCACTCTCACCGGTAAATGCGCTGTTTGTTAGCAATAGGCTATAAGCTAGCACTGAGAACACTGTTAATGGACAGATGTGTGTGACTGGAATTTTGAATAGGCTCAAAGGGCATGGTCTGGCCACATCTGTAGGGCCACAAAATGCACTCATTTTGTCTGTACAGGTGGTTGAGACATAAGGCAAATATTCGTGTAGTACTCTATTGTGTTTCCAACGGAGCCTGCGCTTTCCTTAGGATTAAGCATGTTGCTGCTGCTACTACTCATTTATTTTTTATTCTGCATTAGCCTACATACGAGTTTGCTTCTTAAAGGCGTCGCACACAGATGTTGGCTACTATGACAGTACGGACAGTATGAACTGTACGAACAGTTATTCAGTTTTTATTAGTAACAGGTAGGCTACTATTTATAAATATTGTATAAGCCTAATATTGTTTAGTTGTATTGTTGCTATTTGACCAATATCTATTAGTGAAATTAGGCAATAAGTCTTAAGGCCAACATGCACACGTTTCCACAATACATTGGTTGAATCTCCTCGTAATGTCTGTGACTCATACTTGCTCCTTTTCAGATCAGTCTGTTTCTGGCCTTTTAACTAATCAAGTTTAAGACAGTCATTAAAGAAAAATGTAAACCAGCCTGATATAGCACCAGGCAAGGACTGTGGGCCTTTACCTGTACCAGTGATCATTTAAAAAGTGCAGTCAAGTGCAAAAGGTGCCAGTTTATCCTTTGCCTGTTCTAAAGAGCCCTTCCACCCCAGTGCTTTCTATCAGGTGCTTTTAATTGCTTTGGCGTTTCAACTGAAAGAGCCTAATTATTACGGCTTTATAATGAAATAGCCTAATGATTTCTCTCACACTTCTGTGTTCGATTGTTAATGCTCTTATGTGCTTGGATTCATTATTCGGTTTGTTTTCTTTGCCAGCTAGGCACATACTTTTCAAGTTTATCCGTTGTTCGGTTGTGATGTCTCTGAATTAGCAGTATCTGCGCCATACATGGCAAACCATTCTTCCTCCAAGGGTGTACACTTTGCACATACACAACTCAAAATAAGGACGAAACTGAGACTGAACACATACACACAGGACTAGAACCAGGTCTACATCAAACCTAAACTGAACTAAGATCAGAACCAAATGAGAACAAGTGTGAATGCACCCTAAGAAGCACTCCTCCTGATGTATTCTCTGCCTTCTTGCTGAACTGCAGTCTTGTGGACACTCTTGTCACTACATCTAGTTTAATGGTTGTCATGGTGATGTTGAGCAGGTACCAATCTTCTGACAGCATGGTGTGCTCCTCTTCAGGTTTGTGTGTTCTGGATGGAAAATTCAGAGTGAGTGAACAGTCTATTTGGTCTTAGTCAGTTGTCGATTGTGCGATTTTATACAGTATTTACCATACACAATGAAATGACAATGCTTGTGTTGCACAACAAGAGGGCTACAGGTATTTGCCCTTTAGCACTGTTAATTTGTCAGTAGTCATCTATGAAAGCATCTGAATGCCACTTTTGTTTAATTGCCTTATTCCTGTCCAATAACCATCATTCCTCGTGTCACATTGTAATTGTATCTGTGCAGGTTTGACCTTTTAATCCATATTCTCCAGTCAATGTTGTCTAACTCTTATTGGTCCATTTGGTAGCTTGCAGCATTGCATGTTTACAGTGTGGTGCCTGTAGGTTGGGGCGATGATGATGATGCTGCTGTTATTGATCCAGGACTGTTCTGTGATGGGGCTGCAGCACAAGGAAACCCTGTCTGACAGCTAAGTGTCCTCTGGCCTTGACCTCTTTGTACAAATCTGCCCCATATCAGCTGAGCTCAGTCCCATCAGCCTCCAAAGGAACAGGCAACTTTTTTGAACAGGTGATATTGTGGAGAGAAGAAACCTCTCAGAAAAGATTAACCATGTAGGCACTAAAATCAGTTTTGTGAGCCTTTACTTTAGATCTGTTGGTGGGGTTTATTTTTAATGGGGTTTATAGTTTCAGCATGTTAAATGTCAAGAAACAAGCATTTGATTAATTAATTAATTACCCAACCATCCTAGTTATAACTTTATAATAAACATTTCCCTTAATGGGGAATACTTTTCAACAGGTGCGAAGAACTATTAATCTGCCTGTCTCGTTCATTCAGTGTTTGAGTGAATGACTTTGCACATTGCACACAAGACCCATATTTTAAACACAAGTGTAAAAAATACTAATGTCATCCCTTTTATGAAACTTTATTATATGTTAATATTTTCACCTTTCACTCATGTCACTCCTCCCTTGCTGTAATACCATTAGTCGCTGCATTTTTCTTTCGCAAGAGCTATTGATTTGTGATCGTCCTAGTCATTAAATGCCATTGCTTCTCTGCCATCATTCAACCTGCTGTTCCCCTTTCTGTCAAAGGGGAATCATCAATACTGTTTAAATCGATACAGCTCACACAGCATTCAGCATTACCTTGCACAAAGCACGCTGTTCTGTATGTTCAATTTCTGTGCAGTTTCAACAAGCGCCTCTATCAGATAAATGGACATGTGTGTGCCGACTGCAGTGGTGCAGTGCAGTGGAGAGAACTCAAGAGGGCAGTCATTGCTTTTCAACTTGAAACCATATTTCCAAAGCACATTCCTAGTTTGTATTTCTGCAAGATATAATGCAGTCAAATCAAAATCAAGATTTACAAATCACAAATACATAAATTAATCTGCAAACAACAAATACCTGTGAACTCTGTAGTTATGACCTCTACAAACAGGCTCTAAAATGCATGGGATCCTTGTAGTTTAGTAGTTTATATTTCTGCCTCTCAATAAATATTATTCCTCCTGGGCATGTTTAAAATGCAGAATCCTACAATTAACCATTGTGAATTTAATTACAGTCACATTGTCATGTCAAATATTTTGCCCAAATCCCTTACTTCCAGTGTCCACTACCGGGTTCGGGGATTGCCGCCACGACAGGCACCACAGACCTTATGATATGACCACAGCTACAAGTGGCCGCATCGACAATAAAGGCCGAGAACAGAGCCCACTCGGACTCCATGTCCCCAGCCTCCCGGAGGTGTGAGTTGAAGGTCCCCCTGACAGAGGGCTCTGCCAGACATTCCCAACAGACCTTCACTATACACTTGGGTCTGCCAGGTCTCTACGGCTTCCTCCTCCGCCAGCAGACCCACCTCACAACCAGGTAGTGATCGGTTGACAGCTCTGCCCCTCTCTTCACCTGAGTGTCCAAGACACACGGCTGCAGGTCAAATGACACGACAACAAAGTCGATCATCGACCTCCGTCCTGGTGCCACATGCATTGTTCCCTTGTGCTCAAACATGGTGTTCATTATGGACTGTGGCTAGCACAGAAGTCCAATAACAAGACACCGCTCGGGTTCAGATCAGGAAGGCCGTTCCTGTCGTTCATCCCTCTCCAGGTGTTACTGTCGTTGCTCACATGGGTGTTGAAGTCCCCCTGTAGAACAACGGAGTCCCCGGTCGGTGCACTGTCCAGTACCCCTCACAGGGACTCCAAGAAGGCCTTGTACTCTGCACTGCTGTTTGGCCCATACGCCGACACAACAGTGAGAGACCTGTCCCCGACCCGAAGGCGCAGGGACATGACCCTCTCGTTCAACGGGGTGAACTCCAACCCCCATGACTGAGCTGTGGGGTAATGAGCAGGCCCACACCTGCTCGCTGCCGCTCCCCTCGGGAGACGCCCATGGAAGGTCCAGCCTCCCTCAAGGAGTTGGGTTCCAGAGCCCAAGCTGTTCCATGTCCCCAGAGCTAGTCTCAATGTCCGGAGATCTGGTTGTCGAGGCCCCTGCCTCCTACTGCTGCCCAGATCTCTCTGCACTGGCCCCTTATGGATCCTCCTGCGGGTGGTGGGTCCACGGGAGGACGGCCCCATGACGATCCTTCGGGCTGTGCCTGGCCAGGCCCCGTGGGGAAGGCCTGGCCACCAGAGGCTCGCAGTAGAGCACCCACCCCAGGCCTGGCTCCAAGGTGGGACCCCGGTAACGTTAATCCAGGAGACGTAACTGGCCTTGCTGTATTTCTCTTCATGAAGGGCTTCTGAACTGCTCTTAGTCTGACCTGTTTGTCTTGAGTGACCCTACCAGGGGCATGAAGCCCCCGACAACGTAGCTCCCAGGATCATTTGGGCACTCAAACCTTTTCACCATGTTAAGGTGGCGGTTCAAGGAGGGGTATGTTCAAAGCCTCTGCCTTATTTCTTGGTGAATATATCAACACATGCGAGAGGTGAAAAAGAAATATCTCCAAAGCACAGACATGTTCCCGTCAACAGGGGGCACTTGAGATCTTTAACCTGGGCATGTCAGCATCTACTACATCACTTTTTGATTCTCTGCCATGAGGGGGATCCGGGACTTACGCAACAATCTGCAAACTGTGTTGGTATTTGCATTTTCAGAATATTTCCAGTGAGCATACAATTTGAGAGGCTGGGGGTATGGATTGTGTAAGGAGAAAAGTGGAGATAAAAGTGTGCTGGAGAAGGCAGAGTTCCTTCAGCCCAGTAATGCCTGTGTGGTTATGTAACAGTCTGCAAACGCATAGAACTGGGATTGTACGAGGGGGAGGAGTGCAACTTTATAGAGTATGTGACAGAGTATGAAGGGTGATCAGGATGAAAATTTATACAAAGTGACAAAATCTTTCTCACACGCAGGCAGGCTGCAGGGCAGACCTCTGTAACTCAAACAGCAGAGGAGCATAGAAAACCAAAGCAGTGAGAGCAGCTAGCATCAAACTCTGTCAGAAACAAACTAAAACAATAATCAACAAAAGCACAATAATATAATCTATGGGATCATGTTATTGCAGAGAGGCACAAATTCAGTAACTTTGGTTTTGAGTTTTTTACTCATACCAACTGTACCAGTGCAGTTTTTCCATAGAAATGAATGTATCATGTATTATTCTGGCCTTTATTGGCCTTTAAAACCAAGTGGTAGGATTTGCCTTAGAGCTTCATCTACTGACAGCAACAGGCATAAACCATGAAAAAGTCTTTTAGAAACCCTTTAGCAAGATGCTAACATCCATGTATTCAAAAAGCAGAAATACTCTGAATGAATCTAGTGATGGTTTAAGGACAAACATACTTCAGTTTTTTAGATTTATTTAGTCACAATCTGAAGCAATTTGGGAGCGCTCAGAAGGATAAAAGAAATAAGTGACTAGCATGAGTAAATTAAAATACAACTTCAGGTAGGCCAAAATTTTTAATGAGGAAAAGTTATAACTTTTCCTTTGATGAAGGCTACAAGTTCAGAAAGCATTGTATAAACTTGAACACAAACCTAACCTAAAATACAAATATTTATTTTTGTTCTTTGTCCATCTTGTGTTGCATTTTATTATGCATTATTTTGTTGCTTTGTTAAAGTATCTTCATTTTTACACGTCACTCATAACAATGTTTGTCGTTGCAGTAGAACAGTGCTCGCCAGTGCATTTCTGAGATGACAAGAGCACTGGTGGACCTAAATATATGATTAGGTCAGTATGATAATTTGCAGGACATGGTGTGCTAGAATGTATATCCCCCTCCACAATGCAAGTTCAGAGTGGAGTGTGTTATTTTAGTGTGGTTTGGAGCAGTCTATCCACTGAGGCAACAGAAGCAGAGAGCAGCGGGCCAAACACACAGGTCATGTATCCCCATGGGGTTGGGCTGGTATTCAGGAACTACAGCGGACCTCCTGTCCCCTGGGACCACCTCCGCTGTTTTCATCCTCACTGGGTACAACCCAATTTAGACCAGGCCTCTGACAGCCATACTTTATCATTTGAAAAGGTGAGATGTACCAAGTAATTAAGTTCGAGTTGTGATACGAGGTACACAATTTCACATATGGATTACATTTGTTCGAGAGGCTGACTCTACTGCAGAGTAAACCAGACTTGTCCCTCAGCAGAATGGAGATTTGTGCTGGACCATAGTGGTCCACTGAGTGCAGAGTGCACAAGTTGTATGTTCTCGCTGCACCTGAGTGCTTGACACACTCCATCACAATTACCATACGCCACAACTCTGCTGGAGTGGCAACAGGGTCACCACAGACACTATCAGGCTCCATCTAAATGTTTCAGATAAAAAAATGCCTTTTACTGCATCAAACTGAGACAAGTACAAAAATGTATAGTTTAATATAGAAAAAAGCAGAACAAAACCTGTGCTTCTCTAACTTTTGGCTATTTCCAATTTCCAAAAATCAATAAAATGGCACATCAGTGCCCCCACACAAGAAAAAATTGCATTAGGGTATAGGAATGATGCCACGTAGAATCATGAAATTTGACACAGAAGTAGATCATGACAAGACGAGTAAAAAATATAATATTGCCAATATTGTCTGCTCTACCAGGGGTCAGCAATATTGTATTAAACTGTACAAAGCATTTTCTGTAAACGTTGTACTTTTACGAACTCCTCCTAGGGTATTCACCTGAACGGGCTCAAATTTGGTGCACATCATCTTAAAGGGTGGGCATTAAACGTTATCAAAATTTTTTACACAAGTCTTACCCCAATTTACACCAAAGCAGTAACAGCGTGTAAGCGCAGCATCACATCATATGCACAGGTATCGCTTTCCATTTTAAATGGTCGGACAGTTTACACCAGCAATGTCATAGCAGGCTGTCATTACGCTACGCGGCGCTCAAATTATGTTGGAGTTCTAATTTTTCAGCGTAAACGGAGCGTCTCCAGGCTTTTTAGCAGGAGCAAGACAGGAAATAAGCACGTGGTGTCAAAATAAACTTCCGATGCCCTTTCAAAATACGCTCTCCAAAACCACTACAGTCGCCTGAACACTCGCTCAGGGAATGACTCATGATGGACTGCGGAAAGTTTACAGCTGTGGAGGATAAATATAAAACACTTCACGGCACCAGACAGCAACTTTACAAGAACAACTTCTGTAGAAAAAGGCGTGTGGTACAAACAACCAAAGTTAAATGGTGAATAGCTTAATTAATATGAGCACCGCAGATATTGCTTGTTATCGCTACAAAGCATAATCTCTCTTGTAAACTTTTGTTTTGTGATTTAAAACACAATTCATCCAATCAACAATGAATACAAAAGCAATGTAAAAAGTTTAGTGTTTAAACGTGAGAATACACATATCTGGCGTCACAGGAGCAGCTCTGCTGCCTCTAGTGTAAATTGATGCCCTTAAAAATATGCGCATATGCAACTCTGCCCATGTTACGTGTTGCAGACGCTCCTAGTGTATATTCCGGGCTACGGTCTCTGCACAGCGAAGCCGCACAAACTGCACAAAATTTCTGGCATTTTGCATCTATACAAATGGCTCCCATTTGCGCATATGAACTCCAATTTCTGTGAAAATGTGTTTGCGGGGCGTGGCGTTTGCAGGGCGCACACACTGCAAATCAGTTTAAAATCTTTTTTTTTTTTTTTTTTTTTTTTTGTCAGAATAGTATTTGTGCACAGGCTAGCTCTCAATATCCACCTTCAACCACCACCAACACTCAAGCTCATACCACATAGGCAAGATGGGCGAAGTGTCTTGCCCTATGAATGTGGCATTGTGTAATCCAGTCACTGTTTGATGAAAAAAAAATGCAATTTAGTCCATTGTTTTGATCTTTTTTTATGCTTCTACCTTTATCAACAAAAAAAATAACTTGAGCAAGTTTCAAGTATTGTTGTGGGTGAATGTTCCACTGAAATGTCTATCAGAGCACACCCAGTTTACAAGTGCTGATGATTTGGTAGTGAAGTGAAGTTTGTAATTATAAGAAGTCTGTCTTTGAGGAGAGGCATTGTTGTGCTTTTGCAGAATGTTCAAAATCTATCTTTCTGCTTCTGGGAGTCAGAAAACAGATACCAGATGCTGAGCTGTCAAATGCTATACCACTTCATTTTTAAAGTATGCTAAAAGTAAGAATATGTACTATAAAAATATTATGGTTTTAAAATATAATCTTGTTCTGTGGTTATTGTAAACTTATTCAAAAATGTAACCTAATATTACAAAACAAATTTTAAGTGAAGTTGTTCTGTAATGAGATTGGTTGGAAACATACAGAAAATTGTAACTGGATCAAAACGGTGTGTTTTACGCCAATACGGTGTGTTTTTTTGCCAAATGTGTTCCCAAGTCTTAAACTTCACGTAACACTGAATTACATTACTGTATATTCCCCTCTATGGCATTTGCACTTACGTGTGTGTGACCTCCTGCTCAGGGGCTATAGGGGTTCCTGTACCACGAGCCATGATGATCCTGTGCTGTCCTTCCACTCATTTGTTTTCCCTGCACGTGCTGGTGTGGGCCAGGTAAGATGCACATATTACAGATCTGCTCCAGGCTCCATCTATCTCCATCGTATGTCAGCCTGGTAATGTCTGCTCTCCATCATCTCTAAGTGTGATTTTCACACACAGCACCTTTTCGGATCCTCTCCATTTTTAACACATCTTTTTTTCTGTTTTTGTCCTACGTTTCTGCAGCCTCGGGCGTCTTGCATGTCTAGTACATAAAATAAATGGCCAAATTCAGCAGTGTGTGAATGGCTGTTTGGTTGGCTGGCATTGCTAATGGTGTGTGCAGGAGCAGATTTTGCATTCTGTTTGTGCTGTCAAAGAGGTGTGTTTTGTTTGAAACTGTGAGGATCTGGAATGCCTATGTAAATAACAAGTGAAAGAGGTGTGGAATACTGACAGATTGGATACTATCCATTAGCTGCTAAAATAAACATATTGTTTCTATCTTGTACTTGCATTCAGTAAAAAGGAGTCCCTCCTGTAATGTAACATACTCTCTTCATCAAATTATCAACCTGGCTGTTAATCAGCCATTTTATTAATTTATAGAATTGCACACTTATGCATATTTTGCATGGATCATTTTTGCGGTATTCTTTTAACTAACTCTGCTTTAGTTGGACAAGCATGGATTGTATTTGAAGACCTCAGCTGGTTTATTTGCAGCAGTATTGTTATCATTTGATGAAAACGTAGACCATTAATAACTCTCTACATCTCCAGATGTGAACTATATATTTTCAATTTGATAACTGTCCTTGTGCTATGTATTATTCTTTGCCATAGGCTCATTTGTGAACACCTGCAAGCAAAAAAAGTGTAGTCCTACTTTTAGTTTTAGCTGCTTGCCAATACAATGTGTACTATACAATCCTGTATTTATATGGAGCAAGAAAGCTGTCAGAAATATTTGTGTGCATAGGATAGAAATCTGTGCTTATTTGACTGTAGTTGAGCATAAAATAAATATTTGTAAACTCAAATGAGTCCAGTCGTACATAAAATGTATTGTGTGTATTTTCTCCATCAGAATATGAATTGAAAAGTTATGATATTAAGAATTACAATCACGAAATGAAAATTTACAATTACGCTTTCTTCAGTATGAATACGAAATCACAGACGCGACTGCCAAAAATACATCATCACTTCACAGGCATTACTTATTGAGCAGAAAAAACATAGATCGAGATCCAGACTGCGCATGCATCAACGCTCCACGGCAACTTACGCTGTAGCAGAGAAGGTAAAAGTGGAGGGTAAAAATGGGCTAATTAGCAAATATCGGCGTTCTGTGCATGTTCACATTAGATTGAAACATTCATGGCTACAGCCACAGCTAGCAGTCATTTGGGATATTGTACGACACCTAAGATAAGATTACGTCTGATGTTACCCAACTACCACTATGTTATCTACTAAGATAAAGGTGCCATTTCCCGTTCAGAGTAGGTATTTCTAGACAATATTACACAGAAGCGTTTGGTTCCTGAATTCAATGTTGCAAGACAAGACAAGTATATTTTTACAGTAAATTGTAATTAACCCACCTGTTCGTCAGCTGTTGTAGCTCCTTGTGCCATTACTCCGTTTTTAACCCTAACCCTCCACTTTTACCTTCTCTGCTACAGCGTAAGTTGCCGTGGAGCGGTGATGCATGTGCAGTCTTGATCTCGATCAGTGTTTCTTTTGCTCAATAAGTAATGCCTGTGAAGTGATGATGTATTTTTGACAGTCGCGTCTGTGATTTCGTATTCGTACTGAAGAAAGCGTAATCGTAAATTTTCATTTCGTGATTGTAATTCTTGATGTCGTAACTTTTCAATTTGTATTCTGATGGAGAAAATACACACAATACATTTTATGTACGACTGGACTCATTTGAAAGTTTACGAATATTTATTTTATGCTCAAGTAGAGCCAAATATGCACAGATTTCCCAAATATGCATGGATTTCTATCCTATGCACACAAATATTTCTGACAACTTTCTTGCTCCATATATTTAGGTCATGATTAACATCCACTCATTGACATAATCCACAGTTTCCACTGCTACTCATCTCAGTTGCGGGCTAAAGCTGGAAAGATGGTGCATGGTGTTGCTTATTTTCATGTCTAAACTCTTTCATGTCTTCATCCTCTAATATGGTGGTGCCGTTGCTGTTGCCCCCCTGTATTTTGGACTGGGCTCTCCCCTCTCCCCTCTCTGTCTTCTCTCCGTGTGCTTAAACAGCCTCTCTCCCCTTGGTTTTGGTGCATTGCAGAGGCTCCAGTACCACATTGGAGGCATCGGAGGCACAACAGCCTTGGCAATCGAGGTCTCCCTCTCCTGCACTCTTTTATGTGCCTCTATAGTATTTCCTCTTTGCTGTGCAGAACTATATGCATTTAGGCCTTTTCCATTACTTTATTACCTGTTGTTGTTTTATTTATTCATCAAATTCAATGATTCCAACAAAGTGGGAAACCAGAGGTCAAAGTTCCACATCAAAAAGAGGTATATGATTTACTTGGCTTAATGCTGTTTCATTACGCATCTGGACTATTCTTTTCACATGTGATTATGCAAAAAACAAACAAACAAACAAACAAACAAAAAAACAGTGTACTTACTGCGTGTCTAGTTGTGCCTAATTTTTTGCAAGGGCAAAGGTGACCATATTAAACAGTGGACCTGAGCCTGGACTTTTTATGTTACGTAATCCCACAGTGTTTTACAATACGAATGCATGCTAAGGAAATGCAGTAGTTACACTAAATTTACACTGGCCAATAGCCATGTTAATTTGTAAACCATACAAATATTTAAAAGGATGAACTGTATTTTTTTTTTTGGCAGAATCTAGAAGAAAGATATAATAAGATTTCTGGCAGTCCTGAAGAGATATTAGAGAAATGTCGGGAAAACCGCTTGTAGCAAATAATAGTAATGTTATAAAACTTCATTCACATTGCCTGCTTCAGCCCCATGTTACTTGTTGCAGCCAGGTTGCCTGGTATATGACATATTCAGACTGAAATCAGACTGAAAACAAAATTAAGTGACAGTTCACAGTCATACCTAAGGTAGTTCAATGGCCTTAACAAAGATGCCCCTTAGGATGGCAAGTGTCAAGCATAGCCAAAATTGATCCGTATAAGCAGTAGGGCTTTGACTTTTGCCCAAAAATCATATTCGAAATTCGTTTGTTTATTAATATTAATATTCGAATATATTCAAATATTAACCCGTGGCCCGCAACCCGCGGCTCCAGAGCCGCATGTGGCTCTTTCATCGTTCTGTCGTGGCTCCCTGTGACTTTGGAAAATAATAATGAGTATTTAATTACATTGTATTTTTATTTTAGTTTGTTCGTTTTTAAATGTAAATCTAAAATTGTAGATAATGGTAATCTTGTAACATTTAAATAAAACGTTTTTAATATTTTTGTCGCTCAAAACATGCGTCAAAGCCGCCGATGTGCGCCACCCGCACACACTGGCAGCCCGGACTTACCGGCACCTACATCAGCAGTATGATTTTCGGCCCAATGATGATAAATCCAAGAAAAGAAAAGTTTCTGAAGAAAACAGAACGCTTAATGCTACGTGGGCAGATTCATTTGCCTTCACGGCTGATGACACTGGTACACGCGGTACACGCGACAGTGGATCATTTAAGTTTGGATTTTTATTTCCTACGAGGAGGACTCAAATAATAATGTGTTTAATGCAGCTTTGCGCACATTTGTTTACGTTATACAGAAGTGAAACTTAAAACCACATGGCTCATTTGCATAAACTAGAAGCGCTGAAAAAACAGCTGCTCCTTAAGGGCAGGACTCAGTGGAATATGCGTGTTCTTTCTGTGACTGAGGGATGTTCTGCCTATGGTGAGTCTGTTCTGTGCTTCTATCGCGTTGGAGATGTTCATGTTAAACTTTTCGAACAGGTTCGAATATTAAGGGCTTCGTTCGAATATCTCCATTTTTTGAAATATTCGAATTATATTCGAATAACGAAGTTCGGAGTCAAAGCCCTAATAAGCAGTGTATTTTCCAAAACTTTATGATAAATCATTCATCACTGTAAGAAAAAACACATCCATAGATCATTGAAGCACAAATGTTTTTTTTTATGCCATCTATCACGCCTAAATAGAGCAGAGAAGCACTGCAGGTGGCCACTGACAGAGTTTCAGCATCAATCCACCACATAGCTCTGTCCTATACCGGAGCTGACAGTCCTGATTAAACATATATTTGATGAGGGATTTTTCACCAGCATTATAAAGCCCAGCTGGGTACACCGACAGATCGGCGTTGTGGTAATGGTGTCTCATCTTTCAACAGCTTTGTCCTGTATTATTCAAGACCATTGTATAACATATTCACATGCTTGGCTCAGGGCTTCCTTGCTCAGTCAAAGCTGCGTGAGGGACACTGGGTAATTCGGGATTCTAAAGTGCCAGCAGCAGTTACAGTGCGCCTCATGACCTGTTCCCCTGTCAGTTCCAGGACTGTGCGCAAAGCGTTAGGGCTCATAGAGGCTGCTACAGAATTTGTTATAGTCAACCTATGACCAAAACAGTTAAGTGTTATTGCTTCTCATGGCCCAACCAAACTTCTGATCTCCTGAAAAGACCTGCCACTTTATTCAAGGGCATGATTGTCATTTTGGCATTATCGGAACAAAAACTATTAGCAATTCTGATTAGACTTGTAATATATATTTAAAAGGTAGGATGAGGGAGGAGGAAGACTGAAGTATGAACTGATAAACTATTGCAAGAATCCCAGGTTTGTAGAGGTCTAAACCATGTTTAGATATTTTGTTCTATGCGGGGAAACCTCTATTATCTAAACAATTGCTGCCTTTGCGATTTGATATTTGCACCAACTCAAACTGCGATTTCTATTTGGATATATTGTGCAACCCTAATTTATTCTAAAAAGTGTTGCATCCTTTTGACAAATGTTCCATCGTTAATAAGGGAGCTGTTTCTTCTTTCTTCTGTTAAGCTTGTTCACAGCGCACCAGCCCCCTCTCCAGCTCAGAGGGATACAGGATTGGCAGAGATGAAGCCAGTGTGAAGCTACCCTCCTTATAATCCAAGCTATTTGAGGAGAACACACCCACTAGAAAAGCCCAAAGCCCAGCCAGTGATTTAGAATTCTATGTATATGTTACGTAATGCCTTTGTCTTTCATGCTTGAACTCCACCCAGGCGCAGGCATAGTTTATTAATGAAAGGGAATTCATGATTGGGATGTGGCAGTCTCTCTCTCTCTTTCCGTCTTTCTCCCAGTGAACAAAGCTGGTGTATATAATGTAAGTCCTCCTCACGTGTGCCTGTATGTGATGTGCGAGTAGGAGGAGATGGTGGGCTTCCCTCTGCATTTGACGTGAAGTGCATGACAACATGGCCACCCACCACTACGAAAGGTCATGGTCTGTATCCCCTGAAGAACACATAAATGCCGGTCACAGTTTGCACAATTATTCACTTACGCTGCGTGACATATGTGACATGTTACACGCAAAGTCTGATCGACGGCTAAGGGCGCACTAGTATGTATGCAGGGGATGAACTTGAACACTTTACAACTAGAAGAAAGGTTTTAGTCAACATTGCTGTAGTTGACAATTAAATGTGAAATACTGCTGCAATGTAATGTTTATATACAGTATAAAATTATTATGCTCTTTCCTATTATACTGAATGTTGTTTTTAGAATTAAATTTAATTATTATTATTATTATTATTATGGATTGACTTCAGGATTATTATTCATCAGCAGCTGGTAATAAACGTATAATGCCTCTGTTTGGTTGTATCTTTTAGTTTGTTACTTGGCTGACTTTCATCAACAGAGATGTAGTATTTATTATGGAGCTCCAGTCTTCACCAAATTACATAAGGCTGTCAGAAAGTGGCTATTACATTTTGAAATACAAATAAATGAGCCGTGGAAACCCCAACAAACTAATGGCCAGTGTCATTAGTGAAAACCATTACTTAAGGTAACTTGTTCAGTTACTACTAGTGAAAGCCAAATTCAATAACATTCAACTTAACAAGATCAATGATTTAACCAACAAAATCTATTTTTTAAGGGTTAAAAAGTGTGGGCAATATTGACAAAAATGTATCAGTATTTTTTTGTTTTAATTATCCCAATGATTCAAACATTAAAACAAACCATCTGTAACTGCGCTAAAATGTTTTGGTTCAGGTAGCACAAAAAGTGAACTGTAAAATTCAACACAAAAATGCATCACCTTATAGCCAGGATACTCTTGTTTGGAAGATTATATTTCAAGTTTCTGTTCATTTTATTTTACTTTATTTTTAAGAGTATATATGTAATACACGATGCCATGAAACAATTGCAGTATTAAACATTTCTTATTCCCTTACCTCTGGACTGGACACTTTAACCCCACTGATCACTTGCTACTCTTTTCTTCATGTTAAAGCAGATCTTTTACACTAGACCATATTTTCCTGCATTACTCAAATGTCAAGTCAAGCTTTGTACTACAGTCAACAGTATCAGCTTGACTAAAACCTTGCCAAGCATGGCCAGTGTAAACAGACCTTTATGTCAGAACGATGTTAGGTACTTGTCAGCGCCTGTCAGTGTTATCTACTCGGTTGAAACTCAGATATGGCAAGTTGTCTTATCCAGCATTGGATTTAATTGAAATTGATTTTCTTTCCAATACTGCTGCTGTAATGCAAGCAATGTTGTGTATAGCTATCTGTAAATCTTCCTTTACATGCTAATATCTTCTGAACCCTTACCACTAAAAACTCACTGCAAGGTGAACACTGTTTTTTCACTATTTATCCACATTCATAGATTGCATTCTTACTATCCCTGTGATTTGGGGTGTCAAAATATTCATACCCAAATACTTACTGAAAAGTACATAAAAGTAATATTAAAATTGGACCTTCCAAAAAGTAAAAGAGAATCAAATTCAAAATGGCATTATATAAAAAATTGAAATTGGTATCTAGTATTGAGTCATTTCCTTAATAATGAAAGTGAAATTTTTGTGAAACACCTGTGATACTATATGTATGTCTAGCTCTTTCTGTTTAAATGTCTTCACTTATAGTATCAACTATCTCTGTCTCTTCACACTTTGCATTAATTTGTTTATTCTCTCTTTATGTAGGTGGATAAGAGTGAGAAATTGTCTCTGTAGTGCCAATGTGACGAGGCACTGGAGTGAAGCGTGTGGAGGCCTGTCCTTCATTATTAGGCTCTGTACATGGGCTCATGTCCAAGCTGCTTGTATATACAACTCTAATTAAATTAAAAGAGACCAATTAGCCCCATACTCCTTTCAACCAAGCATGATTCACTGATTAGAACATTTTACCGACTCCTCTATTTCTTACACCTCTGAAAACAGGTCGAAACTTCACATATCAAAGTTGTGTGCTGCCACTGAAGTCGTGCGTTCTCCCTGATGTATCAACGAGCTTCATACAAAAGCACTCTTTATTGTTAAAGATCTCATCAACTCTAAGCTCCATCAGAGCACTGAACTATAGATTTGTCCATTCAGTCCGGGTATTCTCGATAGTGCTCTAGCGTTTTATAGTCTTGTAAAGAGGGAGAGGAAAAAGTCTATATATGAGATGCGCATTTCCATCTCTGTTTTGGGGCCAGGGAATACAGCAGCATCAACGTCACTGTGGACTATTATTAGAAGTAGCTAGGATGCCATGAAGTAAATGGTTATAAAAGCTTAGTTTCTGCCTTCAATAAAGGACATTTTACTAATATATTTGGAGTCATTACAATAATATAATATGTTATGTTATAATCATTTGTATATTTAGAATCAAATTTTGTTAAAGCAATTATAATCTTTCAGTTAGCCTCAAGTCTACACAATGGATTGCATTACGAATGACATTTGTATGCCTTTAATATTAAATCACAATATTGATCTGAATGATTTAATTTAAAAAAATGGTCTGCTGCCTTCTACGTTAGAAAACTGCAGTGCCCAATGGGAGATGAGCTCACCGTAAACTTCATCACATGGTTAAAAGTAAAAAGAGGATTTTGCATAATAGGTTAACTTTAAAAATCATTCAGATCAAGTCAGTCAAGTCATTTGCACTATACTGAATGTATTTTGTATTTTTAAAGGATGCTGCTGTCTCCCCTCAGACCTCCTCATTATAAGTCCCATCAGAACCATTTATTATCCCTTGACAAATTATTATAATTATTGGCAGACTAATTAGTCATACTAAATACCGTGCTGTTAAAATCTTCACAGCAGTTGATTTGTATGCATACCAAACTGACTTGGACACCAGTACTTACAACTCAAAATAATTTCGTTCACTTTTCCCATGTGGCGCCATAAGAGGCTTATGTGTTCACCAAACATTGATTGTATATTCTCCTCTGACATACGCATGCTGTGATGGTCATGCTTGTAATCCTGTTGGCTAAATATGCTTAGCTGTGAAAGCAGATTAAGACGTGGTTTGTGTTTTCTTGGCCAGATATTCCCATTGGCCTGCTGATGTGAGAGCTTCAAAACATCTGTCCAGATATAATGACCTGACGTTGCACTTAAAACTGTAGGCCAGATAGAGTAGATGGCCTGAAAACCATAAAAGCTTACGTTGACTGGCCGAAATGTGATGTAATGTGTAAATGTGATGTAATGAAAAATCTAATTGAAGGACATTTAAGAGGAGGAGTTGTTATTGTTTATGTGTATAAGGGGTGGGCAATATGACAAAATATTAATATCATGATTTTCTTGGAGCTAGACCACAATTTCAATATTTGGCTTGCTGCTGTGGTAGTCCTGTCACGATAATTACTATATCGACTTATAGAAAAAATATATTTTGGGGCTCAGTATTTATCGTGTGCATATTTTTGTTGCAATAATAGGGTGTTATCTGCCATTTTTTATGTAATATGGAAATATTTGAGCTGTAGAGGGATGAAAAAGGAACTACTTAGTATTATTTGTTAATTCTACTATTTATTTGTTACAGCTCAGGCTTTTTAACGATACTATTTAAAAACAGGTTTACTGGGATTATCCTGCTTTATTTTTTATTGTGTCAGTGCCAAAAAGTAGTTTCAAAGTTATTGTTTATTGTGATATTCCTCTGTAGCAATATATTGTGCCTCAACATTTGTAATCATGACTGTACAGCCAATATTTGCTGAATACATTATTTAGCTTTTAAAATCCACAGCAAAGCCACAAATTTATCTTAAATTGGAGTAAAAATTACAAATTGCATATCCCTTTTGTAAAAACTCATACTCATTTGTCAGTTCAAGACAAATCCGATGCACTGATGCAATCTAGGAATGACACACTGTTTGATTTCCACCATGTCACTCAGACCTAATGAATGCATAATAATAACATGTATAATAATGTAATGTTTATTCGCCATACAGCTTTGTGTTTATTTAGATAAGCATTTCATTAAAGGCTCTATATTATGCAAAATTCACTCTTGACCTTTATTGTTAGTCTGTCTACATCTCCAAAGCTCAAAATGCTCTGATCCAACTTGTGATCTTATGTAGTGGTAGTTTTCCAGGGCCAAAATTATCCAAATTATTCTAGTGAAGGTGTATGCAGTTTAAAAATACAATGAAGCATTTCCTGTATTACCACATGACTCCACAAGGTGGAACAGAATGTTTTTGGTTTGTGAGAAGAACTCAACCTATTTATGCAGTGTTTTATTCTTAGACTGTGTTGAACAAGTACACTTTTTTACTTAAAGGTGTGCTATGGAAGTTTTTCTAAGGGTAGTTCATAACTTTTCTCCATGGCTGCCTGCTTATAGTATGGCATCTTCATATCCGTATCCGTATCCGTATCTAACTCCAGGTGACGCCATCAGGCCAAGTAGTAAAAGGTCGGATCTGTGGAGATGCAACCCTGCCCACAGTAAGAATTCATGTATTTCCAAAATAAATTTCAATAAAAACACCAGAAATTTACTAAATACAATGTAGGTAGTACTTTTTATTGCCAGACTGTGACCCTTTAAATGTGACCATCCAGTAAAAACTATAGCTTTGATGTTTATACCTTAACTGTCCTTCACATGGTCTGAAAGAGAACATTGTTTCTTTTCATGAATAGGGTATAAGGTGCCTCCTCTATTGTGTTAATTTACACATCACAGCTCTCCATCAGTGGGATAATATGGTGATGTACCGCTGGTCTGTGGATAGCCTTTACACCAGGGTAAGTCCATGTAAATCCTAATACAGAGAAAGACATAAAGCCCCCTCAGTTATACCAGCAGTGGAGCCCGTCAAGATGCCGTGTGTAAATACTCTTTATATTGCTGTACATATGTGCATGCAAGTCAGACGTGCCCAGACTTGTAATTATGAAGTTAGTGTTTAGCCAGTCGCCGTAAACAATAATCAAGTAGAAGGAAATTGCCAAGTCTCTACTGCTTGGATTATTATCATTTACAGGAGGAGCTACATGCTAAAAAAAGGCCTAGAAAATTGTTTATTCACAGTAATGAATAATGCATAACAACAATAGAGCTGCTCAATATTACGAAAACAAGCATATGGTAACTGTAAAATTGCTTGTAGACTGCACAGCTACGAGGCACAGGCAAAACTGGCCTGTGATAAGACATTTGGTATCATGCCTAAAAACTCAAAATCCTTCATAAAGCAACAAAGCTAAATCTGTCTTTTTTAAATAAACAGGAGATAGAAGCAGTGGACTGAAAGAGGCCAAAACCTCAGCAACGGGCATCACAGCCGGGTGTGTAACAAGCAGCCAAGTGGAAGATGCCAGTCTGGTGAAGGGACCAGAAAATCAAGTGCAGTGGATTGTTTAGAGAATATACAATTCTTCCACCTCTGGCAAATAAGATGTTAAATGTTGTGGTAGTCATTTTGTATGAATATGAACTTTTTTCACTCATATAATGCACCATAACATCAAGTTCCCCATTATGAGGGATGACTTATGACATTAATATAAATAATTCATGTATGCACATATAATATAATGTGCCAACTTCAGTAATATTCAGTCATCACCTCATGTTACTCTTGTGAGGCGAGTCAGACCTACTGAAGTAATTATACAACACGGACAGGGCCAAGTTACTCACAGGGCTAACACTTTCACTATGCGTAATTCATAAGAGTTTTGTCAAAGTATGCTCCTACGTTAACATTGTGTAAGGAAATCTGAATATTTGTTAAATTAATGCAAAAAATGTAATTTGATTCTGATCAGACCAAAATGTTAAATGCCATTGAACTTCTGTTGCAGGCAGATCCCGTCAATACATATCTGATTATCCCAAATCTTTGTGGCAAATTTAGACGAAGTCAAATGCTAATGTTTAATTTTGATCTGATCACATCAAGCTCACTACAAGCTACAAGCCCAGATTCGGAGGCTTCTGTAAAATCCCTCAGCCCTCCTCTTTCACAACAGATGAACCATATCAGCGCTCACTCACAAGGACAGAGCAAACAATTCATTTACTGTGCCCTGTTTACACTTGCAACTCTAAGATACAAGCCGGAGGAAGGAACATGAGAAAAAAGGAAGCATAGCGAAAACAAGACTGGCAGACGCACCGCTCTCTATATTGGACAGAAGTGCTGTTGCCATAGTAACCGGCAGCCCTCAAACGGTATTTGGAGCACTGAGCGGAATTACTGCCGAGGATTTGATGTTCGGTACACATCTGGGGTCAGCTAATATGGCGCTGCAACCAGTTACTATGAGCCCACCCCGTCGGTGCATGGTGAAAATTCCATGTACTCTAAATGGGATGCAGGGCTGGCCCCAGGTTAGACCAACCACACACATACAGCGGCGACACAACGCTGCAGCTCTGAATACACCTTTTATTGGCTCTTCTCCACTGGATGTGGAGTTCAAGGGCACAGGCTTTTAGTAGAAACAAAGCGCATCCAGTTGTTTAGTGTTTGCTCTGATCAAAGTCCACAGAGGCCAATTCACCCACTTAACAACATACAGACTGCATTGATTTACACCAGAAAAAGAGGCCGCTTTAAAAAGGCCTTTAGTGTGCTTTGGGATTATCTGTGACTCAAAGAACATGGAAACGATGGGGTTGTTTTCCTCCAAGCGTTCAGGTTCATTACAGTCTTAGTGATACAACAGCCTTTTGTTTCAAACCTGTATGCTGTGCCAGATGCATTCATGTAAAAGAAATGTACCTTAAACAACAAGGTTAAGGGAAATTTGTCCTCTGCATTTGATCCATCCTTCAATGCAACTGGGGAATCTCTTTATGAGTAGTGAGCACTGCAGTGGAGTGCTCGGGGACCCATCTCTGTAATCTTGTTGCTGGGCTTGGTCAGGAGGACTACCTTAGCTGGAGGATTTGACCTGTTGTGCATGATTTGAAAGAAAGGGATTTGACTGCCAACCTACTAGTATTTTACCATGTCAATAAAACCTATAAACAGCTGATCACAAGACTTGAGACAGTTTTTTTTTTTTTTTAAACAAACAAACATTAGCCTTATTAGAACTACTGCAATGTAGTACTAATCAATACCAATATCAAAATTAGTATAACAAGATTAAACTAAAAACTCAAAACAGAAAATAAAGCATATGGGACATTTCCGAAATAGTACTGCACCACTGTGTATTTGACCTCTGCAGTTTGGTTGTGCATTTTGAATGATACACAGTTTTTTTATTTTTATTTAAAAGGTTGGAAAATATGAGAACTGCATTTATTGTCACTGCCCATTCTGACTTAAAATCTGCAACAAAACCACAAACCAAAAATTGAATGATATATTACTAATCAAGTTTAGATATATCCACAATAATAATCAATTTATTCTTTCAAACTTGTTTCTTTCTGTCACTCTTCATTTGCCTCCCTTTTCTGGGTCTTCTTCCTCTTCATGGGCTTAAACCTTTGACTTATTTCATTCTTAACCCTTGAGTTGATAAATGTGTTAAAAGGGTTCAGTGTCACAGGCACATTGTAATTTAAATATTTGAATGTTGGTTTTAGCTCCAGTGGGATGGAGAGCACTTTGAATACATTTTTAGCCTCCAGTTTTTCCCACAACCCTTTTCACACTTGTGCTCATATACTCTATACTGTATACAGTAGAAATAGAGATAGAAAGGAGATGATAGGATGATTTTTTTTGTGCGTAATTGTTAATTGTCAGTTTCACCTGTTGTGATTGGGCTCCACTAACAACAACAGTGAACTTTTGTATAATGAAGCTTTAAAGATTGGTTACACTGTCAGTCTGTCTTTAAATGTTGAAGTTTAATACATTTTTAAAGAGTGAAGACTTTTGGAGACTAATATCATATAGAGTTCTTTCTTTTTGGATAGCATGATCTTAAAACTGTATCTTCCACTTGCAGGATACACCACAAATTGAACTACCATTCACTATTTTTATTCCTGCTTATCAGAAACAATCAAGCAATTTTCACAATAAATAACTATAACAAGCCATTATTCTATTGATCTTAAAAGAACTCAATTTATTTTGACTGCCGAGTGTCTCCAGTGCTCTGTTATAAAATGGCTCTCTCTTGTCTGTGAATATTTGATAGAGAATATCCCAGCGGCTCAGTGCATACAGTGGGGATAAAAGCCCTACATTTCTACACTTAGATCCGGGTGGTTTTGTAGAGCAACACCCTCTCTGGTCTCACACGGCTGCCCCAGACTTTCCTGCAATGCTTAAATATTGTTGTGCATAGAAATAAACAAGTGCTCACGGTCATTTGTCACTGTCAGTACAGAACAGGGCCTGGCGTTTAATGAAAACTCATAATTGTGTTAATAAATGAGATTATTATCTATTCCCTCTGTAGCCCATTCCTTGTCCCGTGTATTATTCATCATGGAGGACTCTTGCCCTGGCTTCCTGGGGCTATTTTTATTCAGCATACCATCACTTTAACTGAGCGCCCATGTCCCCTGCTGTGCTCCTGGATCATGGATTACTCACGGTCCCCTCCCCTCTGCTCTGCACCTCCACAGCGAGACCCCTGTGTTTTAAACCCACTTCTCCTTCTCTAACACTCCACTTAGCCCTTTCACTCCTGTCCTCTTTCTCCTGTCTTTCAATCATTCATACTAATCTGCTGGGAGTGCACCCTACATAACTTAAAACTGCCCTCGCCTGCTGAGTGAACACGCCTAACCTAAGTCAGCATCCCATGTCCATATGGTCCAGCAGAGTAAAGGTCTTCACTTCTGTTTTTTGTACAATTCTTTAAAATGAACAGAAGTAAAAATATGACTAGTTCCTATATATTGTCTTATTTATTGATATATTTGCTCACATTTAATATATTGTGCAGTATTTTATTATACATTATTTTCATTTGCAGTCATCGTCTTTCATATACATTGTAATAACAACATTCTCAGTTCTTTTTCATAACTTAATGGTGCTCTATGTAACTTTTTAGTTCGGAGTCTGTCATCTGCCTATTTCTATGGATATGTCATTGCTCTGCCTGGAATGTTCCACAGTATGACATGTAACAGTTCTACCTTACATTTATTCAATATGTACAGGTAGTTTTATAGCTCAAAAATACCAAGAAAAACAGGCATTCTGTGTGCAGGGTTGTTTGAAACATTCCAGACAAAGCAATAACATCTCCATGGAGAAAAGTCAAGCCCCGGGGTCTCAAAATGGCACATGACTCCAGATTAGCCTAACCTGGCTAGGTACATCCGGTAGTTCCGGGCCAATTGAACATGAGCAGCTGAGCTACCGCCTATGAGACTTTGCATGACAAGAGCGAGCGTAGCGGAGTGCCGCGAAGGAGCCAAGGGAGCGAGCCTGAACAGGAGAGTTGACCCGAGCAGAGCCAATCCCCGTGGAGCAGTCGGATCGCGTTCAAACCATGGATCTGTTATAAATATATCGATTATGAAATCAAACCGGTTCACGCTTTAGATTACTTTTGACTTTTTAATATCTCTGACTTTTCAGAAAAGTTTTCATATATCTTTCAAGACGACTGTTGGTTATTGAATTAATGAGGATATGACCATTTGATTTGACTATTGATTTGATTATTGGTATAAACAATAAAAACTGTTTTAGGGGCATATCCAGGTTTAGTCACTGGGACTAAATTTGGAGCTAATCCTGGACTAAATCAGGGCTATATAATAATATTAATATTAATAATAATCATTATCATAGCTTGTATGCTCAGTGCTAAGTTGACAAGTACATTTTTTAAAATCTATTGTCTCATTGTATGTTTTTATTATAATGTTATTTTTAGTTTTTGCATATGTTATTGCCACAAGGTGGGAGGGAGGGGGGCGAGAGAGCTGACCCGGACGATGTTGTCGGGATAGGCAGTATAAATAGGGCTTCTGGGTAATTGAAGGTGTGGTCGAGATGAGCTGTGGTTAGCTGGCGAGGAGGATGAGGCATGGTCCAGCTCCTGAATCTAATATATATATAAAAATATATAATGATAAGGTGTAATATTAGACGCGGTGACAGTGTTCTTTCAGGGCTGTGGCTATATCTTTTTTTTTTTTTTTTTAATCATTCCCCAGTTTTGAGAAATTAACAAATAGGCCAGGGCAGTCAAACTTTATGGTAGGATGACCAATCATGCCCCGCCCCCGAGAGAGCCTGAAATTTGCTGAAATCCAACAAGACACTGACATGATCCCAGACAGGACAGCGGCTCTCTCTGCAGGAGACATGCGCAGTAGAGCGCGAAGTGACGGGGGTGCAAGAGCGAGACAAGACAAGTGGAAGAGATGATGTGCTGATGAAAATGCTAGTTTGATTGTGTTTTGAACAGTTATTTTGCGCTTCATGCACACACCCTTCTCATGGAAAACACACAAAGAAATCCATATGATGCAGCTTTTAAGTTAAAGGCAATTAATCTGGTTGTCGAAGAAGGAAATAGAGCTGCTGCACGTAAGCTTGGCATCAATGAGACCATGGTGAGACATTGGCGACGGCAGCGTGACGAACTTACAACTTAATGCAAAAAGATGACAGAAGCTTTCAGAGGCAATAAAAGCAGATGGTCCGAACTTGAAAACATTCTTTACGCTTGTGGCTTATAGTCAGGTCCGGCCTATATATGTACATTTTTTTTCTTTTCAAATTTAGTTGAAGCAGCTTATATTCAGGTGCAGTCAATAGTCTAGAAATTACTGTATTTAATGTACCTTCCACCAGACATTACACAATGCACCTTTAATACAATTTGAGAAAAAAAAAAGTTAGTTTTGCAGTGGTCACACTACACACAAAGTAACGACAGTTTCTATCATTAAATATGCAGATTATAGGCCAAAACACATTGATTGTGCATACTGTGTATCTTGGGATCAGGTTCATTCCAATGAAGTGGAAAGGTAGCTGATTGATTATTGGTGTACTATAAAGCAGGGAGGTTGGATATGAGTTTAAATATCCACAAATTAACTCTTTCTGACATTGTCACCTTGAAATCTCAGGTTTATTATGTTTGGATTGATTGTCCTCGACCTCTAGGTTAACAATGTGCCAAAAATCATTATTAAGATTTTGTGAGCCAGATTGCAATGGGAAGTCAAAAGTTTTCTTTTTGTAAATTTTCCGATCCCTCACCCGGATGTTCTGCCTCAGGGCCTTCTCATCCATCAAAGTGACAGTACAAAGTGGTAAAGGCAGCAGAAGTGTTGGCATGCTTCTCAAGATGTTGAAGTTAATGCTTGATCTGATTCATTGGCCTGACTTTTACCCCACATGCCACCATGACTCTTCGGGGGCTGTGCTATTGACCAACCTCAAACCGCAACAAATCCCTTATATGTTGGCCTCTTGCACACATTCTTGGAAGTCTGTAGACCTGAGACCAAGTGTGAATGTACAATTTGCTGTAATGTCCATCAACCAAAAACATTATTTAGAGAAATATGTCAAACTCTGTCCACTAAAAAGTTACTTTAATCAGCCTTTATATGGAGATAAAATGCTGTAACACAGATGACTAGCCTCAGGGTGTTCAAAAATTATACATTTTCCAACACATGTGGGCTTTAAAAATAGTCTTAAAAACACTGTGTGTGTCAACTAGTTCCTTAATAATGACTGCTCTCTGCTTTCTCTGACGCACAATGAGCTCAAGGCAAGGGAACATGTTTTATAGGACAGATTACATCATCTTCCTTCATTAAACTTTTACTTTTAGGGGGTAGAAAAAGTGATTAGTGAACTGCCCTTAAAACTAGGGCTGCAAGATTGAATCACAGTTGAATCGAAATCGTAATTTGAATGAACTAATTAGCAAATAGCAAAAGTAATGCCTGCAGTTTGCGAAGTAAAATGATATTCTCCACAAACAACAAAATATCCTGTCTTATTCCGCATAAAAACCCTGAAGTTTAGAGCTGTGAAAACATGCTCTGAAATTTGTGATTGTTGTTAGGGATGCACCGATATGATACTGGTATTGGATACCGGTGCCAATAAGGATCAGATATCGGCCCTAAGATATTGGTTCAGTCGATATCTCATTTTGCTCTATAAGCTGATGTAATAAGATTATTTACTGGCCAATTTTGGCCCAAAACACCCTGTAATATTAAAATTCTGTTCTTATGTAACAGATAATACTCCCTACAACTGTACTCCAAGTTAATCCCAAGTAACGGATTACCTCACACCCTGTCAATCAGCATAGTATTTGCACGGTCGTTCTTGTTTCTTGTATATAGCTGTGACTATATAGTTTATTACTTTATTACTTATATTTCTATTTTATTTTGACTTGTACATATACATTTTATAATTATGTCTCATTTGACACGTGTCTCTTGCTCTTTTTGCTACACCATCTATTTTTGTTACTCTGTTATTATATTATATTGTGATGTCTGAGCTGCTGTGTCCAAATAATTTCCCTTGTGGATCAATAAAGTTTGTCTAAGTCTAAGTCTAAGTCTAATGACACTGATGATGATAAATAACTGTTACAAAACACACAAGTTTTTACCATATGCTGTTTGTGTTTAAAGGAAATAAATAATATTTTCAGTCTCTGCTCTAGTATCAGTTAATATCGAATATCGACAGACACTTAAAGCCAAAGTATTGATATCAGAGCAGAAAAAGCAGTATCGGTGCATCTCTAATACTTTTATTAATTTGTCAGTTCATATTTACATTTTTTGTCTGGACCGCAAATGAGATATTTTCCCCAAATTTCTCTGCCTTACTGAACGCCCTTACTTGTCACCTTTTTCCAAATATTCAACATCCATCACTACCCTTGTCTTACCCCCCACCTCTGCCTTCACATTAGCCTGGCCTCTGTGCGTTTAGCTGCGTCTTGGCTCAGCATTCTGGGGTCTCGGCAGCTGCTTTAGGGAGCTGTGTACGTCTCAGGTGGAACAGGTGATGCTGGAGGCGTGTGCGTGCTGACCTCACTGTGTCACTTTCACTCCAGCTCACATCAAGTTTGTGTGAGACGCCCTCTATGTCCTTGAGGCTTCTTTCAAGCTTGTGTGAGCAGCACAGCCCAAACTTCAGAGCGGCAGAACGCCATGATGGAAAAAAACACAGCTAGTAGTGAATGTGGTTATGAATGTGGATTGGATGTTAGACTACTCATTTTACCAAAACACAGTTAAGACCCTTACATTTAAGATTGCAAGAACATTCATGCTTCACTTGTTTTCCCAATTTGGCAATATTTTAGGTTTAAAATTTTTACTTTCTGGTTGGAAATCGACATCACACTGTGGAATTCCATAAGTTTTACCTAGCAAAACTCCTCTAATGTACACAGAAATTATTGTCTAACAAATATAAGAAAAAAAACAAACAACAACTTTATTTTGTTGAATTCATATTCAAAGTATCACAAAAAATGTGTTTCTTATATGTAAATTGTGCCTAACTTTTAGATAGAATACAACTTAGTATGATGTCATTTAAATGTTTACAACTCTATTTTTTTGGAACTTTTTTTTTTTTCAATTTATCCCTTATCAGTTGTTTCTTGATTGGTGAAAATCTATTATATTTACAACAGTTATAATCCCCCCAAATTAAGTCAAAATTAGAGAATCATAAAAATCATATACACTTTTAGGTTTTCTAAAGAGCCTATCATACGAGCTTTAAATATCTTTTAAGAGGTAAGTAAATCTGCCTGCTGCATTAAACCGAAAAGGACTGAATCATGATATGACAGGTTTTCAGATTGGAAACGATGCATGAGAAGGGTCAGCCACTGGCAGCGCTTCAAAGAGGCCCGTTTGTGCCTCCACCACTCCACTCTATCAGCCGTGTGTCCTTCCTGTGTCTCTCTCTCCCTCATCAAACATCAAACAAGCTCCAACATCGCCCCACAAAAACTTGGAAATTCATATAGAAGTCTCCAATATCAGTATGTTTACGGCAGGCTTGCTAACACCAGTATCCTGAATTATAAGCCTGGGTTAGCTCCTTGTGTTTGTGTGTTGATCTTTGTGCATCTGTGAGTCATGGTGAAGGTGCTGGAGCCCATCTCTATCACTGTCTCTGCTCTGTGCTCCAACAGACAGATAAGATTATAGCATTTAGATTCAGAAAGCCACATTCTCTCAGTTCCCCATAACTCCATCTACCTCAGCCGCTCTATCTGCTAAGCCTGCTATCTCTCTGCCTGCATTTGTTTGGAAAAAATAGTCAACATTATTCAGATATGATGTACATGATGTACAACACTTTTTTCTGACTCAGGTGCTTCTATAAAATGATTTCAAAGATGTGCTTTTCTTTAGGCTTTTCCAGTTGTGCTTCACTTCTTTCGTCAATCACCAACGCTATTTTTCTGGTACAAGGTCGGCACAAATGTTTCCAGGCCCTTTCTACTAAAACAAGACAACGTGAGGGAATTGTAAATTTTGTTCTGTTTTAATTTTTTTATGAGTTTGCATTTGTTTCTCACACTTTCTCACACTACACTAATAAAATACAACCAAGAGTATAGAAAATAAAACTTTTTTATTTGAGTTTTATTTAGTTATTCACAGATTAAAAACAAGCAGCCACTTTTAGGGATGTCAAAGTTGTTTGGTTGGTTTGGTTGGTTTGGCTAATCAATCAGGCCACAATATAATCCATAGAACCAAAACTAATCTTCTTGATAGCTTCAAAATGATCAGTATCATAGCTTCAAATTAGTCATTCAAAGGCCATTCAGGTCGGTCTGTCTAGTTCATCTTTTGGTGGCCATATTTGTTGTTTTTAATTGTAATAAAAACAATTACTTGTCAGTTGTCATCAGCGTTTCATTGCACCTCAATGTGATTGTGGCTCGTGGTGGCATCTCTAACCTGGTATGATTCACCTCCATGATATAGCTGTAATTGTATCAGCTATGGGCCAACAGTAATCTTATTATCTGCTGTTAACAGAGTAGGTGGGGCTGGACAGTGATGGGGATCTCCGGGGGCCAGATTACCTCAGCATTATCCACTCAAAATACAACATTATCACCTATCACAAGCCAGAGGTGTCGATTGATCCAATCACATTGTTCCTCTAGTGATGTGGGCCTATCCCATTGCCAGTTAATTAAAGCTCAGAGAACAGAGCAAGAAGAGCCTGCTGGTCTGTTACTGTACTGCATTCTCAGGTAAATTTCAACTGAGACTACAGTAAATAAAAATCAATACAATCATAAACCAGTATGGCCAAACACAGATAAAAGGTCATCCAAATAATGTTTTAATTACAGCAAAATACCAGACAACCTTTGGAGATTCACAACTGACAAACACTTGATTTCTTCATTTTTGACTCATGAAGATAATTTCTTCCATAAACACCCTCATATCTGGAAACTATTATCCATTACACCTAAGATACAAGAGTTTATAAGAGATTTATGAGTGTGATACATTTGTACAGACTTGTTGAAAAAAGTCTGAACATTAAATACGCCACTTTTTCCTTTTCTTACCTGTACTCCAGCATTTGTCGCCTTAGCTGTACTCCAGCATTTGTCGCCTGTGACTAAAGTATGATGTACAAGTAAAGTGTGGCACAGCGCTGCTCTGGTTAAAGGTTACAGAAATAGCAGTTTGTTGGATGTCTTGTAATGGCAGACGTTTCTAACTAGCTTCGCTTGAGCCTAAGCTAAGTGGCTCCCCTGAACACAGTTGGGTGTTTTTGTTGAAAATGTCATCTTTGTTGTGACTAGCCTATAGGTGCGCCGTTGCATGACAGAAATAGAAACAAAGGTCAATGTGGCATAAAATTGACATCGCTTAATGTAGCAATGGTAATGAGCTGACCTTTCATGTGGAGTATGTCTTAGCAGCACTGATGGAAGATGATGTTTTAAGTACACAAATAAACAACGGTGGAGATTTTACTGCCAAATTAAAAACTGTATTTTTTGCTTTTTATTTAGTGTTTTTCCTCAGGCCAGCTCTCCAGTTCTTAGTTCTCCCAACAACATTTTTTCCTTGTAATCGCTGACCCGTTTGTGCATGGTCCATAAATTAGTACAGCTGCACAGGATCGGAGCAGATAAGTGATGGTCGTTTGAAGCTCAGTGGATTGGGTCTCACATCGTGCAGCTCTGTGTGAGAAATAGTGCATTAAACAGGCGGAGAGCACACCTGACTGCTGTAGGTATAGGGCATGGTGTGTCTTATGTAATCCTGTTTGAAGTTGTGCTATGTTTTTTTTAATTTATCTAATAATATTGTGCATATGTCTGTGTTTGTATGATCAAAGTAAATCGAAAGGGTCATCTGGCTGTGTAGGTAGTATATTCTTGTCCTAATTGACACTTTAGTCTGTAGGGTTCATTTTCACGGATTTATTATTCATATTTTTCCCAATCAAAATAATAAGCCGGTAAATGGTCACATTTTTACATAGCGCTTTTCCACCCTCAAGGCACTCAAAGCTCTACATCAAGGAACCATTCACCCATCCACACATTCATACACCAGTGTACAGAGACACTGGGGGTGAGATGTGTCAAGTGTCTTGCCCAAGGACACAACAACAGTATTCATCTGTGAGAGCTGGAATCTAGTTTATTTTACAGAGACCATGTACAGCATTAATCATTCACACAAACAAATCATACAAACAAACAAAATGTCAACGCAAATACTGCTAAAAGAAACTTTGCCTCTCACTGAACTACTAAAGTGTTTATTTAGCTAAAGAGACTTGACCAAGTAAAAAAAAAAAAAAATGCAAAGACTTGGATTCAAAGTGAGTATAGGACTCAGACACTTTTTACATCGTAAACCACCTGTACTGGGACATGATTAAAAGGTCAAGAAATGTTGGGTAATGATAAATGATGAATTTGATATTGTAATAAGAGTAAGCCCAACTGCCCACTACTAGTTCTAATGTCATATAACAAACAACCATTCTTTCCTATTTTATTTTACATATCTTTGCCTTGATGAGACAAAAGGTTACATGACCGGGCTTTAGGGTTCACAAATTGCCCCAAAATGCCAAGTTCTTACATAACCGAATTGCATGGTAAAAGTGAACATTGATTTGTATTACACTGGATGAATCAGATTTTTTTACTCTGTGATAGATGGAGATGTTCAAAAGCAGCTTAGATCTGCAGCCAAAATATTCAGGTTTGGGTTAGACATCACTCAGTTCTGGGCTGAGAGATGAGAAAATGCATTTCTTGAGCATTACATGTTACCTTTTAATATGAGTCAGGGTCATATTTGACACCATATCTGTCCGTCTGTCCTGTGCATGTGGTCTGAAAACAATCATAATTTTGCTTAGATCAATTCAGTATTCTAGATTTGAAGTGATGCTAATTACCTATTGCCTCCTTGCACTACTGTTCTCACCATAGCAATAGTTGAAAGTCAATTTTGCTACTTAGGAAAAGTCTCCATTTCATGGATATCATTTCGATACCATAATGATGAAAAAGAAAACAAAAACATGTTCATAAGATTTTTTCAGTATTGACAACAACCCTACCTTGTACTAGAATGACTGATCATGTGCATGTGCAGGGTCTGTGGACAAAAGACAAGCCGCCAAGTGTGTATCTGACTGCAAAATAGACCATTTTAGCCTGTTCTTATTAAACACTATGAATGCTGAAGCTAAACTTTCTGGTGGGGTACACTGGACTGCTTATCAGAGTGAGTATGTAGGACCATGCATAGAAATGAGCTCTCATTATGTTCTGCTCTGCGCTTTTGTCTTTTCTTTTATTCACTGCGCTTTTCCCGTTTTTGTTGCAGCCATGTCTTGTCTTCAGAGGGAATAAAACTGGGTCATATCTCCTCTCCACTGCGGTTTAAATAGAAAAAATGGAAGGAGATGGAAAAGCAAATGCATGGGAAGAAAGTGCTATAGGAGCGTGGTCATTCACTCACTTTCTGGAGCGCTCTGACACAGCAGCGCTTAAGCCAGAAGCACTTGAAACATATCTCTAGCACTCTTTGAGTCTGATCCACTATTGTGTGTTGTTTTTTTGTTTTTTTTGCCATCCAACAAGGTGCACCTCAGAGAAGCTTTTCCCCATCTGCTATGTCTTTATCTAACATTTCAGGGCTTTGAGCTTGAACTACCCGCTGCCATGGCTCAACAGCTCTGTTACATTCACTGAAAAAGGGACGCATGCACAAAATATCCACATAGTGTGAGGTTTAAGATGACATCACAACAGTCTATTGGCCATCACAACAGTGGCCAGTAGAATATTGTGTGTGTGTGAGTGTGTATATATGTAGTATGTATGTATATGTATATATATATTATATATTATATATTATATAATATTATATATATATATATATATATATATATATATATATATATATATATATATATATATATATATATATATATATATATATATATATATATAAATATATATAAATATATATAAATATATATAAATATATAAATATATAAATATATAAATATATATATATATATATATATATATATATATATATATATATAAATATAAAAGAGAGAGAGAGAGAGAGAGAGAGAGATAGAGAGAGTTAGATATGGGGCACCACTGATGCCTTCACCTTCCAGGCCCTTCTCCAGCTCTTTCACACACGCACACTCACACTCACACACACACACACACTCACACACACACACACACACACAAATGGGGGCAGTTAAAATCCCTATAGTTACAACGCTAAGTTTTGATGTTATATTACCAGTTCTGAGGTCTAGTCACTAAAAGTAATCATCAGGTTCAACATTTTTTTCAACTTCACTTTTGCATAATTCATGGCAAAATACAATGATATTTTGCTCCATCTGGGAGTGTGACATAATGATAGGGCTAATTTTTCCCCATATTGATCTATTTCCATTTTGGATAAAATTTTCTTCCATTTTGAAAACATCTACTGAGGGCAGGGTGCTAGGATCACATTTTTTTGTTGTTACAGAACCAATAATTCTGTAGAAATCCATATTTGAAGTTTGAAACGCGCCTGTACAATATAAGCCTAATTGCAAGCGCACGTTACCTTAGAAACACATGCATGGCTGTGTGCTAAAATAGACCTTAAGTTTCACTCATAAACAGTGAGATTATAGTTGTTTACTTTGCATGACTAAAATTATGATGATAAGAAGCACGGGAGAGACAGAGGGTAAAGGCGCAGCAGTACCTTTGGATCTGGATGTAAAACAAAATCGTGGTGCTTTTTGAGGGCCTGGTGTTGATATGCGAGTTTCATGATTTCCCCTTGCAGGATTCTGTGCATTAAGTGTTGTGCTTGATAGTCAGGACTGACACATGAACAGATGGTGTTATGTCAAAGTAAACATATGTGTTTTAGCATTGTTCATGACGATGTGTATGTGGACATGTCTGACAGCTGTATTTGTCAGGTGTGGGCTTGTGCTGCTGGGGGATTAGTCGATTAGAAAGACAACACGGTGAGAAGGGAGGATGGGCCAGATCAGATAAAGCATGTTTAGAGCAAACAAAAGCCCGCCGCTGCCATGTCAGAACATCTCCAGACCACTTTGATCTGTTCACACTTCCTCTGTGCCAACAAAGATCTCACTCACTCTGGAGACAGAAATCCCTCTCTCCAGTCCTGACAGATGTGCATGTGTGTGCTTGGGTGTTTATGGGCCAGTCAAGGCTATTCTCACTTTAATTATCTGACAAGCTCTCTCTCTCTCTCTCTCTGTCTCTCTCTATTGCTCTCTCCCTCTCTTTCTCGCTCTTTCTTTCACTCTCTCGCTCTCTCTCTCTCCCTCTATCTATCTTTCCAGAGGTTGTGCTTGTCCAGCAGATTGTTAACAGTTTGCTGTTCAGAGGATGCTGTTTGAAAACAGACTGCTTACTGTTTACTTACAATTAATATCTAGGTGACTAATTAGAGGAAGAACAAATTTCAGTTTTTTTACTGCCTTTAAATTTAGGTAGGCTATACCTGCATTGTTTGATTTTATCCACTGTCTCATCTTCCCTATCTGCCAATCAACTCATCACATTTTGTTGTCATGGGGATAGTAGGAGGGGTTTTTATTATTTTGTATTATTTTTTGCACGACTGGCTGATCGAAGTTCATTCCTTTCTCTTTCCAAAATTAGTCTGACTCCAGGGACTGAGGAATGATTAAATTTGTTTGTGAAGGACACTTACGAAAAACAACAACACAGTTTCGCTCAATAAGTAATTTTCACAGTAGGTGTAAAGACTTAATTTAATTTGAAGAGCTAGGCGGACCCAGCTTCAACATCATCCTACAGAAAATCACTCCTGAAATGAAAACATTAAGCATGCAATTAGGGCTGGCGATATGGCGCTAAAAATATAATTGTGTTCCTTGACAATATGCTATGTTGGTGAAAACGTCAGATTTCTGTTTGCTGGCTAGGTCTAGGTCATTGACATTGTGATCTAAGCTCTAATTAGACCGGTCACAATAATTACTGTATTGAATTATTGTTTTTGTAGTAATCCTACTATTTATTTATTGCAACTCATGTTTTACTTTTTTTTTCAATCACTTTGACACTAAAGTCCAAATGTCTGCACAAATTTTCAAAATTTACAACTGAAGGAGCAAATATTCCTGTCATGTTGGCACAACCTTATATCGGTTCTCAAGCATTAACTCTCAGATCAAAACTACTAAACACTTTTTGTACTACCTAAAACAACTGTAACACACTGTAGTTTGTGTACCTAAATACTGCACAGTGCACACTTTGACCAAAATCCATAGACCAAAAACACAAAGAACAAAACTGAAGGTGAAGGAATCACAATATGAAGAGATTTCATTTCCCTCCCTCTCAAACCATCAGAAACAGTGTAATAGTGGTCCAACACTCCCTCACACTGCATGTCTAAAAGTGTGGGAGCATTCTCCGGCCAGTGTCTGGATGATGGTTATTTTAACCACAAAGTGTCCTTTTTACAAGAGTGTTTTATGTTTTGTTCACACAGTTAAAATTTTCAAACATTCTGAATTGTTGTGTGTCTTGTATGAATAGTTTTGCGAAAGTGTGAAAAAGATTTGCCAGATTTATAAAAAGTTTCAAAAAACGTGCCAAAGCAACTGGGAATATTCTGCTTTAAGGCTATTGTGTCAGTAGTCAGTTACATAATTTATTTTAATATTTTTATTTATATAGAACTTGCTTCAATTGTGATCAGATTTTTTTTTCGGCCACCAATTTTTCACACAAAATGCCTTTAAGTGCACTAGTCATGTGGGTTACTGTAGGAGGAATTCACTGGACTACTGGGTTGTTGTTCTTTGCATCCTCCATGATAAGATTTACTCAAAAAAAGTGGATCGTGCCCTTGGGTAATCTTAGGTAGAACATCATTGTTGTATTTAGCTTCCTTAGCTAAGTTCCTCCTTAGTCTGTTTACCCATCATGCATAGCTCCTTCAGCCATACAATATTTACATGGATGTCATGTAAATATTTGAATATATCAGTGCTATAATGACTGAACTGTAAAACCAAAATGCATTATTTATCAGAATGCAGATTCAATTGGATTTATTATGAGGCTTGTCCAATAAAAGACCAGATATGTGCAAGGCTCATAAACTTGACTGTGTGACATGATTGTGAAAAATTAAACAGGACAGGAGTAAGCATCAAACCACTCTTTATAGTAGAGTATAATGGCTGTGGATGTGTCTGTGTGAATTATTTTCTGTGTGCCATTTTGAAAGGCTCTGCTGCATTATTTAAAGGTTGTATGGAGGATTTTTTTTGTTTAAAATTGACACTGATAGCATTATAAAGATAAAGCAGCCTTGTAATTATGATGACAAAAAAAAAAAAGAAAGAATGAAAATCCATCAACTGTGGATGTGGTGGGGCCAGATAAACATCGTTATCTATTGGCTGTTAGGTTGTCAATCAAACTCCCTATGTTTCTAGCGTAACTGACGTGCCGGGGCACTGGGATTACGTGGTTTACGTACGTCTCTCACATATTCCACAGATGCAAGACGCTGTTTACTCAACCAACGCAGCGGTTCTCAGGGGCTTTTTCCAACTGTAGCTTCCTCGCAGTTAGCACAAAGTTTGTTGCGATGGCAAACAAGAATCCACTACCAGTTACCTGCAAAAGAAAGTCAGTTTTTGAGGTCGCTGAAAGAAGAAGAGAAGGGGAAAAGGAGCAAAGCTAAACTCAGGTGATTCTCGGAGATTCCTTCCAGCGATGGCGTGCACTGAAGCAGAGGGTCTAAAGACTGACGCGTTGGTCGCTAAATTATAGTCACAGCAGTAACAGCGATTCAGCTATATAGCGTCGGCTATAAACAAGCAGCGTAAGTGTAAGGAGGAGGCGGGAGGAGGTGTTTCTACTTAAGGAGCTGTGGGGGAGTGGAGTGCTTTCACGCATGCACAACATTTGAAAAAGGACAAACAGTCGCTGGATTTCTCGTTCCTTGGAAAATCCTCTATACAACCTTTAACTACAAGTATGGTCTTGCAGTCTATTTTGGATTTGAGAATATGAGATAGGTTATTATACATTCTTTTAAAAAATATTTTCAAACGTTTTACTGCTTTCATGTACTGGAAAGCACATTGTACAGTTTTGATTCAGTTTTGGGCCATGTGAAACTACTCTGGGTATGTTCTTTTACTACCACCACTACTACTTAATACTACTATTGTAAAGCTAGATGTTTCAGAGGTAGTCATCTCGACACTTTTTACAATCAAGACATCCAGAAGCCATTTTCAATTTGATAGTACTGGTTTGAGACACTAAAATTTATACTATTCTGAGTTGAATAAGTCCTGCCCCTTGTGGACGGCAGTGTTGCTCTAAAACTCTTCCCTTTGTTGACATGAACAGAAACACAGGAGAACAAGATGCCAATTAAAACCATGATTTCTTGACTGAAGAGACTGAAAAAGTATTATCTTGTTAAATAATCAAATACATTTTTAACACTCTGTCCTTGCAT
The DNA here is from genome assembly GCA_029959045.1 of Taenioides sp. WSHXM2023. Lineage (NCBI taxonomy): Eukaryota > Metazoa > Chordata > Actinopteri > Gobiiformes > Gobiidae > Taenioides > Taenioides sp. WSHXM2023. Next base: position 36,668,196 of record CM057087.1, read on the forward strand.
TTAACTTGTATATCATCACGTGTCCTTGCATTTAACTTGTATATCATCACGTGTCCTTGCATTTAACTTATATATCATCATGTGTCCTTGCATTTAACTTGTATATCATCATGTGTCCTTGCATTTAACTTGTATATCATCATGTGTCCTTGCATTTAACTTGTATATCATCATGTGTCCTTGCATTTAACTTGTATATCATCACGTGTCCTTGCATTTAACTTGTATATCATCACGTGTCCTTGCATTTAACTTGTATATCATCATGTGTCCTTGCATTTAACTTGTATATCGTCACGTGTCCTTGCATTTAACTTGTATATCATCATGTGTCCTTGCATTTAACTTGTATATCATCATGTGTCCTTGCATTTAACTTGTATATCATCACGTGTCCTTGCATTTAACTTGTATATCGTCACGTGTCCTTGCATTTAACTTGTATATCATCATGTGTCCTTGCATTTAACTTGTATATCGTCACGTGTCCTTGCATTTAACTTGTATATCATCATGTGTCCTTGCATTTAACTTGTATATCATCATGTGTCCTTGCATTTAACTTGTATATCATCACGTGTCCTTGCATTTAACTTGTATATCATCACGTGTCCTTGCATTTAACTTGTATATCATCACGTGTCCTTGCATTTAACTTGTATATCGTCACGTGTCCTTGCATTTAACTTGTATATCATCATGTGTCCTTGCATTTAACTTGTATATAATCATGTGCTCCTGAAGATCACCCAGCATAAAACCCCACTGTCGCCAGTAGAGGGCGATTCACTGAGGGATTCAAACCCAAGACCTTCTGTCTCAGAGTCACTGTGGCACAAATGATAACACTGCACCAAAAACAGATCTTAAATCTTGTGTGATTATGTAGACTTGTGTGTGACTTCTTGGTATCCAGGGCTGCATTGATACTGTTGGTCTGTCATTGTTGCACACTCCCCATGCCCTTGTCAGTGTATGGGCCGGTTGCTCAGACAGGCCATAATGATCTGGCTGCTGTCCAAGTCTTTCCTCTACACCAGGAGGCAGGTGCAGCTGCTGGTGCCAAAAGTAAAAAGTGGTTGTTCTCTCGGCATTACTGCGTCTTTTATCAAACAAAACTGCGGGACTCTCACAACATTGGTTACAGAGTTTAGAGAATTGCACACCAGCTCTTCCAGCTAAACAGAAAAAGGAGATTTAGAAGACAACCTGCGGCACTAATAGAGACGTAATATAATCACTTTGGAAATACCTTTTATTAGAAAAAATACATGTCTTTTCAGTGTAGGAAAATAAATGTCACCCTCACTTACAAAGACATTTTTTTTACTTATTAAAAAGTGAAACCAAAATAAGTTGCCTCATCAATATACTAAATCTATATATCAAAGTGAAGTACTTTCCCCCCACTTACTGTTCTGTGCTAAGCATTAAATTGAATAGAGTAATTCTGCCACAAGATGCGCCTTGAGGTTTTAAGAAATGTCTTTTAAAAAGTAATATTTTCCCTTTAATGACCAGTATGGTTTTGTTGACTCATGTCATATAACTGATCATGTTCTCCTATGCCAAACACAGACAATTTCAAATGACAAAATCTCATTAAATCTGATCAATATTGTAATTATTATGCCAACAGAATAGCGCAAAAAAAAAAAAAAAAGAACTAGTTCATTTCAAATGGCTTGCAGTGGTCGAAAGTTATTCCTCACTTACTTTATGAATTCAGAGCATTCTAACTATACACAGCAATGAGTTCATAAGCTCTCTTCACAACTATCAGAGACCAGAGGGGAGTTTTAGCAGTCACAGTAAAGGTAAAATCAACTAGCATGCTAACCCATGCACTTCCTGATTATTACTTAATCAAAAAACTCTTTAAAATTACATAGGCAGAAGACAGTGGACTTATTTTGATCTCAAGGGCTGCTTCTGCCATTTATCTGAACGGGAGCAAGACACATTTTGCTCAGATATGTGGAAAAAGAAATCGGGTACGGGCCCTTTAAACAATCAACATAGAACAAACTGGGGTTATCATAGTAATTTTATTTATTTTAAAAATGCTGAATGAAATCAATATGGTTACAATATGTTAATATCCAATTCATATAGATTGTTTTAGTATAACCTCAGTTCAACTGCTTAGCATAAACTTGGAGTAGGATTCGAGAGCACAATAACCCTCATCCATCATAAAGGTAAAAATGTAAATCCATATCGATTTGAGCGTAGATGACCATTTCTGTAGACTGTCTCCCCTGTGCATAATGTAGGAGGGTGTAATGAGCGTGGTCAGTGATGTACAGCTAGGATTTTATCATCTGACTTAGAGCCAAGTTTGAATCCTTAAGTTCCCTCATCATGGCTTCATATAGGCTACAGTTCACATCCATCTCTGTCCAGGGAGCTCACAGGGCCACCACCCATCATTACCCCCTATGTCTGCTGCATCCCTGCCCCTCCCCTCCCGCACCATCACTAGAGGTCAGCGATGCTCACGCACTAAAGTAATTGAATTTTTTTGACCATGGCGAGTCATCATAAGTATTTCTCTGTACCATTTGGTGAACCTGGTCAGTTTGTCCATATGAGCCTGTGCTTAATAACTTAACCTCAAAGGAACTCCTGAATCACTCTGATGCTTTTCGCTATTAGAAAATACTATGATTGAATTATTGCCTTTGAGACATGCCTAAAATGTCACAATTTAATAACATCCTGGAAAGATGTCCACTGCAGATATCCCAAAATGTTTGTTATGGTGAGTCATAGTTAGCTGTCTGCAGCACATAATTGAAATACACATTAAGAAAGTATTGGGTATGTACTTGTATACTTTGCACAAGTATACACTACTCATTTTGTTTTACATCAATTTCAACTTCTTATGAGTGCCTGTGTAGAATGTTGGTTTTTTTTTTTTTTTGCCCATATACAAAACTGTAAGGACAGACTGCAATAGCAGAGATTTTTTTTTTCTGTTGCCAAACTGGCTGAATCACAATATCATTCGCACCATTATGGTGTGCACCCAAATAATATTGTTGAAAGTTCACAAGATAGATTTTTGTTAAATTGTTAGCATTGTTTGCAGCATGCTAAATACTCAAATCTCAATCCAGCTTGTAGTGCAAATTAATAAATCGCTGAATTTATTAATTTGCAAGCACACAGTCCTCTTACTTGCTAGAGGAAAATCTTTGTCCGTTATTGTCTATACCTGTTTCCTTGAATTATGTTGATAACTTTTAATTTCACACATTGTGCTTTAGGTATGTAAATTATGTTGTATTGGCTTTAAGGCAAGATCTGTGGTTACAGGTTGACCTCACAGAAGGGAACTGTAAGGAGAAAGAAATAGTGTAACTTGATGTTAAGCTATTCTAGAAAGCTGTTATCAGAAAAGACAACTATTTGCATCTGTAATTTGTGGTTCTATGTGAAACCTGAGGCTGCTGGCCGACGCCGAACAAATTGATGTCCTTGGCATAAATTGAGCGTTACCTTTACTGTACTTAATTAAGTGAATCATTTACTAGTCTCTTATCCGTCCAAGTGACAGCAGTTACAACAAATCAATGCTGTGCAAATGACCACCCCACTGTTTGCGTGAGCTGGGCACTTCTGTGTATAACCATCGTGTAAGCTCATATGCTGTGGTCACTTTGTGTATGTATCTTGAAACCCAGATGTCCCTGTTATTGCACCAGCACTGCTTTGTGAATAATGAATGTGTCCTGTTTTCTTCAAAGCTGTTTACCTCATCATCATTAAAAACAAAATGAGACTTTGGAGTTATAGTAACAGCTACAGTGGAGAGGGTTATAAAGTATTCATGTTAAGCCAAATTTAAGCCTGCTGTGTGGATGCACTTTTTCGCACTTCATGTGTAAGGACTTATCTCACTAGGAACTGTGCCTTTTTGTTGTTGCAAACAAAGGGTTGACTAATGGTTATTTAGCAACTAATCTTGCAGATAAATATGTTTTTGAACTCTGGAAAGATCAATGGATTTCTCATGACATAAAATCTTTCAAACTGAAAAAAAAAGTTTTGCATTTAATTTTCACCATTGTGACTGAAGTCCAGTGAATTCTTGGATCTTCTTTGAGAATTTGTACATTGACAAGCTACCATTTGTTCTTATTTATTCAAATCTTTTTCTACATCTAGATCTTCAATGTAGCTGGATCTTATGCTTGAAAACACATGCAATAATTCAGGAAGGGTCAAATATTTTTAATCTCCAATCATTTTGTTATTCCGTGCTTCACCATGACTAAAACCAAGATAAATTGCTTTCATATCTGTGGTGCAGAATAGTGATCACGGCACACACGCACACACACACACACACACACACGCATGCACACACACACACAAGCAGACCCCGTTTTGCACACGGCACGCTACGATCGAAATCGAAGTGAATCTACACAGATCAAGATGGGATCTAATTGACAGTGAGGCACCAATGCGGTTGTGGCCATACCGGCTTGTCAAAGTCTGATCCCGTCAGATCTCAGAAGCTCAGCAAGGCCGGGCCTGGTTAGTACTTCGATGGGAGACCGCTGGGAAAATCAGGTGCCACAGTGGGGCGCCAGTCTGCCCCAGGGCAGCTGTGGCTACAATAGTAGTTTACCACCACCAAGTGTGGAGTGAATGAATAATGATCTGTAAAGCGTCTTTGAGTGTCCAGAAAAGCGCTATATAAAACTGATGCATTATTATTATTATTATTATTATTATTATTATTATTATCATTATCATTATTATTATTATTATCATTATCATTATCATTATTATTATCATTATTATTATCATTATTATTATTATCATTATTATTATTATTATTACAGTGCACAAGTTCACACAGCCTGAATCAAAAGTGAATTTTATCATGAAAGGTGCTTTAATGAGAAAATGCACAAGGATCCAGCAGAGGCAGTGTGACTTAGAACCTGCACTATTTGAACATGTGAGTAGTGTGCTTATTATACTTGTTACAATGGCACAGCTTGTTGATCTGAGGAGCCATTTGCATGTGATATTAAAGTAAGGTGTTACTGCCATTTTAAAACCGCATCAATTCACCTTTCCCAATGCAGGGAAGGAGGGATAGGGAGAGGTGGGGGGGGGGGGCGTAATTGAATTTGCAAAGGCGTCCCACTGTTTGAATATGCAATTTGGTCAGCCACTGAAATCACTGGTCAACATCCTCTCAGCAGTGCATTATTTCAGCGAGATAGAAAATAATAATAAAAAACAAAAACAAAAAACAACACTGATGTATGAAGCTCTTTAGCTTCTGAGGCGTTCCATCATCTCCCAAAGTCCTGCAGCTTCCTCCTCCTCCTCCTCCTGCTTAAGCGAGGCAGCAACAGAGAGAGAGGGAGAGAGAGAGAGAGTCACGCTTACAAGCCAGCGAAAGAAGAGACGTCAAGAGGAGGATCTACATACACCGGGGAGGGAAAAAAAAATCTCTTCTTCTCTCCTCTTTTTCTCCTGCCTGGCTTCGCGCATCCTACCAGCAGCGGAGGAGAGAGAAGAGGAGCAAGGAGATTCTAGGCTGGCGTTGTAGTCCTACGCTCCAACCCAGCCTTGCCTTGCCTGCCGTTCGGTTGGCGGATCTCACAGTGCGCGCATCCAAAAAAAAAAAACAGAGCCTGCACAGTGACATCTCTCCGCAGCAGCAACCAGAAGAGGAAGGAAGACGAGCAAAACGAGGCAGGGGGAGAGAGGAGAGGCAGGATGCTTAACAACCTGACCGATACAGAGGAGGGGGACGGGGGAGCGCAAAGCCAGGGTAAGTGATGGGATGTGTCAGGCGAACGCACACACACGCAAGCACACACACGCGCACATATGGAGATTCACATGGTTATGCAAGACAAGCTGGTCATCTAAATCTGCTCAGCCAGACATACAAAGGTGGAATGAGTATTTTCCTAGCATGGTATTATAATGTCTGTGTATTAGTGGAGTAGGTTCGGTTGTTATAGAGGTGTACAGCACTCGGCCTGCTTCCTCCGTTACTGCTGCTGCTGCTCTTACTGCAAGGCTGTTGTGACAGGAATAGTAATGGGTTCACCAGCCTCTCACCCATTGCATACGATAGACAGGAGAGGGTATGGCCAGATTGGTTTCTGGGGCTGGCATGTTTTGTATGGCGTGCGTTCAGGCTGGAAAAAAGTGCCTTCCATTTTGCAGTCACTTGTATCACATTCTTTCATTTATGGAATCCAGTTCAATCCATCGCATCGTCTATTCTTTTATTCTTCATAAACAGTCTCTCCATATTTGCTATCCTGTGAACAGAAGGAATGGCCATACATATACACATGTAACCACAATTACAATTACAGATACTAGCTCAACCACCACTGCTAATCCGTTCACCCCCAGCTGTCAAAATATGCCCTCCGCTCAATCCCCGGAGTTGAGCCCATACAGGAAGCAGTCCCAGCAGACTGTACTTCTGGGAGGGAAAAAAGTGCGGCTCTAGCTTTGTATGCAGCTTGCAAAAAAGTGTCATTTAAATGGGCCGGTTGCAATAGAAAGAAATGGAAACTCAACAATTCATCAAGTGGCACTGATATATTGTGCATGTATAGCTTTACAGAAATATGTGATTGATGGTGTATTTAATTTGGTTATATATCCATGATGTTAGAAAATACAGTGGGACATAACAGTCTCTCCATAAGTGGCTGTTCTGGTTATTTAAACAATCTTTTCTTGACTACAATCCCCAGTGGTGAAAGACAGGATGCGGATGATGGGCTTAATGATAAAAATAGACCAGTGCTAGGAACATGAATATTTAACTTAATGCGGGCATCCTCTTTTTTTTTGTTCAGAGGGGATTACAATAGTCTGCTTGATGCCTAGACACTTGCATGAGGTTGGCAGTGGGGCTAAAGCACGACCCATTTGTAAGTGGTGTGATTTGAAACTCACCAAGACAGGTTAGCAAGCATGACATAAAGCCAGGAAACAGGAGTGAACACATAAGTGTGTGTGTGTCTGTTTTTCCGTGTTAGTCAAATTTATCCTGTAAATTACATGGACAATGGTGGCGTGTATTCCACGCTGTCAAGGAGGTTGCCTCGTGTGCTCTATTTTTGAAGTGTGGGTTTATTTTGGCTATATAAAGTAGAAGCCGTTTGTAGGGCTGGCTATATTGGATCCATTTGGTTGACTGTAGCTCAAATATAGCATGTAATGTGCAGAGCTGTAGTGGGACTCGCTGAAAGGCAGAAAGGGGAATAAGTGCCCTCTTTCTACATATCATCATTTCCACTCAGTCACTGATATGTGGAACAGCAATGTATTATGGATGGCCATTATTGAGACTGTATAAGTGTACAAGTATATCCTTTGCAAACTTTAACTCACTATAGCTTGCTACAATAGTGGCTACTCTGAATTTAGTCATGGCAAAAGAAGAGTAAGAAGTGATGGCAGTATACTGTCTCTGACCATCTTATAAATAGTTAATAGTTTATATTATTTAACGAAAGTTTGCTTTATATCTAAGTTTAGCTGCAGTGTGTAGAATGTACAAAAGTACTAAAGAGCTACTTGTTTTGCGTTTTATATTACATGCTAAAAACTGCTTTTTTGATCCCTACATTCATGGTATCCCAAACTTAGAGGGTTGTTTTTGGCTGGCACACCTTCTCCTGTTTCTCTTGATGTGTCATCCTGTCACTCGGATTGGACCTTACTTACACACTCACACCACACACACACACGCACAACCCCTTTCATCTGAATCACAGCTCTGCTAGCTAGCGGTGCAACAACCTGAATAACTCTGTTTAGTCATCAGTCCAAGGCCGCTGCAGAGAGGGAGGGCTATCCGCCTCGTTCAAGCAGGAATGTCAGAGGCTGTCGCTGTCCGCTCTCCCCTGGTGCTGAAAGCGGCATCCCCTCCCTCCTCCTCCAGCTAGACTCCAGTGGTTTGTGTGGATATCCGGAGGCTTGAGGCGTTGTCCAAGGTGCTGATTTATAGCCTTCATTACACGGCTGGGTTAAGGCCAGGAGGAGAGCAGCATTGGACACGGGCTTGAGCTGTGTCACTGTGGAGGCATCATTCTTACTGTGGACAATTTAAATGCGTTCTCTGCATGCAAGATAGAGAAAGTACAAGTTAAAAGGAGGACTAGATGCAGTCCCAGTCACATTTGCATATTCATAAGTTGTCATGTTGCCCTCACACCATATTGTTAATTATCTCCAGATCTTCTCTTTGAAGTGTCAGTTAGGAGAATGAGGAGGTGGGAGCAGTCAAGACATAGTGAAGAGTTATTGCTGGTTATGTATGATTCAGTATAGGGCTTTGTGGCAAGCTAAGAGGTTTGGTAAAAGGTTATTTCTGTTTGGCAAGGATGGCATGCCTGCTTGTTTCACCTAGACTGTTCTGTTCTATGTCTGTGCTCACTAGTGCTATTTTTCTTAATGCTTTGTTAGAAAATATTGTTTTATCCTCAAAGTTTTTGCTATGGGTGGTCCAACCCTGTCATGGCTTTTTGTTAGCAACCAATCATTTTAAGCTTCTCCAAATGTTTGAGCATGTCATCAGTTCTTTGTTTTTTATGTATATCTTCTCATTTATATGTCACTCCAGTTTATTGGTTGTGATTTATTGAGTCCGTGCTTTTTGTGAAGTGTGCAGAATTGAGTCTTACTCATGAAATCTGCTTGGAAGTCATTGTCTCAACTGGCCAACAGCTGATAACCAGCTTATTCTCTGTTGCTCTTAATGTTATCAAAGACATGCATTATAGACAAGACAGTTTCACCTCTGTTTGATGTAGATCAATTATTGATCCTTTACCTTTTTATTGGGGTGACCACACAGCTTCTCCATATCCTAATGTTGCTGGTATAATTAAATACATGCATATATAAACATATTTAACAGTGAAAAGATTGCCAGATGGAGAAGCGCGATTCGTCACTCCAGAGAACACGTCTCCACTGCTCTAGAGTCCAGTGTTGGAGTGCTTTACACCACTGCATGCGACGCTTTGCATTGTACTTGGTGATGTTTGGCTTGGATGCAGCTGCTCGGACATGGAAACCCATTCCATGAACAGCAAACTGTTCTTGAGTTAATCTGAAGGCCACATGAAATTTGGAGGATTGACTCTGCAGAAAGTTGGCAACCTCTGTGCACTATGCGCCTCAGCATCTGCTGACCCCGTCCCATCAGTTTATGTGGCCTACCACTTCATGGCTGAGTTGCGCTCAATCGCTTCCACTTTGTTATAATACCACTGACAGTTGACTGTGGAATATTTAGGAGTGAGGAAATTTCACAACTGGACTTGTTGCACAGGTGACATCCTGTCACAGTAACACGCTGGAATTCACTGAGCTCCTGAGAGCGACACATTCTTTCACAAATGTTTGTAGAAACAGTCTGCAGGTCTAGGTGCTTGATTTTATACACCTGTGGCCATGGAAGTGATTGGAACATCTGATTTTGATTATTTGGATGAGTGAATACTTTTGGATAGGGATGCACCAAAATGAAAATTTGTGGCCAAAACCGAAACCGAATAAAAATTAAACGCTTGGCTGAATACCGAAACCGAATATCAAATGCGGTTGTTATGTTTTTCACAATTTTTTTAAAAATTGCATAAATAGCAATACATTTTTAGACATGTTTTTAAAAGAAAGTAAATGTTTATTTAATATTCTTTAAATATTCCAGTAGCCTTTCCAGTCATTTTAAAGCATTTTAAAGAAGGCGCCAAATCATCGGGTCACTGCACGTTGTTTGATTGTGTCATTGCCTCACATGCCACTATTTGGCCTTACTTTTAACTCACTCCACTGAATGTGGCTTTTTTTGCAATATTCGGCCAAATATATTCGGTTGCTGAATATTCTGTACATCCCTACTTTTGGAATAGTTTTTTGCATACTTTATTATAGTGTATTATGGGGCTACTCTGCCAGTCTCTTGGCTTGTATTGGTCAAAGCTGTGAACAATATTGTACTGATGCTTTAGTTATGGCTGACTGCATAATACTGCAAACTGCTCCTGAGGGCCCTCTCCTAGGGAGGAAGTTGTTGTGCATGCTCAACGTCATTATTCTCTGTCTACCCACTCTGCAGCTCATCTACTGTGAACGGAGCACAGGGCATTGCAAATGCAGTAAGTGAAACAGATTGCTAACCAAACAGGCAGGGGCACTTGTTACCTTCAACAAGCTCTCTGCTTGCATCACAAATATCCATCGCAGTGCCCTATCAACCACAGGAGATTTTATTAATGACATAGTATGTTTTCACATTTAGATCAATACAAAAAGGTACCATACATGTTATTCTTAAAACTAAGCTTATGAAAATTTAGTAGAAATGTCCATTGCTTAGCAAATATGTGGTAATTATGCATGCTTTAATTTGATTTTATAAAGGTAGGTATTAACAGAATCTGGGTACAGATTGCAACGGCTTCCATGTTGATTCCATGGTCAGTGACAGATGAATAGATTTCTTTCTAATTAGACTTTGCTTAGCATCATAGTGGGTGTCTATGTTTAATAGATGGATATTCGTTCATGCTTTGGTCAATTAGCGAGCAGGATAGTACAGTGTGTGGTGAAGGGTGTTGACTCATACAGATAAAAATACCCAGACAATGGTGTGCCACAAACACATGTGCACATAGAAGAACCAGCCGTGCTCCTTATCTCTTACCTGTCCAATTTCCTCATGTGGACCAGTCATTATTACATGTGTTCCCAGTTCTGATAAATTACATTAACATGCTGTCAGGACAGATGCATAGCAACAATTTTTTTCTGGGGTAAGCAGTTTAAAATGAACAGGTGGCACAGCAAAGAAGTGCATGACTTGTTTTACAGAGGGGAAAGGTCAAGAAAGGAATGAATAATGGCAGAATCTCATGGTCTCATTTGCAATTGAGAGATCATAAAAAAAAATTTTAAAAATAATGTCACAACTCCCTCACAATTACTTGTTTGTTGCCATGAATTAACAAACCCACCGTAAAGATAATAAACTTATTCCTAATAGAGCTCTAAATGATCTGCTTTTACAGTAGTTTACCTGATTCAAACGTGCTTTCAGTATTGACTGAGCAATACCTATAATTGGCTCAAGAGGAGGTTTTGCTTCCCTATTTTTAGTGTAGAGGGTTCACATCTTGAAGGCAGATATACTAAACATTTCTCACTGCACAGACTGTAACCATGGCAATCCACCTTACCTACTTGGTTATTTTCATCCACTGAATCAGAAATAGTTGAACAATTGGACGTTTGTTAAGGCTCTCATTTTCTACTTATTGCTTTTCTAAAAACCAAAAACAATTTCTCGCTCGAGTGGCTGCTGGTGAATGATGCTTGCAGTGGTGGTACGTTTAAGGTCAGGTATTTAATCGTCAGTGTAAAGTGTATGGGAAGGATGGCTGCTCTGGGTGTGATAGGTGGGGGTGGGAGTGGCTGGCCTAAGACTGGGCAATTAAACAAATTTTAATCAAGGGTCAAGATTCAGTTATGTCGAATCGTCAATGGTATGGGTCTTTAGAGCATACAGAGTTGTGAAATTAAGTTTTTGTTTTGTTTTGTTTTTTCCTTTGTTTTTTTTGTTACATGGTATGGATTTAAAGTCTTGGAAATCAATACCCCAATCCGTTTTTATTTCGTTTTTGAAAAGAAAAAAATAAATTTGAATTGAAAATCAAGCCAGCTCAATATGATTAAACAACTTGTCACCCATTTTCTGTCATGCTGCCCATTCCTAGAAGCACAAAGCCAAACTCTGATACTAAATGACTAAAGCTGGGGGAGTGGGATTCCCCAGTGTATCCCTTCTGGTCCTTTACTAAAGATACTGTAGTCCATGATCAGTCTCTCAATTTCCACCTATCTGACATTACTGTGAACCGACTTGTGGCAGGAGATAGGCCTGTAATGAAAAGCCACGTATTGATTTGCTCTCACTCATATACCTATTTGTGGTGATTTAGCTGGAGGTGGAGGTGGGAGCTGGGCTAGCTTTTCAGAAAGACAGTAACCCTGTTCTGCCTGGTTACAGCAAATAAAAGATTTGTAAGTGAAAAGCCTTTGTGAATGTGAGCGTGTGTTTTAGCCTATGACAGAGCCTGGCTTCATCAAGCTGTTTTTCTTTGGCTCCAAAGAGAGGAATAACCAAGTAGGTATTGAGGATTGTCATGGTTACAGTCTGGGCAGTTGGAAATGTTCCATATAGCAGCTTAGTATGAACTCTTCAGTTAAACGTGACAAATAATGAGCATAAAGCTTTTCCTTTTGTGCATATTTTTACTTTTTTTTTAAATGAGTGATTGAATTTGGGCTGTGCAATTAATCACATTTTAATAGGGATTCAGTCATTTCTAATCATCAATGATATGCTTGGTTTTTTTTAAAAAAAAAGAGAAGTCTAGTGCCAATCCTCCAAGCCAATTTGCATTTCATAAAACAGGAAGAAGTCACGATTTCCAGTTCCAGAAGATGAGCCACAGAACATGCACCTTACCACGCACTCACTCAGTAGAAGGAAAGAAAAACACTCTTTCCTTCCTAGTTGTTTGTTGGTAATTGCCTAGGTAACCACAAGGCAAATGGGGAAAAGGGGTTTCTCTTTCATCTTAAAAGTGGTTGTTACACAGAATGCACTCTCCATTATGTTGGCCTTGGGTGCTGTATGTTAACCATGACACTGACTTTCAAGTGCCTATGTATCTTGTAGCATACAGAGGGGGTTCCTTATGGCTACATTTGAAGAAGAGAAGAAAACATAATGAGATCTGCTCATATAAATTGAAAACCTATTAAACGATATCTGCTCTGATGATGTTAAGAGGAGGGGCAAAGGAAATTACAGTTGAAGCTGCTGTAGCCCTGGTTTGTGTATGTGCGAAAGGGTTAGGAGACATTGCTAAACTATAAAGCCACTTATGTAATTGGTGGGGATGAGTGGGCAGGCAGACTTCGCCACCGCAATGGATGGACATTTCTATATTACTGAGAAAAAGAGCACAGGAGTGACTTGGATCAGAATAATAAAAAAATAACAAACATAAATTAAACATACAGTCATGTTATTGGCAGTAGAAGCCTGAAGGGGAGTGATGAATGAGAGATCAATGCATTTGCAGCCTGCCTTACTGCAAGTGCTCTGGCAATCATGCTCTGTACACACACATTAGGCTTATAGAGGCTGTGATTGCTAATAGGGCAGATGGCAAATCATCGTTCAGAACAAGATGTGTGCAGGGGAAGTTAGGGATTTACTAATTGTTGGGATTAATTAGTAAAAACTTTTAAAATCTTGTAACACTTTTTAATAACTACACCATTGATAGTATTAATAAAACATGAACAAAGACTTTATTCATAGTAAACAAACAGTTTAGTAGAATGATACTGGCTTAGTAACTAGGGGGTTAGGGTTAGGAGTTAGGGTATTAAGTAACTAAGCCTGAATCATTCTTAAAGGTACACTGTGTAACTTTTCCAGTGGAGGGTCTGTCACCTGCTTGTCTCCTTAGAGATGTGCCTAGAATGTTCCACAGTATAGCCATGAACTTAAGAATCTCCATGGAGACTTGCAGGCCAAATGACAGGTTAGATTTGTGGAGAGGCGAGCCCACTTAAAGTAAGAATGGATGTTTTTCAAGATATTTTTAAGCAATAAATAACACCTATAGTTGAAAAATTGCAATATTAGTTTAATACCATACAATGGACAATTTAAACCAAAACATTAACATCCAGAAAAGTTACACAGTGCACCTTTAATATTAATTACTTTCTTTCTTTATGCTGTTCTTATAAAGTATTACCAGAAATGTTGTAGTGAATAATTTGAGACAATGACAATAAAACAAAGTCACCCAAAAGAAAGCATATTACATAAAAAGCTAATCAAACTAGTTAATTAATTCCATTGTTTGGTTAATTACAAAGCAGTATTGTATTTTGTTAGATGTTCTGAAGTGCTGGTAGCGCAGTTAGAACATTTTTCTCCAGTGTGACTATTGCCCAGTAAATATGAGAGTTAAAGAGTTAATGTGTACCATAATGTGTTTAAGCCATGGACTGTATAAGGACGTAGCGAACCCACTAGCCACCGCGTTCCAAATAGTAAGTGAGCATATGCACGCTTCCAGCTCCATCAACTTTGGTTCCAATTGACTTTACATTGCAAAATTGTCACCCTTCTGTAACTGCTGCAATAAGCCTCATCATTTTGGTCTTAAAATGTTAGCATTAACTCGCTCTACATGATCCTGGTGTTTTTATTTTGCTCTTTTGTTCGCTCGCTATTTTGTCCGTAAGTAAACTCCTATTCTTAATATGGAACATGGCTCCAAATTCACCCCTATAACTGCTAACCTTGAGAGCTTCATTTGACTGGAGCCGAACGCTATGGGTGACGTTACACTCCTTTAGCCCACTACTTTATACAGTCTATTGTTTAGCTGATCTGTGCCATTGTGCCAAGTCTTGCAATAACTTGGCATCCATTCTGTGAAAATAACAAACTTATAATTTAATTGTATTTAGTCTAATAAATCATTTGACTGGATAAATGTGACCAATGTGTCCAAGTTCCTTCGAGCTGTAAACCCGCAGGGACTGGGTACATTTTGCAGAGGAATCAATAAAAGAGTCTGTCAGTACAGCCAAGTCTTATGGTAATATAAACAATGTTCTCAGACTCACTTAGAGCTAAATCAATACAAGAAATGTAATGAGATTTTAGGCTTAAACTGGTAGACTCATGATAAATATTATTACTGTAATACATCACTGTTAATACTCCAAATACTGTGTTAAAGTTTAAGCTCAGTGACAAAATGGATGTGTTGTTTTTTTTCTCATTCATTTGTCACAGTTTGCAATAGGAAATGTGCAATTATTATCTATCATCTTTCTATCTATGGCAGGTGTTTCTCATTCAGTGCAAATGCCATCAGACACTGAGACATTTTTATAAGAGAGATTGACCATAGTTATGCTCAGTGGTCCATTAGCAATTTTAGCTTTAGCTGTAACACACGCAGAACTGGTGATGGGAGTCTCTGCAGTTAGTTCCCATCCATTAGAGCTCAAAGCTTCATTAGAGAGCATTAGGTTTGCATTTGTGAAGCACTTTGCGATTTCTATCTGTGGAAGGTGCAATACAAACTTAAGATCTTGCTTCTTCCTTTAATAGCGTGCACAGTTCAAAGTTTAAAGGATGGGAAAGCAATGACATGACCCCCAGATGCTTGTAGCACTCAGCTCATTGTATTCAAACTGCACATGACAGATTTTTATGATTCTCGAATTTTGACTATTACTTTTAACAATTATAAATATAAACACAAATTTACACAAATCAAGAGCAATTTGTCAAGACATGTTGAAAAATATGTTGAAAGTTATAGAAAGTAGGGAGTTCTAAACACTTATGACATGCTAGGTAGAAATCTGTTCAAAAGATAAGCGCAACCTACATGCGAGAAACTTTTTTTTTTTTTTCAACCATTTTTTCCTGATATTTTCTTATATTTGTATTTGTCAGATAATATTTTCTGTACTTTAGAGGAGGTTTTTCTAAGTAACAGTTATGAATTCCTTAGTGTGATGTCACGATTTCCAACCAGGCAATCCAAAACCCAACAGGTGTGAATATTTTTGCAAAAATCTTAAATATATAGATCTTAACTGTGTTTAGTGGTTTGTGGACATATTTTTAATGTCCATATAAATTGAACAAATATAGCATACATTTCTATACAACTATTAATCAATATTTTATCTAATATAGAGCTAATATTTCCTGTATTAGCTAAGAGCACACTCTTTTGTCCTCTTTCCCTCTGTGTAATTCTTGACGTGGCAAACACTTTAGTGAATAGGGGTCCATTATGACTACACAATGACCAACACTATAATTTGAACATTTTCAATGGCAGGGCTATCAGTGAGTTGTTTGGGAAAATGGTCATTCATTTTAAGAAGACGGCACGTTTTCTAATTCTTTCAGAACAAATTGCAGTTTTGTGACTTAGAGAGTGCCTCCTATAGTGGAGTTGTTAAGCTGTTTGATGTCTATCTATGAATGGCAGTCATCTTTTATCCTGTGATGTCATTTACGGAGATTGTCTGTGCAGGAGATCCGACGTGGTAAATGAAAAGAAATACTGCATGATAGTGGGGTTATTAACTAATAGTTACTTTGACTGATTGATGCATAAGCATGGAGAATGTTTAATGTTCTTAAAGTTAAATGGATCTATCTTCATGGGAACAACGAGGTGGTGCCCCAAGACAAAGTTACAAGTCAAATCTGCAAAGAGATGAGCCCACTCACAATAAGAATTAAGTTTACATTTCTTTTAGCATCTATAATTGAATAAATCCAAGATAGATTAGTTTGATGCAATACTGTAGAATGGATATGCAAAGCTATAACATCTCCAAGGAGATTAGCAGGTGGTGGATCCCCCACAAGAAAAGTGATGTCAGAAATCTTTAAGTTCTACTTGATTGGTGCACTTGCTGCTATACCTACTCAGCCATGTTCTTCTCAGACATGATTCACTCACTTATTCACTAAGCACTCACATTCATATTTCAGGTGTTTCTCATTTGACATCATTTCATTACCACATTTCTTTTCATTTAATCATCTGCATTCATCTATCTATAGAGAGACCTGTACAAAGTGTACATATAGATCTTTGAAATGTAATTTCACCATCAAATATTTATGTCACTTGGATTGAATTTCATGCACCATTCCCCTGAGTGAAGTACCTCCTTTGGCTACGCTGACCATTTAGCCTGGTTCCTCCTTCTCAGTGTCTTTCCATCGCGCACATTTCCTTTGACAACAGCTTAGTTGACATGTTCTGCCTGAGTCTCGCACAAGCAAATGTCTATGGCTGATATGAGGAGTGTTCCCGTCCGCAGAGTCTATCAGGCTGCCTCGGCAAAATGGAAATAAAGCGTCTGTCAGTTGGCCCTGCCGCCACCACTTGCCCCGCACCCCATCTAGGCCCTCAATAGGAGCTCATTCAGCTATTGTCACACAGAAAATGGAGCAACTTAACTGGAGAGCCCTGGAAATGCTGGAGAGTGTGGGGATTTAATGTGGCCCTCCATATGTTTGATAATTCCAAAACGTTTTTCAATTACAGTGTATGGAATTTGTATGATTTTATACATTTGTGGATTTAAATATTGAAATGTAATCATCTAGTCACAGTAATTCTTTCATTTTCTCATTTTCCAGTATGCATATATACATTTGGAAAACTTAACTTCTCCATGATATTTTAATTCTCTGAAATGCATAGCTATGGTCCCCATAGTGCTTTCCTGCCATGTGAGCTATTAAATGTGCTTTTTCTGTTCTTGTAATCTTCTTTTATTCAATAACGTGTTTCAAGCCTTTTGCCAAGGGACATAAAAGCTTGGTTTCCTAAAATAGAAGGCCTATAATTCATCATTTATCAGCTGAAGGTTTCCTCCCTTTATGCACTATATTCTATAGGAAACGTAATCGTTCTTAAAAGAACTGTTAAGTTTTTGCCCTGGGACCTGAGTCCATTTGCGCTCTGCCAACTCTGTCTGTAAGAAGCAGATTTGTGCACGTAGACTGCACAGTGTGAGTGCAGGGCTTGGGCTGACCTCCATCACATAATCCCTGGACCTCTACTTACAACTGCTGATCCTTCCTCATTTGCTATCTATGGTCTTCTCCCTTTCCTGCCTTGTCATCTTCCTCCAGTGTGTCTAGATTATTAAACCCAACACTTTCTAATCCCTCCTATCCCACTGCTGTTTCTGTCCCACACTGGTCTTTGGGACTCTTTTGGAGTGGAGAACAGCCCCTTTACAGCTGTGCCTAGCCTCCACTCTTTTGTGTTGGCTCACCAAATAAAAAGAATACTGGAGTAGCTCATGACTGCACTTTGTTAATAGATGGATTTATAATAGATTTGTTTGTGCAGTTACATTTTACCATGTCCTTGTCATGTCCCCCCAAATCTGAATAAAATCCTAATTCCCCACTATATGTTTTATATGTTCAAGTCATTCAGATTCATAGTTTAGGTCACGCTGTATGCCAGTTTATTCAGAGGTACAGTATAGAAGTCTTTGATATGACGATTGTGTCACATAAGCAGGGAGCAATAGGCTGGTGACATAGAGGGGGTTTCACACACACAGACACTCCAAAGGATTCCTTAGCAGATCTTTCCAAACAAGATGGCTGCCAGGAAAGCTTCATCAAGTGGGCTGTTTATGCATTAAGCATTTATTAAACAGTTATTTATCTTTTCTTGGTTGAACATGTATGTCCACAGACAGACCAAAGGAAAAAGCTTAGCATGAGGAATCATGCCTGTAGCCTTTTTAAGTTTCCTCTATGGCAGCTGTCGCCATGTGTTTTGGGAGAGAGCACACCAGGGAATAATCGTGTGTGTTTGGTATGCTGTGGGCCTGAAGGCCTGACAAACTTAATGGTACATGGGTGGCCAAAGCACATGTGATGGAATGGGGCCATCACATTCATATTTGGGATTCTAAAGCAGCGGGGTATACATTATCCAATCATGCTGAGGTGATGGTCAGTTAAGTGTGTAATTCTTCATTAACAGCCATAGTGCTTCTGCTCTGCTGTACACTCATGAATATGGACACAGATGGCATCAAACTATGCAGTTCTGCAGCCTCCAGGCTTGCTAAATCTAAACGTTAGCCCTCTAGATAGACCCAAAAAAGATTCAAGATCTGATTTATTAAACAGGGTCACTGAACAGGTGCCCTGTAAATCTGTTGTGTCTATAGCAGGAGCCTGTATTATTACCAGGTTATATTTTATTGCTACGGATATTAGGTACACACTGTTTCAGTACATTTGGTGCAATAGCCACAGCCTCTTCAGTCTTCTAGCTTCCATTATCCAACAGTGCAGAGAGCACACGGTTGCCGGTAGAAATGACATAGGCAGCAGTCTTGTCTCATGCATACCAATGAGAAAGTTAGCATGTGATCCATCCTCAGATGGATTGCACACTGTGGGTTTGGCCACAGGAAAGATCAGTGTGGCAGAATTAAAGTGGTCCTGGCCTGTGAGGAAATGCCGGATGACATGGTCAGACGGACAGTGTACTTGACATGTTGTTTGTTCGACCAGAGCATAAGGAAGCTGTTCACATGGTCAATGCCGCTCTGCATATTTGTGGAATGAAAGAGTGAGATAGAGAAAAGACTGCATTCAACTCTGGTCCTGATCTACGGCTACATAGCTAGTTGCTATAGCAACATGACTTCGCATTCCTTTTCACCTGCCGTTTTTGATCAATTTTCACTCTTGCTTCTCTTGGCCAATCTTCCTTTGTCCTGAAATGCCTTGCCACTGCGGCTGGAATCCCTTTGGTGCCTGACACAGGACAGATGCCTCTGGACTCATTTAATATAGGCTTGACCTGTGGCAATTAATAAAGTCTGCTTTACAATGTGGTCTTCACAGGGTTATCTATCAGGGCTATCGGATGCCGAGTTTCCATGGTGTAATAAGGGCCAGAATCACCCTCTTCCTCATTATCTGGGCAGGCATACTGTAAACTCAGAGAGCCCTAAGAGGTAACCCCAGTCCCATTGACAGAATGATTCACCTGGACTTTTGTGGACCCTCTCAGGCCATCAGTATCATCACATTACAGAGGTATATGACAGCACTCATCTCACCTTTATTTGTGTCAGTATACAGTACATGGGGCTAAGCACCACTCTGCAAAACTGTGTTTTGTGAGCTATGGTTTGTGCTATGGCTTTCATCGTGTCAATCATGTTTTTTTTTAAATAGTATACTACTTGTTAGCGTGTTTTAATCAAACAAAGGAGAGGACGAGCCGTGTACGAGCTTCTACATAATTGCTATGTAGATGGATAGTGACAGTTGGGCGTGCATGGGGAAACCAGGCATGAACTGAGTAAATCCCATACTGGAGGCAGTGAGCCATGAGAACTTCCCTCACACGTACAAATGAATCTCCTATTGAATTCTACTTGTCTATATTTATTCATAAATATAGGGAATACCCAAGCAGTGTGACTAATGTCATTCACATACATTTCAGGCATGTGCTCTATATAGCAGTGTGTCCCCAAAGATTTATGTGATTACTCATGGTGATAATGCTGTTTATTTAGCTCCTATAGAATGTAAATACGTGCAATGAAATGCATGCTTTCCATGCATACAGTGCATTCATGCATTTATGTCACGCTTTTGCCAATCTCACCATTACAGTTGGCCTCTCTGTAGATGTTTTTTTTTTAAATTATTATTTAGTGGTCACTAATTACACTTGCTGATTCTAGTTGTTGTGAATTTATATAAAAGTGTGTAGTCTGAATGACAGCGTGAGGTTGCACAAATGAAATAAAATAAAAAAAAGGAGCAGTGGAGCTTTGTTACTGTTAAATGAATGTACGTGGTATGACGAGGTGGCACTAATGTCCTAGCTCGTTAGCACAACATCTGGAGTAGGTCACACAATGCTGCCAGAAAGCAAACAGAGGAAAACACAGGCAAATGCAGTGCACTTTATCACAGGGGACCTGGCTTTGTCACATTAAGTACTGCAATAACCTTTACCACTTTTGTTTATTTTTCTTTGGATTTGTAAAATAGAAAGGTTTTATGAAAAAGTGTATTATTTTTCCCATGGATGTTCCATGTCTGATGGCTCCAGATGTTTTTAAGTGACATTGGACCATTTATTACCAGTCCATTTTGTAGTGACCTTAAGAAGATGACAATTGCTACACTCATTTAACTGTAGAAGTATTATCACTAAGGAGTGGGTTGTACTAACAAAAATATATATCTTTTTTTTTTTTTTTTTTGCAGTAGTAATGATGTTCAGTGTCTGTATTGTGTCAATCCAACTAAAATGTGGTAAAATACATATATATCTTTTAGTTGAGGTTTAACTACTAGACAAAGAATTATAAAATTACTCACAAATTTGCAGAAAAATAATTTTGTTATCTGCAAGAAACATAAATTTGTCTTATTTTTATTTATTTATTTTACTGTAAATAATATACCTGATTTTCATTAAAACGACTTTATCAATACTATGATATATTGCCCACCCAACTATATTTAACTGCAATTCTCTTTTGACCTGGATGGAGCATACTTTCCATTTAGACATTTTTTAAACTTTTTTCTCATATTTTCGATTCAATCTTCTTCCATCTTATTGGAAACACAGACAGGCATAAAGAGTAGTGTGTCAGGATCATTTTCATGTTGATAGGACCAATAATTCTGGAGAAATCTAAAATGCAGAATGTGTTTGTACAATATATTAAACCTAAATGAGCGTGTTAACGTTAGCGACAGAAGCGTGCACGTGAATTAGCGATATCAACAGAAACACGTGCGATGTCCATGCTCTAAATCAGGACTTAAGTTTCACTCATGAACAGTGAGAAAATAGACATTAACTTTCTGTAGCTTGGATTATAATGATCAGAAGCAGAAGAGGGGAGAAAGGTGAGGAGCTGGATCAGAGAGGGAGGGGTAGCGGGAGGAGACACAGAGACAGAAATAAGGAGACACTGGCCTTTTAGTCAAATTGTGCAGATTTAAGTCAAAACTTGTGAAGCGTGAGGACTCGTGAGGAACAGAGACCCACTGTGGCCTTGTCGATTAAAATGCGCATGCCTTATCATCAAGATCGACCAAAGTTGAGATCGCGATCTGTTGATCTTACGATTTTTGGCACAGCCCTACAATATAAGTAATATTTTATTTTTGCATAAACTTGATTACATGGACACTAGACCAATGAGCCTGTGTGCTCCTGACTGTGAGTGATTGTAGTAGGTCGAAGCAGATCCAATAGAAGAGTGCACTCCACAGCATCTCCTGTGTCATTACCGCTACACCTGGCCTCTCCTCGGGCCCTGAAGTAGAGCACAAATATAAGAACCCATAGCCCTCATCTGTTAGGCTGTGGGCCAAAAATAATCCAGGAAAAGGGGTTAGGTCTCTACTGTTGTGGTGGGAGTTGGTGAGCGAAGTAGGAGAGCTAAAACAAGCCAACAGTGCTGGGTCACCGAGTGGTCATATACTTTTGTTTTTAAATTATTTGGTGCTTCCAGGGAAATAAAAAAATAAAACTATGGGTATTAGAAAGTTACTACAGGGAGAGAATTTGCATTTTCTAACCACAGAGGTAAAATACTGTATCTTATTTCCCAAAGTGTTTTAAAGTGAATTATATTTGATCTTAAACATCAGAGGAGATTTGAAAATTGGCTTAGGCGAGATGACGTCGCCATAAATGTCATCACAAAAAAGATGACGCTCGCAAGCAACAGATTTGTACCAAAATGACTATGTGACACTGTCAAATAGTACGCATATCACTGATTAAGAAAATCAAGATGATCAAGATGGCGTCTTGAAAATAAGTAATTCAAAGATTGCTGAAACGTGCACAAATCCAATTTTGGGTGAGTAAATTTAGTGAGTAAATTTTGAAGGGAAACAAAACTAAAAGTTGAATTGGTCAGCTTTAAGTTTGTGTGTGTGTATTTTTTTTTATTTTATTTCATACATAATCATGCAAATACATTCACAATAGAGCTGTCTAACATATGTTTAACAATAAATGTCCCATTGGAGTGGACAGTAATTGTACCACTGTTAGTTTCAATTAGATTTTTTCAACTAATATAATGAAGGCTATGGACTGTTAATAGCAGCTAGCAGTTATGGCCACTGAGTGATTGAGCAGACAATGGCGGCCTACAGATGGTAGTACAAATGGACTTAGCACATTGTCATTTTCAGGCCAAGGCATCAATATGCAAGCCCAAATGAAACAGGGTCATTCTCCTTGATGCTTTGACTTACAACTGGGAGCCTGAATTAGATTCTCAAAAAGAACAAGATGTGACTCCAGGAGAAGAAATGGAGGCGATTCACCTTTAGGCACAATGTATTCATGAAAATTGAAAACAAGCACATTCACTGAACAAAACGGAGACTATTCTGAGGTTCGCATGAGCGGACATAATCGCTTTCTTTGATGCCAGGCTTAAGAATGTGTTGGCGCCTGCCCCAAAGTTGGCCTATTTGGTTACCACACCACTCTGCCAACCTTCAGCTGTGCCAGTCAGCAGCGAGCAGCAGCTAAGTAGGTCACACTGCAGTCACACCGGCATAGAGGAGAGGAGGAGCGGGGAGCCAGTGAAATCAGAAAGAAGATGTGTGTTTAAAAGATGAGATAAAAAGCTGGAATGAGAGAAGGGAGGAGGGAGAAGTGTCACGGAAGAGGAGATTTATAGATTGTGATTAAATAAAAGAATTTTCCAAGGCTGAAGAATGCAGCATTGAGGAAAGAAGATGAGCACGTTGTACAAGCCGAGTGATAAAAGAATGATGTCAAGCTGTGTCATTATGCGGATTCTGTTTAAACAACAAACACTCTGCCTGCATTTCTGTCAGCCAGGACGCACATCTGAGGAGACACTTTTTGATGCAGTCTGTCAGTGTAATAAGGCATGCATTTTCCTGTAATAATTGTTGAAGTTTTGTTCATTTCTTTGCAGTTTGGTTTTATTTGCAAATAAGATGCAGATCAAATATTAGGCCCTGGATTAGAGTGAATTCCCATGTCAGCTCAGATTGCTTCAAAATCTTACAGCAGTGTGTCATCTGCACTAATTCAGTGTCTCTAATGAGGAATATATAGCCTGGACTGATCCATCATCTGTTACCATGGTATCAATCATAAATTGGTGTTTAGGCCGGTACGGTAGGTAAGTAAGTTAAAGAATAGAAGTAGTTTTATTGTACATTGCATGTTTTAAAGTGTTTTAAAGGTGTAATATGCAACTTTCTATACCATTTGTATGTCTCTATGGACACTGTATGTTATTGCTTTGCTTGAAATGTTCCATAGAATAGCATTAAACTGTTATCTTCATGGAGACACCAAGCCAAGTACCAGGTCAGCTCTGTAGTGAGGCTACTCTGCTAATAAAACACCTGTAATGAAATGCAAGACACATTTGTTCAGTGCAATGCTCTGGAACATTCCAAGTAAAGCAGACATCTTGAGACCAGCAGGAAGCAGACCCTCCGCCAGAAAAGTTGCTTTATTTTTTATTTAAAATGCCAAAACCTCTAAGTGGTTCTGGTATAATAGACAACCAAATTAAATGAGATATGTCATTAGTTGACTGTTGTTCTAAACGGCTTAGCTATTCACAAACAAATCTTTCAACACACCGGATACGTTACTGTCATTTAATAATACAAACACAAAAGGATTAGCATTAACGCTGTGTTTTAATAAAGGCTGAATGAATATTTTATACGAGACTCCCCTGAACCCAGCACTGCATGGACAGAGAGGGCCCCTCCAGTTAAATGGCTTAATGGAACTGTGAGCATAAGCTGTTCGTGTCAACAAAGGCAGTGTTAGAAGTTTGACTTTCAAGTAAAGTGACAGGCCCAGACAGATGGCCTAGTGCCCCTTGTGACCACAAAAGGCATGCAGTGGGCAGGCTGAGAGGCTGCTACCACTATTTACTGTAGGCAGCGTCCTCAAAACAAGACATGCAAAACAGTATAGCGTAGTGTACTTGTAACAGTAATATTTTATTTATTGTGCTATTTTTTAGCATAATAATGTTATAATGTTCTTTCCTCGTCAAAAACATACCTGGACTTGCGTTTTGTTTCATTCACACATGTTTAACACACAAACCCTGAGTATTTAGGAAAACACTCTCTTCCACCTTGTAATGTCATGTAGTACAGGAAGTGCTCCACTGTGTTTTTAAACTCCATACACCTTCACTACAATCATTAGGATAATTTCAGCTGTGGAATTGCCAATCTCTACTGAACTAAAGGTAAAATGTAGCTGTTAACTTGAATACTACCGTTTCATGACATCACAAGGTAGAACAGAGCATTTTAAGCTTTGGAGATGTAGACATGTAGACTAATTAGATTATAAATGTGTGAAGGAAAAAAAAACACAACTCCATGTTTCTGATGAGGTAACAATGTTCTAAACTATAATATAGACCTTTAAGTTGTATATATTTTCACAAATTCATAAGCCCTTTGTTTATACGTTAACCTTGCACATTTGTGTGATAAAAAAATGCATACAGATTTGGCATGGGTATTATTTGAGTTTGGAAATGGTAGAGTAAAGGTCTGGTTCCATTGAATAATCTATTTCTGGATCATAAAACAGCATATTAACTTTAAAATATTTTCCGGTCAGCTATTTCCTTGCAAAGGCTTTAATCCGTCCTTTATCAAGATAATTATTGCGAAAAACACATCACTAAGGAACTCATGAAGTCTCCGAAAGCTGTTTTATCTATATTGTGAGGCTGTTGTGAGTGCTTTTGGTGAAGTCAAGGGCACTCGAGGCAGAGACACAGAGCGGTGTTAAGATGAATTGACACTGTGGCTCTCAGACAGTGAAGCCATGCAGACACACATTGCCACTCACACTGACCTTTCTTCCGCTGCAGTGTAACAACTGTGCGGTGAGATAAGACATTTCTCCTTTAGCTCAAGAACAATTGCTTCCTACCTGCTGCATTTAAAACGATAGATTAACAATAGATCGACACCCTTTTTGACATGAAATTTTTTAAACCTTGCATGGTCCTATCCTGCCCTGAACCTTTCCGCACTTTGAAATGAACCCACATACAAATCACGCAGCACCCCGCCACGACTGTTTAACATTCTCATTATAGTATTAATACCTGCGGCCATGTCAATAGCCCCTTAATGCCAGAGTCAACGCCCTCTAATAGAATTGCTTACATAATCGCGGAATCTCGCCTGTTTGTCATGCAGGGGCCATCCTCCTCTCCGATAACGACAGAGGGAGGAGCATCATGAGTAAGAGGTGGGTGTTTTGAAGGAGGAAGGTGTAGGTGCGACTAAAATACCTTAAATCATTCTAGAGGTAGATTGATGTAACACAGCCACATGCAGGTTTGAAGGTGCATTGTGTAACTTTTCTGGTTGAGGGTCCGTCAAATTCTGTTATTTCTTTCACTGTAATGTTTCACAATATGGTATTAAACCTTCCTGTCGTCATGGAGACCAAATCAGACCAAGTTACAGGTCAGCTCTTTGGAGAGGCAACCCCGCACAGTCAGTCAGAATGCCTGTTTTTCAAGGTATTTTTGAGATATAAAACCACCTGTAATTTAATGAATGTAAGGTAGAGCTCAGCTGTTTAATGTCATACTGTGGAACATTCTAGGCAGAGCAGTGACCTATCCATAGAAATAATCAGGTGATGGACCCCCAACCGAAATGTTACATAGTGTACCTTTAACAAATAATCTAAAAAGCAATCAAAGTTATTGCTTGAATAATGAGACTTGTGTTTGAGAAGTATGGTACTTTGGAGATTTGAGTGAAGAACAAATTAGTCTTTCCCATGTAACTTTTAAAATCTAATAATTTTTTTTCTCAGTTAGAGCAATCAACACTACGCTTCTGCAAGTGTTCCTGGCTTAGTTCCTGGTAAGTAGGGCACTTTTACCACTGCTTTGTGAATTTCAATCAGCAATGTGTGTGATTGAAGAAAACTAGATAATGAAAAAACCTGATACTGACAAAAAAGAGACTTAAGTAGTGTGACCTAAGAAAAAAATTGAACTGCTAATCTAAGTTTATGTATTTAAGCCTGGCTCTTTCACATTGCCTACTCAGAAGTTTTACCTTTTTAGCATAATCCTGGTCCAACCTATCTGTTATCTCTGGTGCCTGGTGGTGTTATTTTTTAAATTGGCTATGCTACACTTTTGTGTATGACCTGGAGTATAAATTACTACAGTAATTATACCTGTACTTTAAAGTATAGGGCTGTGGGCGGGGTTAGGGGGTAGGTGAAAATAGAAATCTTCCGAGCACTCAAACCTCAAATGTAGGGCAGTACAGGATTACTCAAACATGCATGAATCACTTAAAATACAAAATAATCTGTAGGTTCATGATGAGGGAAAACCATTAAAAATCTACACCAGTACCGTTGACCTCTAAACAAAATGAACTTCTAAGGAACGATAGGACACTCCACTGCACCATTTGCCTGACCAGCCAGTCCCTTCTACATTCTGTTTGAATCCAGAAGGAACTGGAACCGGACAATAGAGCATTAAAAACCTCCGTCCAAAACTTGAGACAGTCCAACCACAGCTACTAATTTGTAGCATGTGTCTCTCAAATGTGGAAGACCTCTCCTCTCTAAAATTCTTTTAACATTTAGAACAAAATATATAACATCTTATACCTGAGAAGTAATAGTTTGGTCTTCGATTGTTGATTCTGTAAAAATCCATGCTGTTTCTCAGTCCTTTATGTTGTTTTTTCCCCTTTTTTACATGCCATCCACCGTGTGTTTATGACGCGTCTCTCTGATTGGTTAATCCTCCTGTCAATCACGCCCTCTGTAATCAGTGAGACGGGATACGGCTCCAGATCCACTCGTCTTTGTAAAGTTTTGTCTAAGTGCCTGGTTCTGGCCGGTCAGGTAACCACACCATAGCCACTTTGTCCTGTATCTGTCATGTCATCTACAAGTGTTGCATAAGATCTCCGTTACTATGTGAGACGTCATGGCAACTGCCTCTCCTCCATCTTCTTCACCCCCCTCCCCCTTTATCTGGAACGTATCAGATTAAAGCCTGGCCCTGTGCCATGTTGAATCCGGGCCAATGATGAAGGTGACAAACGAAGAACTGCTGCACTGATTGTAAAGCGAAGAATTGCAGCGCCACCTTTTGTTTTTTACAGGCTTTATTATCAGAGAACAAACGGGCGTGGTGAGTTATTTTAGGTCTTGCTAACTATGGTCAGATGAGAATAAAGGAGAAAGAAAGGGTAAAAACGACTCAGAATCCATAAGGACACTGTCAGATCTTAGCATTTGTTTCCACTTTATTTTACAATGCAGTGCTTTTGTTATTCAGTGTCAGAAAGATTGATATAGAAAGGTCACAAGAAGGTAATCCCCCTTCTCTTCATTCTTTTACAGAAATTGGCCACTGCACTGCAACAAGTTTAAAGGTCCTATATTAATATAGGACTTTGCTTTAAGCCATGTTATAATGTTGTTACCTCATCAAAAACATACCTGGAGTTGTGTTTTGTTTCAGTCACACTAGTTTGAGTAACCCTTTATTATTAGTTTATCTACATCTCTAAAGCTCAAACTGCTCTGTTTCACTTTGTGATGTCACGGAGCAGTAGTTTTCAAGTTATCATCAAGCTTTTATCTTTTCTGTAGAGATTGGCAATTTGAGGTCTGAAATTATCCAAATGATTTTAGTGAAGGTGTATGGCATTTAAAAGCACAGTAGAGAACTTGCATTACCACATGACATCACAAGGTGAGTGTTTTCTCAGAACTCAGCCTAAATGTGCAGTTTCTTATAAAGGTATAAGACTAGAAATTACTTTTGTATTTAGGTACTAATATATGTGCTTTTTCCTCTCCTCTAAAAGTTTGGGAATATACAACTCAAGTTTGCATTGCTCTGCTTGTTCTTTTTCTATTACACAGGTGTATAGGAAAGGAACATTTTTAAGGTGAACTTTTCTGTGCGCGCGTCAAATTCACTCCTCCACGTTTTTATGCTGAGGGGCAGACAGGACTAATTTGCTTGTCTTGAACTGCATGACTTTGACTTGCTCCGAGCCAGCCGACTGTGAAGAAGAAGCCGATCTTGTGATGAGCACTGTTCGAAGTAGATGCAGTGTCTCCAGATCTTTAACACTGCTATTGCTAAGTCCTTCGCCCACTTTTCATACTCACTGTACCCCGGGTTCACAGTGTACCGCAACTGTCAGTGCCTTAGATTTTAATTAGAAGCTCACACTTACAGTTATTTGCTGTGCAGTTTTCATTGCATTCAATTAGCAAGTTATGTGTTTTGGAGTATTGCATGTACCCAATACCCAACTAGAACATATTTAATGTCAAACAATTTTAAAAATGGGAAGTGGCTATTAGTGAGTGTCCTTTTGACTTTAGCTGTATGCACCAAAGTGTGTGTGTGCCCATGGTAGAGTGACTTTACTAAACGGGTAGAGACGCTCAACTGTCAGTAGCAGCAAACTGGTGTAATTATTCTCTGGCTCTGATTGATGACACTGTGAGGCTAATCTAATGTTGAGTGTCCGCCCGTACCAGATGCCCTTATGTTAAGCCATAAACACGGCGTGTCAAGTGCACAGAAAACCCACCTAGCACAAACTTGTTGGAACTGAGCATTCCAGAGCGATACATCAAAATCCAGCTCAAATGCAAACACTTGCAAAGCAGACACGTTTCATAAATCACCAGGGGCAGAGCTTTGTGTAGTGTGTGTGTGTGTGTGTGTGTGTGTGTGTGTGTGTGTGCCAGTGAATCCTTCTGTGTTGCCCTCCTTCAGGAAGTGACCTCTATTTACCTGTCATACATTGTTACCCCGACAACACACACACACACACACACACACACACACACACAGTGAGAGGAGAGCACCGCACTGCAGCAGCATCAGGTCATGGCTGTTCCACTGGTGTCTGCACCACGCACCTAATAACCAGCATGTTTCAAAGTGCTGTTGGAAGATAGGACTTGTTTACTGTGACATACAATATTTCTCTTTAATTCAGTTTTGCATGGCGGGATTTGAACATAGTGATGCAGGAAGCACCCTGAATAATCAGTGGTTGCAGATCAAACATTTTCTAACAGAAGAAAGCCATAGAAACAGTCAGTTATTGTATGGTTTTTCAAATGAGTAAACAAGTTGTCTCTTCTCTTTCCGCTATTGAAAGGATCTTGTAGATATAATTGTGTCTACTTATGGTTTCTGCAGCCTCCAAAAGAAGTAAAATAAATAGACATTGTGCAGATTGAATGTGAGTTGCTAAAATAAAAGCAAAGAAAAAGCATCTTCACTATCTTTAAACTATAGAATCTTTTCACTTAAGTCAAAATTATATTGTCACATTTGTAGAAAACACATTGGAGTGTGCCGCTCCTAACATGCACACAAGAGGAGGATTTGTAATGCTTGTAAGGAGAGTGACGGCAGAAGTAGTTTGTGTCCTTTGGTAGTTGTGGAGCCTTGGAGCAGAACAGATTTGGCCTGGTGCTTTGAGGCTGCTGCTGGAGCCGTCTCAGCCTTTGAACTGAGCACGCGTCCAGCCTCGTGGCCCGGGATAATTAGCATTTCACCGGCATCTATCTTCAAAGGCAGCAGCAGGAGGGGGCAAAAGCAAGCTGCACGCGCACAGGAACATTCATATCAAACGTACCTCTGTCCTGGGCAGCACAGGGGCTTGTGTCGCCGTTTAAAAAGTGATGGGGTTTAAGTGTGTGCAGCGCCCTTTCTCTGTTGTCTGCGTGGTGGACAGAGCTTATGGTACAGCCTCAAGGACGATGTATGTCAGTGGAAGAAAAGCCATGTAAAGGCAATGCAACATTAAGCAGGGAATTATGAGTGGAGGTAGTGAGTGCGATGTTAGTGGTGGATAAAATGAGCTAGTGGTCATGGTAGACACTTATAGATCACATTAGTATTCTGTAAAACTGCTCTGTTGAAATCTTATACATATTGTTAAGCAGGACAATCTTTACATAATTTCTAGGGATGCACCGATACAATACTGGTGTTGGATATAGGCGCAGATATTGAAAATTTTGGTGAATCGGATATTGATTTCCAGAATATCAGTTCAGCCAATTTCCCATTTTGGTCTATAAACTGGTGTAATAAAGAGATTTACTAGCCAATGCTGGCCCAAAACATCACTTCATATTAAACTCTTTTTAAAGAGCTGTTCTATAATTACTTTAAATGATAAATAATGCACATTTGTATAACATTTTGAATAGCTAGATTGGTGCATCCCTAATCATTTCTCTATTGCTTTTATAATTACACATACTGGAATATCTTTATAATTTTGAAAATATAACAGAAATGTCTGCATTTTATATTATCAATGTAACTGACAAAAAGGTATGACATTTAATATTGTTCAGCTGTTTCTACATTAAAGTATATGTGCATCAAAAGAAATTTTTATGCCTGCCGTCTGACATGTATAGACTATATAAAAAGGTATGCTTTGATTTATTTAAGGAGTGGTTCAAGTAATCTGTATGGGACGTATGCTCAAGATAAGGATACTCCACAGTGGAAATAAAGCAATAGGGTCAATTAGCAGCCTCTTCTAAGCCATATAAGAACTATACAAGAAACAAGAAAATACAAGAAAATATGCACTAGACACTATTATCTTGCAAGCTCAGTGATGATGAGTATGGTAGGTTAGACATATGGAGGCAGCCAGAACATTGTGTACCATTCATTAGTCAGGACTTACTCATTTCTGCCTGATGTTCTCCGTCATGAAGGGGACTGTCAATGTCTATTAGCACTTCTCCTGGTATTGTCAACGTGCATACAATGTACTTTACTTACTCGCATGCTTGTTTGCGTGAGTAACCATTTACAAACTGCATAAAAGTAGGCCTGTCACGATAATTAGTATATTGACTTGAAATATATTTTGGAGCTCAGTATTTATCGTGTGTACTTTTTCTTTGCAATAGTGCGGAGATCTTGGCGATTTTTATGTAATAATTTAAGATTTGAGCTGTAGTGAGTAGAATAAATAACTTCTATGGCTAATTATCAGTTTGTTTTGCCATTTATTAGTTGCAGCTCAGGCTTTTTAAAATTGGTTTACTGGCATTAGCTTGCTTTGTGTATTTTCAATATTATTGTTTAGACTTAGACAAACTTTATTGAGCCACAAGGGAAATTATGGACACAGTAGCTCGTACATCACAATATATTATAATAACAAAGAGCAAAAATAGTGGTAATAATACATTTTAAATAAGTAGCAAAAATAAAAGAAACTGGTGTCAAATAAGGCATAATTATATACATGTATATAAGAGTAAAAAACAAAAAAAAATGCAATATTTCTCTGTAGTAATATATCATGCTTCAAATTTTGTTATTGTGACAGGCTTACATATAAGTCTGTAAGAAAAATGCGACACAAATATCTAATTTTTCTCTGTGTATAATTGCAAACAGCTTGAACACACATGTATAGATTAGAAGTGACATTTCTTGTACTGTACAGCTTTGCTTATTCATGGAGCCCTTGTTAGTATGTGCAGAAGAACTGGGTGGTCAGTAACTAAGATAAAATTTAGCAGCATCTTGTACAGTATACCTACCTAACAATATGAGGCACACAGATGGCAGCTATTAAATTGGTAGTTATCCACAGAAGCCCCATAAACCGGTTACATTTCCTTTTTTATAACCACAAGAGTGTCTGATCCTCGTGCACATTTTCTAATAGATTACTGTTACGATGTTTTTGGAAGACAGATTTAATTGATTTGTGCTTCTAAAATTGTCTCGTTATAGTTTTTTTTAGTTTTAGTTCTTATAATTATAATGTGATCTGAATAAGGAATATCAATTGAAGTAGCTGAACCTGATTTTGACTGTCTTAAAAGCGTGAAAAACAAATGTAGTTCATTTTAAACGGTTTAGAGTGGTCCAAAGTTATTCTTACCTTATGCATCCGAGGATCCTATTATTATTTCATTTTAAAATTTAATTATTCAATGTGATGAATTTAATCACTTTTCATAGCATTCAAAGGCCAGAGATATCACACTAAAGCTAACAACAACTAGCATGCTAACAGCACACTTCCTGGTTTTCAGACAATAAACGCCTTTATAATTAGATACAGGCAGGACACAACATTTTACCACTTTTTACAATATATCTGTGCTCGAACAAGACGAATTTCACTCAGATACACTGAAAAAGAAATCAGGTACAGCCACTTTAAAGGTGCATTGTGTAACTTTTCTAGTGGCGGGTCCATCACCATGGAGATGTTGGAGAGATTGCTTTGCCAGGAATGTTTCACAGTATGTTATTAAACATTTCTATCTTTATGGAGACCAAACCAGACCAGGTCAGATCTGTGGAGAGGCAACCCTGCTCACAGTTAGAATGCCTGTTTCTCTAGCTATTTTTGAACTATAAACCCACCTGTAATTTAATGTCACTGTGTGGAACATTCCAAGCAGAGCAACGACATGTCCTTAGAAACAAGCAGGTAACGGACCCACAACCAAAAAGTTACACAGTGCACCTTTAACTGAATAATCCCAACAGCGATAGATTACAGTTCCTTTTCTTTGCAAACATTTAGCTTTAAACTTTCTTTCGGTAGACGCGCTAATCCTCATTAATGCAAATGTAAAGATGACTCTGGTACTGTATTGACTCACTGGCGCTCATATCTGTCACATCACTGGTGTGTGCTGACAGTGTGTCTGGATTCATGTTTTATTCAGCAGCTCCATGTCTACCTCCCGTCCGTCAGAGGAGCCCAGAGGATGTGCCAGGGATACCAAAGTATGCTGTGTGTCAACCGCTAACTTAATCTGCACTGAATTACACTGAAGGACCTACCGCTTGGCTCCCTCATCATGCATAACAGCCCACAATTTGGCTTAGTAAAGTCAGAGGAAGCACATCACAGTAATGTTAAATTATGACTACTGTCTTGAGCACAGGTAGCCAAAAGCCCAGTGATACAGTACCCAGAACGTGGTTACAAATGATCGCAGACAAGCGCATTCATCAGACAAGCTGCCCCTTTGTGGTGGAGAGAGCGGAGTCTGAAAGAAAGATGTGCAAGAGAGGGAGTGGGATGCAAGAGTTTGAGATGAGTTACCACGGCGATCATTGTGAACAGATGTGTTGAGAGAGACAGAAGGGTGGAGCAAACAAAAACTGTAACTGTGTCAAAACAACAAGTAGAAATATAATTTGTCTTAAAGGCTGCTTCGTGCTTGATTATGGAAAAAGGACTCATGATGGATTGGGTCATTAATACAGTTTGAGATGTTGAGTTTTGTTTTTAAATGTGCCAGTATTATGTTAGTATCTGCCAATCCAGAGGTTCAGGGTCGCAGGCTGGACACTGCAGATTGGCAAATGAACAGGGAGCACAGGCACAGATAAGCAGCTGCTACATGCTCCAGCCAACTACAAAGTATACGTGGGAATGACTTTTTATATGGTTACATCACCACTAACAATAACAGATCAGGGCTTGTTTATTAAAGGGCCCATATTACACTATTTTCTGATCTATGTTATAATGTTGTTTCCTCCTCACAAACAGACTTGGAGTTGTGTTTTGTTTCATTCACACATGTTTAACACACAAACCCTGCATATTTAGCCTGAGTTCCTCTCTCAAACTGAAAATACCCTGTTCCACCTTGTGATGTCATGTGGTAATACATGAAGCGCTCCACTGTGTTTTTAAACTCCACACACCTTCACTAGAATTGTTTGGATAATTTCAGCTGGAATTGCCAGTCTCTACTAAACAAAAGGTGAAAGGTAGCTGTTAACTTGAAAACTACCACTTCATGACATCACAAGGTGGAACAGAGCAACAGAGCATTCTGAGCGTTGGAGATGGAGGCCGACTAATAATAAAGGATTATTCAAATTAAACAAAGTAATAACATTATAACATGGATTAAAGATTATTAGAGTCAATTAGCGTAATATAGGCCCTTTAAAGCTGCGGTACCTGATTGTCAAACCATGGAAGGAAGAAGTAGTTCTAAATCTAAATCTAAGTGTGTACAACAGCTTTTTTCAGATTGCGAAGTGAACTGGGGAGGACCAACCAAACGCCAGAGCGCTACTTCCAGGTTTGCGAGAAATAAAAATCAGGTACACCAGCAATTATAAATATAAAAAAGACTGTTCCTCCAGCTAGTATTGTATTTTCTCATTCTTAACCAATGCTTCATGCTTACTACATCAAATCAAAGCGCTATACTCCCTGTAGTCTTTGAGTGCAGATACTTATAATACCTGCAGGCTCAGACAAGCTCTATCCCCATGGACAATCTATAAATGCGGGTTCTCAGTCACAATCTAAAGGTCACCGTGATGAGTAAGACGCTAAGTGAAAATAAGATGACACACTGAATACTACACAGAGGAGAGGCTCACTCAAATGCTCGGCACGTAGAGAATGCAGGCCAAAACTTTGATATTCCTATTTCAACAGAACAGGTTTCAAGCTTCATATTCTTACTAGTGCGGTACCATACTGACAGTGATTTTTTGTGAGTATAGATAGTGAGTAAATGAGTCTAATTGAATTCAGTTGCATGTATTTGGTTGCAGATGAGACATGGGCTCTGTGGAGTGGGGTATGTCTTTTGCCTCAGTGCTCATGAATAGCACACATGTGGCCCCTTTCCTGCTCCATGTGCTGCAGCCCGACTGAATACTGCTCAATATTTGTGGAAGGTTTGTTTTTTTTATGACCTCTGCCATATGGGATGTGGAACTAAAATACCAATTTAAAACTGATCATTTCATTTGGTCTATATCTATTATATCTATTTACTATATATTGCAGAAACATGTGCATAATGAAAAGCAATATTTTGGAAAGGCCAACTTATTTCGGAGTAAAAAGTTCTCCAGTGTGCACTATTGATACTCTGCAGTGACATCCCGCTGGGGGTGTTCTACTTGTCTGTGTCTTGACAGAATGTTCACCAGTTACTACGGAGACACAATGCGCACATTAGCAAACACAGCCAAATAAGTTTTAAGATAATTTGAAAACTCAAAAAAAAAAAAAAAAAAGATTGATTTTCAGCAAAAAGTTAGTGTGACAAACTAAAAACCTGTTGGCTAATGCTAGCTAGCTTGTGACTGTAATGTTACTTGAGAGGGATTTATTTAACAGCACAAATCTGCTCACCTGTAGTTCCAACTAAGTTCTTTCTGGTCAGATTGTGTTAAAATAAAGATCAGATTAACGTCTAACAAAGCCTCAAATAGAGCAGTGCCTAAAGTTAGCATTATACCCCCAGAGAATGTTGATGATATCATCTGCAAAATATCAATTGTAGCTTATGGCAGGAATTTTATGCATTTAATTAGCATGGTTTGTCTCCTTTTTTTAATCAGATGCTCCTTCCTGATATGTCCCCCTTACCTTTCTCTTGGCTTGTTGAACAGAGTGCAACATCTTTATTGAAGATCTTATTACTTTAAATTGTGGTCATAATATCTTAATTTAACTTTTAGGTATGGTATGCTAGGGTATGGTATTCTTTTATTTCTACAGGGGCAGTGCACAACAATGCATTAACCAAAACAAGTGTCAGGAAAGATGCTGTTGCCAGGTTATAGCATGGATATTTTACAGCTATAGTCCCTGAGCAAATTAATGTAAATACTGGAAATGCAGATTAAATAGATTAAATGATGGTAAATAAATTCAACTGATATTACATAGGGTCACATCATTCAGATAATATTCTAAAAACAACATACACCCAAACATATAACCACATACATTCTTACCGCTCCCCCCAGCCCCTCCAACCATCCATCAAGACTCAAAATATGCACATACCCAAGTACTATTTAATATTGATTATTCAGAATCACACTCATCCATAATGTGTACAGACTTGTTTAGATATCATCCACTTCATTGTCAGACATGCAAACATTTGAACATTTTTAGTTGTAAGATGAAGTAAAAAAAAAAAAAAACTCTTAGATAGAAAGATATTACATTTAAACTTTTTTTTTTTATTTTTTTTATTTTATGTATATTTAAATTTGATTTATTAAAAATGATTTATGTTCAGATACACACATGACTTGAACTGGGCCAGTTCAAATTCTCTTCCATAGGACCATCCTGTATCTTGCTGTATGTTTGTAGCAGTGGGAGACAGCAGGACAAAGTGTATTGTGCGTCCTTCCCTATAGCACACACAGCACTGGTCTCATTTACTGTCAGTGAAGGCTTCATTGTGTTTAGGGTGGGCAGATCTCGATAGCACCACGTCACTGTGAAAGGCACTCAATGGGTCCTTTTGTTATGGTCTATATCTGTCTGCCTGTTTTCTTATGGCTGAATCATGGACTCTCCACTACAGTCTTTTATTCACAGTAGAGTAGTCAACCTTTGTCTCTGTGAAATTTACATTAATTAACTGAAATCTGACATTTTGTTCTGATTTCCCTATTTCTTGTTTTTAATACCCTTAAGTGTTTTTCCAAGATTAACGCTAGCACATACACTGTTAAGTGTAGCATGAATACATGGGAGTCAGTATCCTTTCACTATATGAGTCAACAGCATACTGTTATAGGTCCTTGGTTTGGTAATGAAAGAAAACTTAAATTAGTTGCTAAAAACATATTGTCACTTAAGGTTATACTGCTTGGAAGTTAATTTGTTGCTTCTATCCACAATTAAACCCTGATTGATTCACATAGAGCGAGAGATATTTTTGCACGCCTTGTATTCAGTCGTAATCAAGAGCTTTTTAATGGTCTGCTAAAGCTGCTAAACCTTTGCCGTACAAACACATTGATGGATGAAGTGTTTGCTTGTGAAAGAAAGGAACCCCAAGCTTAATGTGTATCCTTGTACGATATAGCACACTCAAGAAAATCAAAGTGATCCATTTCTGGAAGCAGTCCATGTAAACCTGGCCTCCTTCCGACTTACTACAAGGTTAGTTTCAAGGAAGTAACAACACAGTGTAACTTTCTGGAGATGGTGACTCATGGAATAGAAAGTTGAAACTATAGTTTGGTGCATTCTCTATGGAGATGGATAAGCTTTATGCCATACTGTGGGAGATTATAACCAAAGGAACCATATTTCTCTGGAGATGAACAGGATGAGGTCCTGCTCCAGACCAAATTATAGTCATGTTTGTAGAGATGCAAGCTGGTTCAGCACGCATACTTTTCAATGCAATAAAATAACTAAAATGAAACAAACAAACATGATGTTATTTTAGTCTGTTTGTGGCTAAATGGTTACACTATGTATCTTTAAAAAGGTGCTCAATCTTTTTAATGGTGGTTTTGCTGGGCTGGGTTTTGTCAGACTCCACAATTCATTCCTGCCTCTGAAGCTGGCAGGGATTAGTTCTGAATTCACAAGTAAACTGCACAAGTAAATTACATATTAACAAGTAAATTACATATTAACATAAATCCATCCAGAATGGGTGACAGGTATGTATTTGAGGGTCCCAAACTCGGAGGAATATTAGATGTTTTAGCAAGATTCATAAGAAAAAGCATATTAAATGGATATATTTAATGTTGTTAATACCAGGAGTGGAATGATTTGAATAACATAGAATAGACAAACGAGCAATAATATTTTAACCATGCTGCTCTCTCTGTATTGTTAAATTGTAGTTTGTCAGATTACAACACTGTCTTGTAGTATTTTCTTCAGTTCAATGTCTTTGTCAATTCTGCATGACCTTTAAAGGGCCTAGAGTGTGATATTATGCCAGTAGGACTGTGCCATGAATGAAACCATAAAATGTTATCGAGTATACCTAGCCTTATATTACCTGGATTCTGTGTAACTGCAGTATTTTTTTTATTATCCCTGTAGGGAAAATATCCTCTGCATTTCACCCATCCTTTTCAGGAGCAGTGGGCAGCACATGAAAGCTCCCGGGGACCCATCTCCTTGATCTTACTGCAAGGCTTGGTCAGGACCTCAGATGGAGAATTTTTACAGATGGAGCATGTTTTTTTTTTTTTGGGTTGATGGGGGAAACTGGAGTGCCCGGAGGAAACCCACACAGACACAGGAAGAACATGCAAAGTCCACACAGAAAGGCCCAGGCAACCCAGGGATTGAACCCAGAACCTTCTTGCTGTGAGGCGTGAGTGCTAGCCACTCAGCCACTGTGCCGTATTTTGGTGGAGGTTTGCTTTTTTCGAGTGTTATTCAATTTGCCCAGCCATGCAAGACTGCCCCTTTACTTTCACATGGCATATTCTTAATTAAAACTCCCTAAATGCTGTTGAGGCAGAGTTTGACCTTGGCGATGAGATGATGTGTTGCTATGGAAAGGAGAGGCGCACAAGGACTTGTATCTGTCTTTCTGACTGAGCTGTACATGTGTGTGTATTTTAGAGGGCGTGCGACTTAAACTGTGTGTGTATATGTGTGTGTGTGAGAGAGAGAGAGAGAGAGCGCCTGAGAAGGACACAGCAGCATCAGTCACTGTCAGTAAAACCGCAGTCCCTGGCTCCATCCCACCAACCTGTAAATACATACCCTCCTCCTAACAGACACAAACAAAAGAGCTGCAGGATGCATCATTCATAATACTAATCAGGGGACACACACCAGAGTCTCTAAAATGGAAAAGGTGTTTTTTTTTATATCACAAGGGCCTAAAAAGCAAAAGAAAAAAACAAAAAAGAAAAGAAGATAATTTTTCAAAAACAGGTCCTCATCTTCCATTCTGTGCCGTGAGCCTTTCCATTACATCTTCCACTGCCTTTTCTGTTTCTAGGAGAGGCAGTGGGGTGCAGAAAAACCTCAGAGCGACTATTGTTTCATGAATGTTTTCTCCAGAGAAAGGACAAAAAGATTTTGTGGGTTAAGTGTTTATTTTTTAGATGATGCATTGAGGAAGCACATCGATCTGACACAATTCTTACTATAGGTGCACGATGTGTTTTTCTGGTGGAGGATCTGCCACCTGCAAGTCTCCATAGATATGCTATTGCTTTGTCTGGGATGTTCCACAGTATGGCATTAAATGTTTCTATATCCATGGAAAAAAGCAGGTTATCCCACTAAGCGATGTTACAGGTCAGATCTGGGGAAATTCAACCCTGCTTACAGTAAGAATGCACAACTATAACTGAACAGATGCCAGATGATTAGTTTAATGCCATACTGTGGAACATTCCAGACAAACAACACTTGGAAACAATCAGAGGTGGACCCCTTACCAAATTACATAGTGCACCTTTAAGGGGTAAATGCTTTTTTCAAGGACTGAAAAGCCAAAGACCAGAATCATCCAATCAAAAATCTTTTGCCCATTTTCTATTCCAAAGGAAGCAGTAGGTAGTAGGTAGCAAATTAAAAAATAAATGCAATCTTACTTGACAAAGACCAAGGTCATGGAAACAACGTTGAAAACAAAGTGGTTATATCTCCACTGACGATATGAACCTTCAGTTGAATGTGATCTTATAAACTGTATTTCCTTTTCAAAGTTAAAGCAACATTTGCTTGTCAAGATTATGATATACATAACTAAAGCTGAAAGTTCCATATTTAGATCAAAATCTATGTCACTACACACACGCACATCTTGAGGGCTGTACAGAAATAGAACGGCAACATTGTACTAATTTTGCTCCATCTGCTATTGGTAAATATAAAGTAGACCAGAATGTTATGTCTAGTGTAAGTTTACTGTTCTAATTTCTTTATAATACATACGTAGTGGGTAGGACAACACAATATAGTGATACTTTATTATTATTATTATTATTATTATTATTATTATCCTTTCTAACTGTGATATCTCTACTTGTATTATTATTATTATTATTATTATTATTATTATTATTATTATTATTATTATTATTCAGTGTTCTATGTTGCACCTTATCACCAAAGCAAGTTCCTAGTCTGTGAATTGTGTTCACTGACAATGGCAATAAAAGCTTTTCTGATTCTGATTCTGATATATGAAACTGAAACCTCAATTTGAGTTGACGCAATGATCAACACATAAAGGTTGCTCATATTTAGACAATAGAATGTCCTCATCAAAGAACAAAATAATTGTCATTTATAGAAAAAGTATTTTTATTGTGCTTTTTGTTTAGACCTCTTCAACATGCGGAAATCAATAGAATTCTTGTATTAGTTTATCACATTTCAGTCTGTTAAATTTAAATGCTGGAGATGTTCACAATGTCCTCTTTTAACAGAATCCTACTTTTTTTTTATAAATATTCCCATGCTGATCACAATAAAAAAAAAATCCCTTAATCATGCACGCCCCATCACTGGGTTCAAATGAGTTCCGGCATTGGCCTTAGTTACACATTTGAACCTGTTTAAGGGCCACTGTAATGCAGTAGAGAAGTGCCTATAATAATTTAATAAGCCCTTTTTAGCGTCGACATTACACCATACATTAATCTGAAGTGCAGGTTAAATCGTGTGTATTTTTCAAGTTGGGGAAGTGCATCTTTGAATCGCGCCTCGCTCTCTCTCTCTCTCCCAGGGCATGGCCGTAAAAAGCTGTCGTCTTAAAGCTAGCGTCGAGGTCTGACTCCGTCTCATTATTTATTTATCGGACAAAAGCTCAAAATATCTTTTAGATGAGCTTTACTCTTATGGCGGATCTCAAAACTGAGCCATGAATGGAGCACAGTTATTACCCAGAATGCACCTGCACAGAGTCACCTGATATTTCCCAGAATGCCACAGTGTTATCAGCAGGACTCAGACTCCATAGCAAGACTCTGTGCTCGTCTGTCTGGCTGTGTCTCTCTTCTTATTCGGCTGGTCTAGCTATAAACAGCCCTAATATGGATGGTACTGTATTTTACACCTTTTTCATTTCCATTTTATTTGGCAGGTCAGTGTTGAGTCAGGATTGCAAGCCCTATCAAAATGCGAGTGGTTTAAATTCTATGGTGTAAAGAAGGATCAAGGTTAATCATATTCAAGCTATTACTGTAATACTGTGCAAGACTGCATAGTAAGTGGGGAGACCTAAACTTTTAAAACTGTGAATTAAAGGGCCTATATTGCACCATTTTCTGATCTCTGTTAGAATGTTCTATCCTCATCAAAAACATGCCTGGAAGTGTGTTTTGTTTTGTTTCATTCACAAATGTTTAACATATAAACCCTGCACATTTTGGCTGAGCTTTTTCCTTAAACAGAAAACACTCCAACTTGTGATGTCACGGTAAAACAGGAAGTGCTCTACTGTGTTTTTAAACTCCATACACCTTCACTAGAATCATTTGGATGATTTCAGCCCTGGAATTGCCAATCTCTACTGAACAAAAGGTAAAAAATGGGTATTAACTTGAAAACCACCACTACATGACATCACAAGGTGGAACTGGGCATTCTGGGCTTTGGAGATGAAGACAGACTAATAATGCAGGATTTCTAAAACGTGTGTGAATGGAACAAAACTCAACTCCAGGTATGTTGTTGATGAGGTAACAACATTATAACTAAAAGCTCACAAGAGCTTGCATAATATAGGACCTAATAGAATAGGAATAGAATGACTTCACTTCTTATATCGCTAATGTACGTATCTTGCAACAATAGCAATTTAGCTCAGGGTCTTTTGTGGGTCTTTTTAAGTTGTTTACAATTAAGAGCTGATTTTATGTTGTCAATTGCATTTTACGCCTACTTTAAAAATTTTTTTTGTGATGTTTTAGAAGTAAAAAAGGCTCATCAAAAGTTTTCCTACTGACACTCAAATAACCTAAAGCTCCCACTTGGGCCCTTTCACAATATTATTATTCTCTTGCATTTCATATCTGCATAAACAAACCATGGCGCCTATTACTTTGACACAAAACCTCAACATAAAGACCTCCAGTCCCCTACAATTCCTCAGTCCAGGTCTCTTTCGTTCTGCTTAGTACAAGTACAAGTAAAAATGTTGCCAAATCGAACTTGATATCAATATGAAGGTCGTACATCCATTCTCACCTCGTTGTGGGGTTGTGATTTAGGCAAGTGCATTAATCTAATGACTCTCTCCTCGTGTACAAGGAGGTGCATTGCAAATCATTACAATTTATGCGGCTGGTTCTCAGAAATCAAGTGTGATTTTGATTTATGCAACTTACATCTCCATGGCACTGTGCCTTGACTTTCAAAAAGGAATATTGGAAGGGCTCAAGGAAGTTATTTTGTGTCTGGGAAGACTTGGAAGTGAGAATTTGCAATCCAGATGTAAATGTTATTGAAGGTTTTGTAATATTCAGTATTTTTTACAGTTAAAAGGCTGCATATATTACATGAATAAATCAATGTATTTAGTACATAAATATTTACATGACACAATTCACATTACCTGTGATTTGCTAACAGGTAGCATTCACGGGACATCACAACATTTTAGAGTGCCTTTATTTTAAAACTGAGCTTGTGGGTAGGTCAGAACTCTATAATGAAATGTGCTGTTTATTTGTCAGATTGCAGACGTGTTGATCTGGTTTGTGGTTGATTAAAGAAAAACTGGCATATTTTTTTCAGAAAGTTTGTGGAGCCAATCCTTCAAAAATAATACAGTTTAACTTGTATTAATTAATGTTTCAATTTGTGAAATCCGAATATTTGCAGTTAGCAGTTAATTCACAGCCCTACTTACACAATCACTTCTAAACTACAAAATTATCTTTTTGCCTTGTATCATTCTGCACTGATAGCCACATAGTGCACATCAGCAGTACGCCCAAGGCTTGAGTTTGTACATTTCATCTATGAAGAAAGAGACTGAGGGGTGAGAGAAAGGGCAAAAAGGAGGGAGAAGGAGAGGGGGGCGGGGGTGTATGGGGGAGGAGAAGAGGCCTGAGGGGGGAGAATCACACCTGAGAGCTGAAAACCCAACGAGTGGAAGGTGAGGCGTTCAGGCTCTCCTCCAGGCTCATCTTTGATTGCTTTGGCCCAGGCCTGTGCTGATGAGGAGGAAGGAGAGAAACTATCCACCCAGGGACGGGTCAGTTAAGATGGGTCTATTTTTAATAATATACATGAAATATTTACTGATATATTTAATCAAAACAATTATCAGATTATCAGATGTTAGTCAAGTCTCATTTAGACTTAATTGATAAAAGTAAATCGTTATAGTATATGGAACATTGGATCCAAATAACAACTTCAATTGAATTACGATTCA
This sequence comes from Taenioides sp. WSHXM2023, assembly GCA_029959045.1. Taxonomy (NCBI): domain Eukaryota; kingdom Metazoa; phylum Chordata; class Actinopteri; order Gobiiformes; family Gobiidae; genus Taenioides; species Taenioides sp. WSHXM2023. Next base: position 36,712,145 of record CM057087.1, read on the forward strand.
TGCGCCATTAGTATACTCTACTGACTTTATGAGGTAACCAAGTCTAGAGATAGAGTGAACCAATATGTCAAGCCGATATTTCGACTTTTTAGCATATTGGCTATCAGCCTTAAATCTCCAGCAAAAGCCGATATTTTGGTTTCTACTGAGTACACCCAAAGCTTTATTGAAAACACTTCAATTACATACTTTAGGGAAAATAATATAAATCAGCCCAAAAATATCGGCAGAGTTTATCGGTGATCGGTTTCTCTGGATTCAAAACTATGGTTCAAAACTCTAACCAAGTTATCTGCTTCTGCTGAAAGTTCACACTTCATTTCAATTGGTTAAATCCACATGACTCTGGGCGATTTGATTTGTATCACCATGTTGCCCATCCGAACTTTTGTATATCATTCCAATAGTGTAAAGGTTGATTCACTCCATTTTTAAGATAAACTACTTCTAGGACATAAAGCTAGGAACAGCCCACTTTCAGGTGTTAATTTTCAACTCCAGTTCCACTTGCAGCATCCATCAGACAGCCCCAGAGACACAGCACTGCCCAAATCAGGGCCCTGTCACTTTCGATCAAGACCGCATATCCCATAAAGCATTGGTGCCATCTGGAAGATTTGCTGCAGGCGATTGGATCCTCTGTCCTTTCCCAGAATATTGTGACTCAGACAAGATTCACCTCTCCCTCTTTCTCTCTCCCTTCCTCTTTCTCTCTCTGTCTCTCTCTCATCCCGTCACCGGCCGCTGACTCCTCTTCTTAGTGAAACACCGTGTCCCATAATATGTCTATACAAGCTTAATAACTAACATCTTTGGACCTGGTTATAAAACCACCACGATTGTTTCTAAACTAAATTAATTTCTGTATGCAGGTAACATTTTAAGATTTTTTTTATTCAGGTGGTGTCTTAATAACAGTCATTGCACAGACAACTACATGTGAATTTATTAAATGGATATTAGCCAAACAAAAGATAAAAAATTACTCCTTTGCAACCCTACCATATGAAGAAGGAGCAGGTTGAAACAGGGAAATTTTCTTCAAAACTCCAAATAATTGGACCTGAGATACAGCGTGTGGATGTTGTCACACTCTACTCCTCTCCTGTGCTCGTGGCCAGGCCATTCTTTATAAAGCCGTAGATAGCAGGTGTGGAGCACCTTTGCACCTCGACCAATTACCTCAGCAGTGTCTAATCCTACCAAACTCGCATCTCTTCCCACTCGATCCTGCAGCCTTCTCTCCCTCACCTCCGCCTACTGATTTTTACATTTTTTCTTTCTTTTTTCTCATCTCTCGCCTTCATCCCTGTAGCCCTGTTAGGCTTTGTGGCTCACCAATTAGAGCCCAGCCAAAGTCCCTCCCACGGGCTCGCATACAGCACACTGGACGCATGTACCTCGAGACACGGGGTGGTCTTCCAGTGCCAATCACCACCTTAGGGAGTCTGCTCGCAGTGGTCCAAATGCTAGGTTTTAAACTAGGGATTGTCTTTTTAGTCAGTGTTTGCTTTGAAGTGCTAAAATGTTATGCTATGGCTACTAGTTTACTGCAGATATGGTTCACAATAAATACATTTTACAAGCAATTAGAAGATTAGTTAAAGTTTTAGCGTCATATTGACATAAAGTTTAGCTCAAGATCATATAGTGTTGTCTCTCATGTTTTCTAATTATTCTAGTGAACAGATTCCTGGTGGGTTTAAGAGATTAACAGTTAGACTAGTCATAGTGATTGGAGGGCTTGCTTTGTTTTCAGTCTGACTCAACACACATTCACCTTAACATAAGTGAAAGCCAAATGGACCATCATCAAGATACATCAACAGTGACTTGGTAAATGCTGTGATGTCCTGATAACATGCTATGTCCCAGTATACATTACATTTTCTATATGTGATGTGTGCATGATCAGATGCCCTTCATGTATTGTTCTTCATGTTGGTGACTTAGGAACATTATGTGCTTTGGGCTAGAGTTGAACCGCTATCTTAGTTCATGGCTCTGGTGTAAAATCATTGCAATTTATTCCAAAAGCTTTGTGTTTGTGCACTTTATTGCATTGGACAGCCTCGTACTAGGAATCAGTCAGGATCTTGCCCAGAGACATGAGGGAGATGCGCTCTTGGTCCAGCCTACTAAAACACATTAAAATTCCTGCTACACTCCACCTGCAGTACCTTGAATACTGATGGGTTCGCTGCTTTTCTTCACACACTTTGGCCGTATGTTTTGGTCATAAATATAACTCCGGTGTGTAATAGAAGCGGCAGTAAAATAAAGCGAGTTTAAATTGGACGAGTGGGAGACGGGGAAGAAAACCCGGAGCATGTTATACAAGACTGTTGTGTCTCTGATGTAGTGTGCAGCCATGATAGGAGCAGGAAGGAGGGAGAGCCTCTATTTCTGACAGCGTGCGTGGGAGGACGTGGGCACCCAACAATATGCTGCTGCTATTTTTTCATCTTTCGTACATTGTGTTTGTGCTTTTAAAAACAAACTTGTTGTAAATTGACAATTCAAATAAATGGATGAGGGATAACATTATGGTCACCAACAGATGGTAATACAGAGATGATTATGTAATTATAGCACCTTTGGGAGGGAGATATTTTAGCACTAAAAGTGTGCTTTTAGCACTAAAAGTTGTGTTTGAAGCAGGAAACGCTGTATTGCAGGTAGTGTTGTCATGATACTAAAATTTCACACTCATTTGCCATACTAAGGAATTTATTTACTCAGTACTCAATAGTGATTACCATATCACAATGAAGATAAAAATGCTCAATTTTTAGTAATATAATGTAATTTTCATGTACAAAATGGTATTGTAATAGTACTGTTTATGTTAACATGAGATCTTATACTAGTTTTAATAAAAGCTAAAAATTATCCTAAAGCAGTTCAAAAAAGCTCAGATTTTGCCCTGTTAATGTGTGCAAATGAATATCTTTTGATATCAGTTTTAGTATCGATACATATTTCGATTTTTTACTTTTGACAACCCTAATTGTAGATCTTCATAACCAAACTTCTTGTGGGTTGCACCTGGTATGATGTTACATGGAAGAAACTGCAGTGTATAAGGCTAGCCCTATCCTATTGTGCAAATCAGGAAAACCACCACTATAATGGTTGTATTTATCTATACATTTAATAGATCACATTTAACATTTAATAGATCTAATAGAGTCTGAATTTGCCAATATATGTGTAAATGAAATATAAATGAATACATTGCCATAGTAAGAGAGATATGATTGGTTATGATTGGCTGTTACTGTAATGCTTCTCGTTCCTTTGATTTTTCCCAAGTTATTAGTAGTTTTGGTCAAATGCAGAGGGCAAATTTTCCTAAGGGGACAGTGAAGTGTACCTTAATCTTAACCTTTACAGCTGACCTGTAAACACAAAGTTGATGCATCAATAACCAGATGACATCACAAAATTCTATAGGTCAGTAATATTAAATATTACTGACCTGCAGCTAAAATAAATGTTGTTAAAATCCAGATTTCTGTTGTAATACAATGAGTACTAGGTTTTAGTCAATAATGGAAATAATCAGGTTCAACATTTATGTATTTACCTTTTGGTTATTTCATGGCAAAGTGCACTGTAATCAATAGAGAAATCTGGCTCTTTCCCCCCATCTGGGAGAATGACATTATCACATGCTAGAATCTGAAAATTACCAATAGACATTCTGCTGTTTTTTTCCACTTCCATTAACACAATTGTGCAAATATGTTAATAATAAATATAAATAAATAAATGAATAAATATAAGTTCGTAGCCTAAATTTAATGACCATGATTTGGACACAGTATCTATATAACTGCTGCTAAGTACACCAATTTTAAAACTGATATGTATTAATTTAAAAATAGCAAACACCTTTCTACTGTTTTACTGTAATGGCTGTTTACTGCTTCCATAAGCTGGGACTCTCTTATTTACACTTGTACATGAGGGAGCTCTGAGGCAAGCCCATATTTTCAGAGCACACTGTTAGTTACCAGAAAGTATGTGTCCCTGCTTTCTCCTAAAATGGCCGAATTCCAGCCATCTCTGCCCAGACTGAGATTAATTGGCCACAGCCGTTGTGCTCCCGCTGTACAACACTTTTCTGGGTCCTTTGCCAAGAACGTGCCTGACATATGCATATGTATTTTTCCTCTAATTTGTCACCCATCTGTATGTACACACGCATCAACCAGTGTGTCCCCTGGCCGGTTGTTGAGTCAGCTTCTCTGTGGCGTTTCCCCTTGAAGCTGCTCCGTAGAGACATATCACAATGGCAGCGTGACACCGAACAGGGAGGAGGAGAGAGGAGAGAGAGAGGAGAGAGAAGAGGGAGAGGAAAGCGAGAGAGAGCGATGCAACAAACACTCCAGTCACCAGCTCAACGCCGCAATCAATAAGTCAAATAGTCCTGGACGTGTAATCTGGCCCAGCTATGTTTAAAGATCTGTTAGAATACTGAGAATTAGGGCATTTGATCAAGGCTCCTTAGAGAGAAGCTTTTGTGGCCAAACACCGGATGTTGTTACCTCATGGGTTTATTATTCATGAGATTTCATACAACTGTAGAGCGATGCATGCAGAAAAGATGTTCACCTTGTACCAATTGTGAAAAATTAAAGAGCTCTTAATGGCTTTGAATGAGATGTAAAAGCTGTACAAATATGAGGATTTGTGTACAAATTGGAAAACATCATTGGATATGTACGCCATTATGGGCAAGTTAAGCTGCCGCTCGAGGGGAGCGCACATTGAAGTCAAAGCATGGATTTGGAATGTCCTGTTTTCCCCAGTAATGCAAAGTATTACTGTTATTTCTGTTTAATGTAACATTTCATTCATTTTATTTGTAAATAATGGCATGATTATCATAGATATAGAACACTGTCTGGTTCCAAGAAAGTTTGGGTTTCTGTGCCAGAAAGACGGGCCAAGTTATAGAGAGCCAAGGGTTCATTAAAGACAGTTTACCAAATGTTTTGCCTTCTAGGAGTTCACTGCTCCATCACAAATACAAATTGTCGTTTTGAATTACAGTTTTGAATTAGAATTACAGTTAAACAAAAGCATGTCCCCGTAGAGCCACTGTAGCTATTCTTTCGTTTGGGGAAAGTAGATGTATGAAATGCTAGTGAATTCCAATTCCTATTTTCATTAGAAAAACAGTGGTTATTGTTCCTACAAAGTATCCTCTTTGATTTACATCTATTATGAGATAATATCTGTTTGTACAATAAAAATTACTCTGAAAATGTGGTTCAAATCGGATTTTATTATAAAATCACTCATTGTGTTTAAAATGTAACATCATTGCTTGAAATCTAATATCTGTGAATTGTCTGCTTGTGCCGTTTTGGTCGAGTGTGCCGGACATGATCACAGCTGCAGACGGCAGCAGAGCTATGGATTTGACCAGAGATTGGGAGAGGCTTTGATAGCCAGAGCTATTGATGGACGGATTGCATCAGATTGGAGGAGGATAAGCTGCTTGGGGGGACGTGCCGGAGCAAAACTCTTTGGGCCACTGTCAGTTGTCTCCAGTGGGACGATCCATCATGCGTTTGAAGATGGCGTTTTAATTATTCGACAGGGAGGAGAAATGAGCTATGGCAGGATAAGTGATAGGCGAGCGGAGTGGTCTTTGGGGTATTATCCATGTATGTTGTGTACTCCAGATTACTTTGATCATGAGAAGTGTGTGTCTGTGTGTCCCACTTAAAGCATTTATTTATTATTACCACACAATACACTAGCTAGGGTAATCTTTGGTGCATAGTGAAAATGAGATTTCAGACAGTCATGTAGGTGTGCAGTTATATAACTCTCATTTATTTGGCCAAGGCAAGGTATTACACAGGATTTTACACAAAATAGAGCACTTTGTTATTTGAAGCACACTATGGATTTGGACATGCATTAGTAGATTAGTCACACCCTTTGTCAGATTACTGTATTGTGTTCATACAGTATATATTGCTTAGACCAGGACTACATCTTTACTAGTGATTGAAAGAAGCATCTCATCCTGGCCTTTTCTCTGTGAAATTTGCATGTTCTTTATGTGTGTGGTTTCTAAGCTGGTTTCTTCAATCTTCCTCATCAGCCTAAATCATACACAGTTGGTCCAACTACAGCCAAGATTTTGTCTTGGATTAGGAGAATGGTCTCTGAGCTCTGTGGTTAAAGGATGGCTCAAATGCAGAGAATAAATATACCTAGAAGGACAATACAGTCTGCCTGTAACATTATCTTATAACAAGAAAGAAACAACTATTTGATCTTTTTCAAATAGATAGTACCTTATGTCTTTAACTTCTTGAAATACTCATTTTAAGAATTATCTGGATTTTAAGGTCTATAACTGACTTTTCTGTGATTTTCATATCAGATATAAATAATACATTATGAATTAGGGATTCCTTTGTTACCACTCTTACACAGTGGTAATTTTAAAGTTAGATATAACATTGTTCCAGATGTGGTTCATATATTGTCCTGAAGGCAAACTTCTCCCATATGAAACATAACTTCCTGATACGTCCAAGCGTTGTCCTTCATTGTCCTTCCTACCTCAACATATTTTTTTTTTTACAAACAGAATTTAAATTTGATTTATATGATTTAATTTCATAGTTTCAGAGCAAGCTGTGATGAGAGCTGTGCTGTCTCCACTGTAAAGTCTGAATTACTTCCCTATGGTGCCAAAATGCTCGCTATTTTCCACATTTGAGAATACCACACAAGCATGCACTAACTTCCTTTACTCTAACACTAATCAAACGGTTCAATAGAATGTATCAAAGCTGTAAATTACAAAGAAAACAAGGTAGGGTCTCTTCCACGTCTTAGGCACTGCATTCAAACCCAGCCTTTATATTAGTCTGACCTTAAAAACCTCCATTGAACACCACCTAAACAGGGCTGTTGTACTGGTCTGTTTGGCTGTTTGAAGTGTGCACCCAGCCCACTTAAGTAGTGAGTGGTCTTTTTATCATGGAGGTGTATTGTTCAGGAGAAAATAGAGTGAAACAAACATCTAAATAATCCACGTGTTGTGAAATCCCTCAGCGGACTGCCCTGCCTTTTAGCCACGGTGTAGGTTTTAACCTCTGGGTCGGAGTTGCTTGAACCATGAGTGCGGCGCAAGCTTTTACGTTTGGCTGTGTTCCCCTTTGTCCAGATCCATATGTTCTACCTGTGTGTCTCTAAGCTCTCATCTCTCTCCTGTCAACATCCACTCTCCTGCTAGATATTTAATGTCTTATATAGTCTACTCCACTGCAGTCCTGCTCACACTCCTTGATCAAGCTGCATGCATTCTTTGGTGTTTTTAAAGAACGCTTATTGTAACACATTGCTGCCCATTACATTATAGTTGCGTAGTGTAATGTTGTCATGGTACTAAAATATCAAAATCAATTTCAATGGTAAAGACTAGGTTTCATACTGATAACAAATTTGTCACTACAATCATAATAAAAACATATATTTTTAGATAATAGAAATAGTCATTTCCACACAAAATAATAGTGCTTTCTTTGTTACGATGTGATCTTATTCTGATGAAGTTCAAGATAAAACTTTTCAGGAATGGTCATATTATGTCTTGCTTATCAGATTGATTTCAGTATTAATACTCAAATAAGTTTTGATACTAGTTTTAGTCTCAGTTAGTATTTGACTTTCAATGCCTTTGACAACATTGTTTAATGTATCACACAAAGTTAGCCAACTACAGCTTTTTGCAGCCGACCTTTTGCTAGTTTAATATGATGATTTTCATATATTAAATTGAGTGTACATTTTGTGGCCCAGGACAATTCAGCACTCTATGTTGGCTGAAGTGTGAACATTTCTGGTTAAGGCTATAAGCTTCAACAAACAATTAATTATATATAAAAACTCCACTTTTTACATGTTACACAAGTGATAAGGAACTATAGTTTTCTGTGAAAAGTACAGATTTTATGCTCTATATAAAAATAATAATAACTAAAACTCCATTCTGACACTAAACATTTCATGTCAGTAAATCACCTGTGTGTCTTTGGGATAAAAGCAAATTTGATTTTGTTGTTTAGGACTATTCAGCCATGATCCATTTCGGTTGCCCCATTTTGGGTAGCCCTATTGCGGCATGTGTGTGGAGCTGCCTGTCCCGACGTCATGGCAAGTGTCTAAAAATACCACAGTCTCGCAGAGCTCTGTCCAAGGCAGGCCCGAGAGCCAGAGGGAGAGCAATCTGCCGTCTCCCCAAAGAGACACTTGAAGGAGAAGGCGCAAATCAGACAAATTTACACTGAGCCTGTGCCTTTGCCACCAAGACCTCTATTGGGGGGGGGGTTCTAAATTCAA